>JAFEMH010002131.1:20000-373757 GCA_022495995.1 Adenophora triphylla var. japonica | reverse complement strand
GGATTGAAGAGGCAGCGGCGCCCGTTTCGGGACATTAGCTTGATCTCCCATTGGCCCCGGGGCTCCCAGAGAGGACAAACATGTGCTGTTCCCCCGGCTCTTAATACCTCTCATTACCGGCAGGAGAATCCAACCATTCGCTTCCCGATGGGCCCAGCGACCCGGATCTCCCAGGACCGAGATTCAACTCAAAGTCGCTCTAGCCGCCGCTCGACACGAGGTCCCGAATGTGCGCACGCGGCTTGGAATTAGAACACATTTGGTGGGGATATACGTGTACTGGCCCCCTTGCATTTGCGCCCAGGCAGAAATGGACTATCGGGATTGGATACACGAGGACCATCCTCCTAAGAAGAAGAAAAATTTCTACCTCTGACATGAAAATTCTGAAAAAGAAGAGAGTTCGAAATTTGGTGATACCGGATGTGGAGTACAGCTCGGGGAGCCGTCGGGGGATTTGATTACTATGTACTCTACTTTCCGAAAGCCAGTCTTCCACCAAAAGCAAAACAAAGGGTAGAAAAGCGGAAAATCACTTGCCAACAATAGAGTTGAGACCTTCGAACACCGAGAATCGTAGATGCAGGTAATTTCTTGCCGATCAAAGTCTAACCCCCGCGGGAGTCGACGGAGTCGGTTGTCCGGCTCAGGCGCATGCAAGCAAAGAAAGACCAACGCCCGAGTTTGGCGCTCGCACTCAATCAATATCTTGGCCCAGGGATGGCAGCGCCACAAACGGCCTCGATATAACCCGGGGCTTCGGCGAAAGGTTCTACCTCTCAAGAAAAAGGCACGAAGTGGCGGCTTGATGACTCTCTTTCTCCAGGACAAGGACGAAATCTATGATCCCCTATATGGTAGCATGATCACGCCTGCGGCGAAGATTTGCCAAGAGATGTCTCCAAACACAATGAAGCCTTGTACATCACTATTCGGCTCAACACCGTATCACTCACAGGGTATTGGTGGACAATGGATCGGCCGTTAATGTCCTTCCCCTCGGCGTGATGAGGGCCCTGCGCATCAAATGAAAGGCACGTGATCCCATCTACAGGATCAATCAAGGCATATGATGGCACGTCTCGTCCCATCTTGGGGACGGTGGTTACGGAACTGCAGTACGAAACCCCGAATGGTGCCAGTGAAATTCCATGTAATGGGCGTCCCGTCAGAAGTCACAGCTCTGTTGGGCGCCCTTGGTTACACCACATGAAAGCCATAGCCTCCACTCTCCATTAATCGTCAAGTTCATTAACCGGCGGGGGACCTTGAAGTGCATTAGGGTGACGAGTTTCCTTATGGGGAACGAAGCGAGACCGTCGCGAAGCATGCTCGTAGCCGGAGCAGCGGGGCTACCTCCTCGAATCGACCAAGGGACTATCGGGGCAAGTCTCATCAAATCCCAGAATCCGGTGATGCCAACTATGTCAACGAACTTAGCGGGCGAGACCACGAAGCGAGTTCGATTCATCAAGTTCAATTGCCATTTCCAACATTTGGAGGAAGAATGGAAAGAAACACGAATAGCGCCGTGATACGAGCACACAAACCTCCGAGTCTCCAATCGAGAGATTTGTCGGCATTCTTCAAACCCGTTCTACTGGCCTCGCCAGCTGAAGAGATTTTCATGATAAAAGTCGACAAGTACCGGCAGACTCGACTCGAATGTATGAACATCGTATGGGACGTCCTCCTCGAAGAACTACCGCTAAGCCTTTACGCTCGAGCATGGGACATGAGATTTTCCGGCTGGCACACCTTTGAGACGCAATACGTCCTTACATTTGGATTGAGCGGTCGGATTGTGACGAGTTAGAATTCTCAGAATTGAGGATGCGCGAATCAAGAAGATCCTACATTCATGCTCGATTTTGAGGTCTGGGACTTGATTGATTTTGGTTCGGACGAAGAGATGATACTTGATACTTGAGGAAGGAGAACAAAAACAAGATAACCCCCAGAGTCATGAGGCCAGCGCGGCGATGCCATTAAGGAATTGGGAAACTCTCTCGAGGCCGTCCGCGACCAAAGAAGAAATGATCACGAAGCTTGGATTGGTCCCCGTCCACTTTGTGTCAACCTTTGTAAAGTCCTCCAGGAGTCTCTCGTTGTTGAGTTTGAGTCTTAGAGTCGTCCAGATGGCCTCACGCACTGAAGACTACGAAATTGTAGCCAATCTTTGTATTTCCCTTCGTTCTTAATGAAATGACGAGACCTTTACGAGTATCCCTTGATTGCCACTTTAACTAATGATAAATTAACTAATGACTTAAAAACGAGTTAATGATGATTCGCCTAGATAAAGAAGCGGACACATTAAATGAACAATATATCAAAAGAAATCTTTAAGCGAGGTTGTTCGGAAAAGAGGAAAATCGAGCCCAAAACTGCTTAGAAGAAATTTTGACGAGTGTGAATCTTGGGAGGCTGCGGAAGAGAACCTAAAGAGGCCTTGATTGGTAGTTTCTTGAAGGGGTGAAAGGGACGCTACGATTGAGCTTCTAAGAGAATTTGTGGATGTGTTCGCATGGTCCTATAAAAGATATGCCGAGAGCCTCGATCCTTCCATAGTTGAACACAGAATACCGCTCGACCCGGAAGTCGAAGCCGGTGAAGCGAAGCTAAGAAGAATTAAGCTAGAATGGTCCTACAAGTAAAGGAAGAGATAGAAAAGATGCTCGGGCGGGGTTAAATCGGGGTCATTGAATATCCTACATGGCTTTCGAACATAGTAACGGTGACGAAAGCCAACGGAAAGATCCGATCTTTGCGTAGATTTGAGAGACTTGAACAAAGCTAGTCGAAAGGATGATTTCCCCACGAGCATCGACATCTTGGTGGATTCCACGGCTGAACCATGAGGTTAAAGTCCTTCGTCGACGGTTTTGCCGGTTACAACCAAATCAAAATGGCGAGAAGAGGATCGAGCCAAAACGGCCTTCACGACCCCTTGGGGCACATGCGCTACACGGTCATGCCATTCGGACTAAGAATGCTTTGGGGCTACGTACCGGAAGGCGGCTACGGCTTTGTTCCATGACATGATCCTGAAAGAAATTGAGGTCTATGTGGACGACATGATAATACACTCCGAGGAGGATCGGATGGCGGCACTTTGTTGATTTGAGAAAATTCTTCGGCCGCCTCAGAGACCACGGCATGAGGCCGAATCCGGCCAAATGCGCCTTCGGTGTAAGACGAGGCAAGGTGCTTTAGGATATATGGTGACGAGACGGGGAATTGAAGTAGACCCTCGAGAAAATCAAGGCGATAGTTGAAATGAAGCCACCAGGACAACGACGAAGTGAAATCCTTCGTGGGAAGGCTGCAATACATAAGTCGCTTTGTAAATCGGTGACCTCGATCTGCGAGCCGATCTTCAAGTTGATGAAGAAAAATGCCTACACAGAATGGACTCAGAATGCCGGCTCGCTTTTGAACGAGATCAAGGCGTACCTCGTGAATCCAGATTCTTTGCCCACCACATCGGCAAAAGCCACTATTGCTATATCTAAGCATCACGGATACGGCAATTGGGGCTATGTTAGCTCAAGAGAAGAAAGATTCCAAGGTTGAAACGCCATCTATTTCGTGAGCGAGAAAGCTTGAGGAGCGAACTCAATTACTACTGCTTGTGAAAAGACTTGCGCGAGGTTTGGTGCAGGTAGTGGGAAAATTTGAAACACTACATGCGAGTCTCACCGATACATCTCGTCTCAAAGATAGACCCCATGAATATCATTCGACAAGCCTTCCATCTACATGAGGTTGGCAAAATGGTCGTTCTTTTTGGTGAATACGACATCACTTATGTTTCAAGGAAATCCGTAAAAGGGCGTATAATGGCGAGAACATTTGGCCGATTTCCCAAGTGATGAGTCAGGGACACTGAACCTCAATTTCTAGATGATGGAATCTTTGCTCTAGAAGGAGAAAATCGCGGCAACTCTTCTTCGACGGGGCGTCAAACAAAAGGGGAATGGAATAGGAATGCTTACGGTCGATCCCTCTTTGACGAACACACCCCCATGCTTGAGTGAGATTGAACTTCGAGGTCACCAGCTGGCTAGCTGAATACGAGGCTTGCATAGCGGGTTGGAAGCCGCCCTTGAAAGAAATATCAAAGAATTAGAAGTGTACGGTGATTACGCCCTCATCATCAACCCGGGTCTCTAACAAATGGAAGGCGAGTGGATCAGGGTCTGCGAAATATCACACTTACATGGAAGAGCTAGTAACTCAATTCAAGGAAATCGGCTTCCATTACTTGCCCCGAGAGATCGCAGCAGATTCGCGAGATGCTCACGGCAAACACTAGCCTCCCTCGTTGAAATACCCGAAGGAAAGTCCAGTCAAACCATTCGAGTCGGGAGGAGAGAAAACCCCGCTTATTGCTTTGAAATCGAAGCGGAAGCCCAGGCGAGCCGAGTGATCCACAGTACACTCGGATCTATCGGTGCACTGAAGAATGGCGAAGCCTCCTTGAAAAATGAAGATGGGGGAATATAAAGAAGGAATCAAAGCGAAAAGCCTCTCGGCCACAGGCGACTCGCCTCCCATTATGTTCTTTTGGGAAATATCTTTGTACAAGAAGCGTTATCGAGGCCCCCTCTGCGATGTATCGGCAAACAAGAGGCTACGGAACTCATGAAAGAAATACGTGGTGGTACTGCGGCCCCCACATGAATGCTCGAGCCTGATGCAAATCATGCGAGAATGGGGTATACGGATCTCCATAGGCGGCGTATCCGGTTCGTCGAGAAGGCTGCGACAAATGCCGGCGGTACTCAAATCTAAATCATTTGCCTCCTCATGAGTTATCTTGCATAGTGACCCCTTGGCCTTTCGTCACTTGGGAATTGATGTCATAGGCAAAAATCACACCACGGCGGCAACGGCCACGAATTCGTCTGGTAGTTTGTGGACTATTTCACGAAATGGGTTGAAGCGAGTCCTACAAAGGTCCTCGGCTTCGAGGAAAGTAGCCCTCTTCATCAAAGAGAACATCATATGCGGATACGGGTTGCCGGCGAAATCATCTCGAGATAATGGATCCCACTTTGAAGGGGAATGCGACAGGCTGGCGGAATTCGAGAATAACCCGTCACAAGTCGTCTCCTACGGGCCCCAGGCAGCGGAGCCGTCGAGGCGGCAAACAAGACTTTGGAAAACATCATCAGAAAAATGGTGTCAGGCGGAGATTGGCCCGAGAAGCTACACGGCACTCTGGGGCTACGAGAACATCCGTCGAACGGCAGCGGGGAAACACCATTTGCTCTTACTACGGGATGGAAGCCGTACTCCCGATCGAGTTAGAAATCCCCTCACTCAGGTGTCTTTGTTGGAAAGCCGGATCAACGAGGTCGAATGGCTCCAAAGTTGCCATGATGAATTGGCTCTGCTAGATGAGCGACGATTGAAGGCCATGGAACATATCCGAGCTTACGAAGGGAGAATGGCGAGCCTTCGACAAGAAAGTGAAGCATCGGGAGATTAGGGAAGGTGATCTCGTTTTGAAAGAGAAGCCCCGGTCCGTATCAACCCGCTTGGCAAATGGGAGCACATGCAGGTCGGGCCATATGTCGTCCAGAAAGATCTTCTCACGGAGGAGCCATGCAACTTGCGGACCTCGATGGAAATCCTTTTGTACACCCGGTGAATGGTGACAAGGCTGCGTAGATACTACGCGTAAAACAACGAGTCAAAAAACAACAAAAAAAAAAACAAAAAAATATAAAAAAGAGAGTGCTTTAAAAAAGAGTAATACTTGACTAGGTTGAAAACCCAGAAAAGGGCGGCCTAGGTAAAAAACGGGGTTGCACCAAAAAAAAAAAAAAAAAAAAAAAACAAAAAAAAAAAAACAAAAAACAAAAAAAAAAAACCGGGTCGAACTACGGAGACACAGGCCCTTTGTCAGAAGGAACGTGGCGGCGGGAAAACGGTTCGGTCTAAAATACAAATAAAAGTCATACTTTGACATCAATACGCGATCGAGACCATGAAAGCGTCTCGAAAAACTCTAAAGCAATTCACATATTCATTACGGTTAAAAACTTTTTGATGAGTCTAAGCTCGGTTCATTCCTACAGCGGCAACCTGCTAAAAGAAAACTAAGATACATAATCAAACTAATGTATGCCTTTCTGACAAGAAAGGGATACTCGGAAAACTGGAGAATCACTCCAAGCCGCTCAAATCTTGGCATCTCCCCTCTTCTTCCCCCTTCGGGTCTTCTTCCTACGAACGGGAAAAATGTCGGTCTTCCTCCTACCAAGCTACGGTATAGGAACGGGATCTATCAAACCGGCCTCTGTCGGGGCCTTAGTGGCCCTAGCGTCATCTCTCATCTCACTGTAGCCTAGGCGGTAGCATAGGAGCCCTCCTCTCCAGTCTCTTGACATAAGCCTCATAGTCGGTCCACAACATCTCGCTCTGTCGTGAGGGTTGGCCCTCGCCTCGGCCCTCCTCCTCTCCCGAAGCCCCGTCGGGTCCTCCGCACCCCACAATGGCCTCACGCCGTCTCAAAATAACCATCGAGTCTCCCAAATGCCTCTCGTACCAATCCGGTACCAAGTGGTCAAGAACACGGAGTCTCGGACGCTTTGAGGATAACTTAGGAGGAAAGAGCGTCATACCTCCATACTCGGGAAAGAAATGGAAACACCGAAGGATCATCCATAGAAGCGAAGCCACCACCTTGGTGGCTATATCATCAAAGTCCTCGAAAGGAACTGCTCCAAAGCAGGCTGTCTCGGAGAACCAAGCCGGAATGTAAGGCTGGGTGAGAAAGCCCGGAAGCATAACCACGGGAGATCCGATCTGAAGCACTCTCAGGAGTCTCCACGCCCGATGAGGCACCGACCATCGATATCTTCGGTCGACGACCGGCCATCAGCGCTCCCACGAGCCACGATCATCAAAATACACCAAAACCCCTCTCTGGCGAAGATGTCAAGGAAGCGGTTGATCATATCGAAGTTTCCCGAAGAACCCCCGGGCGCTCCATCGGCCCTTGAGAAGTCAAAAGAAGCGGGTGCCCCGTGCATATACCGAATCTCCCAGATAGCTTGACTGTCGAGAGCATGAAAAATCTCTCCCAAGATCAAGGTACAACGTCTACGCAGCGACGGTGAATGACTACATCTAGCGAGCCCGATGACGGATCCCGAAAAGAATAAACCATGAACAAGGTCCCGAACATGCAAAGTGCAAAGGCATCCCAATAGGCATCATCAAAGCAAGCCTAAGCCCCTAAATCTATCGGGAGACCAGAAATGTTAAAATGATCGGGACCACGAGATCATACCTTGTGCTTCCTCAGGGAAAGATGAAGAAGGTTGCACGGCTTGTCAACAAAGAGGCTCCTCGGGCAAAGGAATTGCAATCTCCTCCACTCTCGGGACCACCAAGCAAAGCCCGAAATTCTTGAACGGTCGGGACCATTTCATTGTAAGAAAAGCAAAAAACATGCCTTCTAGTGTCCCAAAATGAGGAAGAAGCTCTCAAAAGATCATAATCCGGAATCAATTCCTTGAGAGACCACAAGCATCGTATCTTGTACCTTTCTTGAAAGAATGGCCTCCTCTCATGCATAATCTCCGAGACCACTCTTTAAACTTGGTGAAGAATTGCATTTTAGAATTTTGGGATAACTTGGGTGGATTTTGCATGCTCACAATTCTCTCCATGGTTTTTCTCTCCTTCTCCCGAAAATGGTACATTTGAGCTGGTGGTTGAAGAAGGTGTTTGAATTTGAAATAAAGGAAAACCGGATCTGAAGCAAAATTAAAGGACGGTGTCGAGATTCCTATCTTGTCCGCGCGGATATAATTGCCACCATCGAGAAAAAATCTGCGGCGAGTTCAAGCTTCTTTGCACCACGGAGAATATTTCATCCCGGTCACTCGAAACACATGCGAAAGCCTGCCCCAAGCAGTTCACATACCAAACATTCACACCACTTGCCAAAAAACCGGGGCTCATGCGACATTTACATTCATTAAAAAATAGATAAAAAAAAAAAAGTAGGTTATTACATTCCAAAAAAAAAAAAAAAAAGAAAAAAAAAAAATGTGCATAAAATGTATACGTGCCGAATAAGTACAATCCCGGCCCAGGTCCCGAAATCAATCTCGAAGTCAATCGAGAATCCTCGGTGGCCGGTGCTTTCCCAGGCCCTCTTGCGGCTCGGGCCGCCTCCTCGGTAGCCATGAATGTCTCGGGCTCGAATCATCGTCCTCGTCTCGGAAGAAGGCTCGTCGGGACCAACCGGCACGCTACGATACGGCAAACCAAGATCCGCAAAGAAGTCATATCCGAAGGTGAATGCGTCGGACTCTGGACGTGTGAAGAAGACCCACCGTGATGCAGGACATTGCCCTGCCGTACGGATCCCGAGAATGACGTGGTACGAAGGCGGCACCACGGCTGGGATCTATGAGAGGAGAAAGAGGAGTCTCGGAAGAACGCTCGAGAAGGCTCGGGGAAGTCTCCGCTCGACGGGCGCCGGGTGTGCTCGCCTCGCTCTAGCTGAGGGGCTCCACAAGCAACCATCCTCTAATGAATCTCTTAGCCCGATCACACTGCCGTCGGCTTCTCCACGACAACCTCAGGAAGCGCACGGAAGCAAAAGCGTCGAGAAATAGTTGAGGCGAAAAATGATGACGGGAAAGAAAGGAAAAGACGAAGCAAAAAAAAAAAAAAAAAAAGAGAGTGGAAAGAGAAGCCGTACAACTTCGTACCGGACGAAATTTGAAAAGCTCGTGGAAGCCGCTCAGTGAGGATCTGCACCCTCGATCGGACCCCATCTGGACATACGAAAAGTCGGTCCGCGGGTGCCGTACGATCCTACCCCCTCTCTCGAGGACTGGGGCATCCTCGTCCTCCTCAAGATAAATACCGGATGCTTGCTCAATCGCCCGAATGCCGAGAAGTGCGGCCACCTCGATAATTGCCCCGGGTCTCAGACCTCTCGCTCGGATGCATCATGTCGGCGGGAGGCTCCCTTTGGAGCCATCAAAGGCGATTTCACGCCATCTTTGGCGCGTCACTCTCTCTCCCGGGTAATACACGTCGCAAGTCGAGCCCCTCAAAATCCTCCATTGCCACGGTCCATCTCTCGGCACCCTTGGTGCTCCACATCGAAGCGGTCCCGGGGATAAAATACCATCCCCTCATCCGTCTCGGCCCTCGTCAGCGGGCGCTCCACTGTACTTAAGGGTTGTGGGCCCCTTAGAACCTATCTTCTCAGAGCATGCTTGCTCCGGGGAGAGCATGGTCGGGTATGCCCGATGTAATCCGCCAGTGCCGCCACATCGTGACGTGAAAGAACTCAGAGCCCATTACTGCGAAAGGGAAAAATCACATCAATCCGGTGCAAAAAAATGAGGAATACGTGCTTAAAAAGAAAAGAAAGAAAGAAGAAAGCTTGTACCTCGAGGAGGAAACTCGAAGCATGTCAAAGAGGCGACGGCCTTGGCTATATCGATCGAGGCAAAATAGAGCTCTTGCCGGCCATTGCCTCTCCCAAGAGACCTCCCGGCCATCTCCGCATCCTCCAAACTCCTCGGCCAAAGCAAACATCGCCGTCCCCTCGGCGTGTCCAAAAAGTGTGCTCGAAAAGGCAAACCACAAGAAAGCCACGGCAATGCACCGCACCCGCTCTCTCGTCCCCGGCCTCGTAATTCCCGATGGTCTCCACGATCTTCCCGTAGACCACGGCATACTCCATCCCGTCCCCTTTTTGGGAATGGGGGTAAAGCCCGAAGCTCTGCGGGTCCCGATCCTTTGTGGCGAGTCTCTCCACTCGATGCTCCATCCTTTAAAGAGACAGGCCGTAATCGCGGCATAGTCGGAGGGTGTGCCAGTGGCCTCGCCCCGGAAGAAATGAAATGTGTGGGTCGCGTCCCACCCCGATCTTTGTGCCAAAGCGAAGATCAGGCCCTTGCTCTTGGAGAACTTAACCAATCCCCTCAGGCACTCGATAAACTCATACAGCCCGGTCCCAATGACTATCTGTCTCGGACTCATCAAAGCTCCTCGGCCCAAGACTGGCAGCCGGTCCAGCGGAGTCAACCCACGGCCTCCGGCGATCCTCGAGTCTTCATCTTGTTCGAGTCTTGCTCACAAAGCGATCCGCACAATTGAAAAAAAAAAAAAAAAAAAAAAAAGAGAGAGAAAGAGTCAAAAAAAAAAAAATTTGCATTAAAAAAAAATTGCATTCAAAAAAATTGCATTCAAAAAAAATTTTCATTCAAAAAAGAATTGCATTAAAAAAAAATTGCATACACATGCATCATAGAATTTTGAAAATCGGGCAGCATAACAGCATACAATGGACTCAGCCCCATTTTTCTTGCACAGAGGAAAAGAGTTTTTAACAATCACCATTCATTCATACATTGAATCAACGGAATCAAAATCCGTCCCACTTTACAAAAAAAAATCCTACAAGAGTGCATACATGCATACATTCATGTCCATCCCGAATTCGGGCGAATTCCTTATCATTTCATATTTCAAAAAAAATATATATATAATAATGGCAAAATGCCCATTCTTTTCAAACACATTGCGACATGCAAATCATCAAAAATCCAATTTCAGTCTCAAAAAAAAAAACATAATTTTTGAATTTTAAAATGCAATTTTCGAATTTTAAAAAAAAAAAATTTTGGCAAAATGCCCATTCTTTTTCAAACAAAATGCATTACCCACATACTCATTACAACATGCAAAGCATCAAAATCAAAATCCAATCCCAAGAGCATCACAATTTTCGGATATTCAAAAAAAAAAAATCAATCACAAAATCTCTTTCAAGCAAAAATCGACAAAGGGAATGGAGAGATTCGAAGTATACCGTGCGAAGACTCGGATCAGTGGCCCAATGTTGCCACGCATCGGGATATGGTTCCTCCGCAATCGATTGCGAAAGGGTGTAATGCCTCCTCATTCGAACGAGCTCCAATCGTCTCTCCGCAACCGGACCACGTCCTTGGCCTTGGATAGCAGCTTCCCCGTGTTCCATTGCTTGAAAATAAAAAAAAATGGAAGATTTTTGAAGGTTTTTTGGCCAAAAATGGCTTCCCTCCTCGGTTTTCTCTCTCTCTCTCTCGTAAATGCAAAAAAACTGGAAAAGGGTGAGGGAGGAGAAGGAAGGGCGTTGGCCCTCATTTAAAACCAGTCCAGGTCGCGTTCTGATCCGCGCGGACCAAAATGAAGGGTCAAAATGACCCTTTTGCCCTTTAAAATTCCAGGACTCTGCAGTTTGGTCCTCCAATTAACAGAGTTAACCAAAGTCAACCAAAGTTAACCCCCTTTCAAAGGAACCCTAACGGCAGTCAAACGTAAGTCCGATTTCTCCGAGAAAGATAACGAAATCCCGTTTCTTTCATCAAAATCATCAATGGCAGTCAAACGTAAGTCCGATTTCTCCGAGAAAGATAACGGAATCCCATTTCTTTCATCAAAATCATCAACGGCAGTCAAACGTAAGTCCGATTTCTCCGAGAAAGATAACGGAATCCGTCTCTTTCATCGAAATCATCAACGGCGATCAAACGTAAGTCCGATTTCTAGAAAGATAACGGAATCCCGTTTCTTTCATCAAAATCATCAGCGGCAGTCAAACGTAAGTCGATTTCTCGAGAGAAGATAACGAAATCCCGTTTCTTTCATCAAAATCATCAACGACAGTCAAACGTAAGTCCGATTCCTCAGAAAGATAACGGAATCCGTTTCTTTCATCAAAATCATCAGCGGCGGTAAACGTAAGTCCAATTTCCCAAACAAAAGCTAACAAAATCCCAGACAAAGTCGACGGAATCCGTTTCTTTCCTCAAAATCATCAACGGTAGTAAACGTAAGCGAGATTTTTCTCAGCGAAACCCCGGCGGTGTTTCGAACTACGATTGGCTTGATTCCTCTTGGGATACGTAGGTAGCCTACCGTAGATCCGGCCGCCCGACCAAAGCGGTCGCCCTCTCCTTCGGCGGAGAAGTCCACCGAAGGACCATCCATCCCAAACCATTAAGGGAAAACATTTCAAATCAAGGTCAGAGGCACCTAAAAAGCCATCATCGTAGGTCAGGCGCACAAAACACCATCATCATCAAGGTTCGAGGCACCTAAAACGCCATCATCAAGGTCCGAGGCACCTAAAAAGCCATCATCATCAAGGTCCGAGGCACCTAAAAAGCCATCATCATCAAGGTTCGAGGCACCTAAAACGCCATCATCAAGGTCCGAGGCACCTAAAAAGCCATCATCATCAAGGTTTGAGGCACCTAGAACGCCATCATCATCAAGGTCTGAGGCACCTAAAAGGCCATCATCTTTAAGGTCTGAGGCACCTAAAGCGCCATCATTACCAGGTTACCAGGTTGACGCCTCAAAATAGTCATTCCAGGGTCAAAGACCCGAACTACGATTGGCTTGATTCCTCCTAAGTATACGTAGGTAGCCTATCATTAGGTTCAGCCACCAGACCAAAATGGTCATTCCTATCCCCAGCAGAGCGGATATACAATCTCAGCCACCAGACCAAAATGGTCATCTCTTATCCCCAGCAGAGTTTCTCTCAGCAATCGACTGCAGAACTCGCTCATCAAGGTTCGAGGCACCTAAAACGCCATCATTATAAGGTTCGAGGCACCTAAAACGCCATCATCTCCAGGGTCAAAGATCCGAACTACGACCGGCTTGATTCCCATTCGGGATACGTAGGTAGCCTATCGCTAGGTTCAGCCACTCGATCACTCGATCACTTGATCATCCTGTCAAATATGGAGCCTTACTCTTATCGACGACCCCGCTTCCTTCGAAAGCGCCGTCGCCGAGGGGCTACTTTAAGTACTCCAATTTGAGTTGTTAGCATTTTCGTTAGAAAATTAACGAAAGTTTTAACATTCCTAACATTTCTAACTATTCCTAACTTTTCTAACAAAGTAAGGGTAAAGTAGGCATTGCTATTTCAAGATAAACCAAGAAAAGCATCTCAAAAAGAAAAGAAATTGGAAAAATCCGAATCTGGTAAGCTGAAAAATAGCAACCAGTTTGAATTTTCAAAAGATATTCCTTGTGTCCAAAGTCTGGAGCTGCATTTAATGAACAGTGCACGCTTCCCTTCTGGTCCGCGCGGATGATAATGCCATTTTCAGAGGGCTATAAATTGAGGCCTTCAGTCACAGAAATGAAAGAAACAACACATTTCACAACTGCACCTTGGCGAAAATAGGGAGAAAACAGTGAGAATTCTCTAGAATTGTCACCTTTTTCTCTTAATTATTTTCCCAAATCTCACTCACTCTCAAATTCAAACACTCACATATTCAAGCCTCATACACAAACACAAGGAAGATAGGTATAACCTCCCTCTCCTTACCCTAAATCTCTCTCATCCATGCATGCATTTTCAAACTTCAAAATGTAGTTTGTTCATCTTCTTGCCCTAGATCCAAGAAAATCACCATGGAAGTTCATCTCCATGGTTGATCTTCTACAAGGATTAACATTATCTTCAAAGTATTCTTACTTACTTGCAAATGCATTTTCAAAACCCTAAAAACCATTTTCATACATCAAATCTTCATTTTCAAGGATAAAATCCCCCCTTCCCAAGCAAATGAAATGCTTAAGTCCTAATGTACCCCAAGGATGGTTTGATATAGTAGATCACCACTAAAATGTCTAGTGACTACTAATCAAAACCTAGGGAAATGGGGACAGTCATGGATGCAAAACCCCCCTTAAAATCATGTTTTTCTTCTTAAGAAAGTTACTGTTCAGTAGCAATTTTCTAAGACCTCTGTCCATGGTCTAATTTTTTGGACACAGATAAACTTAGAATTTGGTGTTAACTACAAAACACTTTTTGTAGCCCACATCCAGAGATTTCCAGGCATATTTTTACTTTATTTTTTGCTCGAGTAAAACTCCCTTTTTCAAACTTTCTTTTAAAGGTCAGTTCCTCAGTCTCTGGAAGTCCAGATTTCATATCTGAGATTTCCAGAAGGTTTTGGTCCACCAAATCACCTCCAAATGGGAAAGTTCTTTTACAGAAACCTTATTTAAGGTGTTTTGAACAACTTTCATTCTCGGACTTTCCCCAGATTCTGAGATTTTTAAGCCCTTAAATCCATTTTAAAATAAAGTGTCCACTGCCTTTTTCATTCTGGCAGAAATGTTTTTCAACTTCAAAAAATCCTTTGAGTCCCGAAACTCAACCCAAAAATCATACCAAGAATCATGAGACTCTTCCAAGGTCTAATAAAGAATTCCCAGTTTTTACTTTTCTCAGTTTCGATTTATTTTGGCCAAAGTAACACACACACACACACATACAAATGTTTTTTAATGCTTGGAAGACTCGTCTTACGAGGCATTCCTGGTGAACACTAACGTTCTTCCCGGCGTGTAACGTGACCTCCGAACCCAAATCTCTCATTTCGGGCATTTTTCAAAGTTTTGGCCCTTAAAACAAAAATGGCGTGGCGACTCCGTTTTCCGATTTTATTTGGTTTTCAAAGAAACGAAAAATCGAATTTCTCCGCGAATGGCAACATCGTTACAGTAGGGGGTCTGTTATGGAAAGAGTTGTATATACGCCTTGACTCTGTAGGTCGACGTACTCTTTGTAGATCGAGGTCGCCTGCATGGGTATAGGTCGACCTGACTGATTGTAGGGATGGCCAAAACCGGTTTCGGTCCGGTTCCGGGCCGAAAATCGCCGGTTCGGTTCACCAAAATGGCAACCCTTAACCGGCCCGTCATTGACTCCGGTCCGGTTCATCCGGTTCCGATTTTCTCCCCGGTTCGGTCCGGTTCCGGTCCGATTCTCTTGAAAACCAAGGAATTTTCATCCGGTTCCGGGCTTTTTCCGGTCCGGTTCACCAAAATGGCAACCCTTAACCGGCCCGTCATTGACTCCGGTCCGGTTCATTCGGTTCCGATTTTCTTCCCGGTTTGGTCCGGTTCCGAGCTTTTTCGGTTCGATTCCGATCCGATTTTCCGATTCCGGTCCGGTTTGGCCATCCCTAACTGATTGACACTGCCAGATAATACTTGAATAAGATATGGATCGTATGTCGGACAAAGCTAGGTCGAGACCATGGTGGTCGGACAATGAACTAGGTCGACTGATCATGGCTGATGGGCCTTGTAATAATTGGGTCGACCCACTAAGAATGTGATGGCAATATTGTACATAAGATTGAGCTTGCTTGCTGGGCCTAGCCCGTTACATTTATTTCGTTCATATTTTATAATGTAAGATGAACTTATTAGGAACACTAATATCGACACTTTTTAGAGTGCGTCTGCTGAGAAACGCGTTTCTCCATAACTATGGAGAAACGTGTTTTTCATAGCCAGAAGCTTTACATTTGATAACCAGAAAAAAAAAACCCAAGGCGAGACCAAAAGCACGGATATCCGGAAGCTTTGCATTTGATGAAGCTTTGCAGGTTGATATCGAAGCTTTGTATTTGATAGCGAGAAGGATGTGAAATGTATATCGAGAAAAAAAAAAATCAGGCAAGACCAAAAGCTTACGGATATCCGGAAGCTTTGCATTTGATAGCGGAAGCTTTGCGAGTTGATATCCGGAAGCTTTGTATTTGATAGTCGAGAAAAGGATGTGAAATGCATATCCGAAGCTGTTAGGTGCATATCCAGGAAAAGCTGTTAGGTGCGTATCAGGAAATGTGTTAGGGCATATCCAGAAATTGCTATTGAAGGTTTACGGATATCAGAAGCCTTCAAATGTATATCAGAAACATTTTGAAGGTTTTACGGATATTCGTTGAAGGTTTTACGGATATCACTTTCGTAGGTTTACGGCTATCCCAGCTTCGTTGTCGCGCGACATATCGGGACCCGTTTCTCCATAACTTATGGAGAAACGCGTTTCTCCCTAGATTTTGTGCACTTTTTAACACTAATATTAACACTCTTTAACACTCAAACTGAAACTCGTTAATTCTAGCACTATTCCGCTTATATAAAATTTCCATTTTCACCTATACTCTTTACCCCTGGTACTCTATCACACTGATATGGTAAAGGTGTAATGAGTATCTGGTGAATATGAAATTTTGACCGCGAGTCCACTATTCCACTTATATAAAATTTCCATTTTCCTTAACTTAGCTATAAATATTTATATTTTCTCTTAATTTTTCTTTCAAGCATTCATATTATTATGTAATATCACAATCTTAACCAATTATATGTGGATTATCATAATCTAAATTACATTTTTAATTAATGGCTTTTGCATATAGACATAGTTTTATACAGGCACACGCAACTCTACAACCACTGTAAGAAAAAGGCTTGTACAAAAAAAATTGCAATTGTCCAAAAAAAGAAATAAAGTGTACGTATATACTTCCTTCGTCTCACTTTAATCAGGACCCAACATTTTAAATAAGATTATTAAGAAAAATTAAAGTAAAATAGAGATGTTGTGAGTATGAAAAAAAAAAATAAGAGTGAGAATGAGTGTAAAGAATAGTGAGTTGATTAGTGTAGTGGGTATAATGTCTTTAATATGCCCGCTCACGTGTAGCCGAGATTTGCCAAGGCTTAAAACATGAACTCATTAATTGGATGGTGCAAAACAATATCGTGGGCTGTTGTAATTGCACGTGTAACGTGCCTGCTGTGATATTATCATAAAGTCTGAGCTTTTATCTCAAAAACCAGTTGGCTATAAGAAGGTGGGCCAAGATATTTATATGTTATAGGCTAAGTTTATTAATTTTTGATGTGAAATAATGTATTCTAACCGTTGCAAGAAAAATAAAGGATTTATAAAACTTTTCGTGTACGTAGCTTACAAAAAGCTTTAGAATAACTCAAACTTATTCGCACCTTTGACGAAACAACATTCGCACCTTTGACGAAACAACACATTTTTCACAAGAAAAGGAAAGAGTACTAAAACCATGTAAAACCTCTCCCCCATAAATAGCTAGCTACATAACAATCTTAACAAACACTCCTTAATTCCCATTAAGATTTCCTTAACCATTTTCAATCTCCCCTCTCTCCCATCCCTTTTCTCTTTCTCTTTCTCTCTCTCTCTCTCTTCCACCACCACCACCACCAAATGGCGCCGGAAATCACAACATCCTCCAAGTACCCCATCAAAACAATAGTCATCCTAGTCCAAGAAAACCGCTCATTCGACCACATGCTAGGCTTCATGAAATCCCTCAACCCCGATATCGACGGCGTAACTGGAGCCGAATCAAACCCTCTTCCCACCACCACCCTCCACTTCTCCCCCACCGCCCTCTACGTGGACCCCGACCCCGGCCACTCCATCCAAGACATATACGAACAAATCTTCGCCACACCATGGACTCCACCAGACCCTAACTTGCACCCCACGGAACAACTCAAACCTACCATGCAAGGGTTTGCTCAAAACGCGGAGAGGATCCAAAAGGGTATGTCGGAGGTGGTGATGAGCGGCTTTAAACCAGACGCGGTGGCAGTTTATAAGGAGCTCGTGGAGGAGTTTGCCGTCTGTGACCGGTGGTTCGCGTCGGTGCCGGCTTCAACGCAGCCGAATAGGTTGTTTGTCCATTCTGCGACGTCGCATGGGGCTACCAGTAATGATACTAAGAAGCTGGTTGAAGGGTTCCCTCAAAAGACTATTTTTGAGTCTTTGGATGAGGAGGGTTTTAGTTTTGGGATTTATTATCAGTACCCTCCTTCAACACTATTCTACAGGTATTTTCTATTTTAGCTGCGCAAATTATAATTATTTTTTGAACAATTATAAATATTTTTCTTTATTTACATTTTTATTTATGTTTTTTATATGAGAAAAATGGAATTATGATCGGGCTGTTTTAACTAAGGAGCATTTAACAAAAACTAATTTTGAAAGATGGATATTACAAAAAAAAAAAAAACCCACAAAAGTTGGATATTACAAAAAAAAACTCTTTAAATATTATAAAAAAATACCTTTTTTTTTGCATTTATCTGTCAAATAACTAATAAATGCAATTATCAGTAATAAACAAATGATAAATGTAGCTGTTTAACCAAAAGACCAAGCACAAAATACTCTTTAAAAAACTGATAAATGAATTTATCATTTATAAACAACTGACAAATGTATAAAAAAATTAAAAAAAGAAAAGAAAAAAAAGTAATTTTTTGTAATATCACAATTTACATGTATTTTTTTTTGTAAATAGATCTTTTGAAGTAGTTTTTAGTTAAAACTCCTTTAACAAATGATCCTATAGTTTGAAAGCCCTAAAAAGTTTTCTTTTTTCTAATGCAAGGAAAAATGTTTTTTAATAAAATTTTATAAAATAATTAAAATATATAACTATAAAAATACCCGTAATTATGATCTATAAAATCGTCAAACAGTAAGTGCCACAGTGATTAATTAGTGTAAATCGAAAAAGAAAAATAAATAAAGGCCAGTGTAACGTACCTGTCTCTAGCAAGTTAGTACATGTCTAGTTTCGTGAGTATTTATTAAGATATTGATTATATAGTGATAATTGATAATTATGTCATTTAAATATTTAGGGTGAGTTTGGGAGTGCTTTTTTGTAGCTTATAATCACTTTTGAAGCTCAAAATCACTTTTAATAGCGTTTGGATAACAATACTGATTATGATTTTAAGCTGTTAAAACGCAAAAAATTGTGTTTTCGTAGAAGCATTATAACGAACTTTTGCTAAAAGTGATTCTTAGAAGCTGTTATTTGTGTTGTTTTTACAATAATAACCTCTATCTCTTTTATACATTTATTATATCGAGATACATATCATAAATGTCATTTTTGGTATTTATCTTCAATAATCAGTTTTGAACATATACTATCCAAACATACTTATAAATTTTAGTATTTATTATAAATAATCGATTTTTCTAAAATCACTTTTAAAAAATCACTTTTCAAGAAATAAAAAATCAGAAGCAATGTCAAACTCACCCTTGCAAAAGATTTTGGACGTAACTTGTCATACTACTTTATTGTGATGTTCTCTAAACGGTACTCTATTTGAGAGTTGTGTGCAGTTTAACTTGTATGATTGTATATTAATCGGATATTTGGATTTATGATATATTATAAGATACTCCCTCCGTTCCATTTATTATTTTACCATTTTGAGCATGTAAGCAAATTAAAAAAAAAAAGGCTATTGGAAAAAGTGTTGTGAGTATAAAAGTAAAATAGGAGAGAGAATGAGTGAAGGAAATAGTAAAGTTGATTGATGTTGTGAGTATAAAAGTAATGTAGGAGAGAGAATTAGTGAGTGGAATAGTAAAGATTCTTTGCCATTTTAGAAAAGGTGAAGCTTTTAACGGGACACTCGTTTTGACAAAAGGTGAAGCTTCAAATGGAGGGAGTATACATTTTTTATAAATAGATGTAATTTATAATACTACTAGTAAAAGCCCGTGTTCGAGGACACGTGGTATTTTTTTTTATTATTATTATTAAAAAAAAGGCAAAATGGAAAAGAAACAAGTTAGTGAGGGCAAAATGGGAAAAAGAAGTTTTGACACTATTCATTGTACTGTTCATCATGATTGAAATGGACAGCTGAGATGGACAGTTGTCATTTATATTATACTAGAGCAAGCCCGTGTTCAAGGACGCGTTTTTTTTTTTTTAATTTTTTTTTTTGTAATTTAATTTTTTTTAAGGGCAAAATGGGAAAAGAACAACTTAGTGAGGACAAAATGAAAATTTTGACATATAACACTATTCATTCAACTGTAGCAAGAGGGTCTCATTTATACTATAATTATAGATAAGATGTACTAATACATTTGATATAAAAATTCGACATCGGTACGGTCGAACTCGGACTTCGGAGGCCCCGATCTCTACTTAATTTCACTTTAATAAAAAATTACTGCATACTCCCTCCGTTTCACTCGAAGTGTCACTTTTTACTCAAAAGGGTGCCCCGTTTAAAGTCACATTTCCTAAAAAGGAAATATTTTATTACTATTTTATTATTCCATCCACTATTCACTCCACTAATTCTCTCTCCTCTACACTCACAATACTTTTTAAATTCACTATTTCCTCCACTAATTCTCTCTCCTATTTTCAAATTACACTCACAACATTTTTTCTTCTCCCTTTTTCCTTAATTTGCGTGTCATTCCTAAAAAGGATGACACTCGGTGGGACAGAGAGAGTATTTGATTTCATTCTAACGTTTTAAAATTTGTTTTGATACCCCAATAGTAGTATTTTTAATGCCGTATCACTTACAATTTTTAATGTATCACTTACAATTTAATTGAATTTTGACAAATAATTTATAAAAAAAATTAAGTATTCTATTGTTTTTTTTTTGGATGCCAGGAACCTTAGAAAGTTGAAATACGTGAACCATTTCCATCAATTTGATCTAGATTTCAAAAGACATTGCAAGGAAGGGAAGCTACCGAACTACGTAGTAGTCGAGCAAAGGTATTTTGACCTATCAATATTACCCGGGAACGATGATCACCCGTCTCACGACGTTTTTGAAGGTCAAAAATTTATCAAAGAGGTTTACGAGGCATTGAGATCGAGTCCTCAATGGGATGAAATGTTGTTCGTTATCATATACGATGAGCATGGTGGATTTTTTGATCACGTGCCAACTCCGGTCACCGGAGTTCCTAGTCCCGATGGCATTGTGGGTCCCGAACCATATAAATTTCAGTTTGATCGTTTAGGCGTTCGTGTTCCAGCGATTATGATTTCACCATGGATTGAACGTGGAACAGGTAATCTTTAATTTCAAGTTTTTTCGACATAACATTTTCATCTTTTAGTGAAATAATAATCTTATCAGATTATAATGTTCGATACGATTGTGATTTTTTTTTTTTTTTAGTTTTACATGGACCATCGGGGCCGTATCCAACATCTCAATTTGAGCATTCGTCGATTCCAGCTACGGTCAAGAAGATCTTTAATTTGAAAGAGTTCTTAACTAAGCGCGATGCATGGGCAGGTACATTTGAGGGTGTTCTAAGTAGACAAACTCCAAGAACAGACTGTCCAGGTAAACTCGCGCTTACCTCTTATATCGTTCAACAGTTGCAGAGTCAGAAATATTTTAAAACGGGAGCAAGATCATTTTGATGAAATTACATCAATTTATTTAAAAGGGACGAAATAATTCTTAGTGTATATTTTCTTTATTAGAATGGGGATTTTTTTATTTATTCATTGCACTAAAATCCCTATATTTAAAAATATTTGATAAATTTTGCACTATTAATTTTTTTGTTTTTTAAATTAGGAAAAAATATAAATATAGTACCCCTAAATATATGAATTGTTTGGTTTTAATACCTAAACTAGTTTCGTTGCAACCACAGTAACTCATCTGTTTTGGATGCTCGTTTAAGGTATTTATGGTTAACGATATACATTTTTTCAGTTAAATATACATATTCAATGCACGTGACCCACTTTTTATGGAGCAAAATTGAAAAATCAATACAATTAATATAACATAACTATAATGATTTTAAGTGTAAAATTAAAAAATAAAAGGGATACAATGTAAATTATTTATTGACCATTTAATCCCCTCTCAACTTAGATTTTGTCTTTTTCACCATTCTTCTGCATAACCCACCACCATCCCCTCCTCCGGCCACCCACCCACCTTCACACCCTACTGCCCCACCTCACCCGCCACAATCATAACCGCTACCCACTCATTTCTCACACAAAACAACCTTCACCTAGCTCCTCCCCTCCCTAACTCTCTCTATAATCAAATCTCTCCTCCTCCACCCCTCTCTCTCTCTCTCTCTAAATTAATCTCTCTCTTCCATTACCCTTACACCTTCGCCCGCCGCCGCCGCCGCCGTTTTGATTTCACAAAACCCACTTCTTCAAGCTTCTCCACGCCATCCCCACCTCCACTGCCACACATCCACCATTCTAGATCTCAATGAACCATTCCAGATCTTCTTCCACCCGTTTTGGTTGGAAAACATGGATATCCTCTCAGTTTTCAGATTACTTCCCACCAACACCAAGAATCCCATTTAATTTGAAATCTTGTTATTCTCCCAATTAATTTCAAACAAATCATTTTCGTATTTCTTAGTTTCATTAAAATTCTGGGGTTTTCACCATAATCCAAATCAACAAAACCTAATGAGAAATAAGAACAACAGAAGAATAAACAAGTGCAAATCCAACCTTCTCACTATTTCTAAATCCATTTTATTAGATTATGATTTTTTTTTCAAATCTTCACTGTACAGTTGAGATATTGTGAAGTTATCACAATATCTTCACATTATATTTGAGAGATATTCTAAAGAAAAGAAAATATTTAGTTACCTAAGTTGGTATTGAGCCAACTTAGAAAAGTTAGCTTAATTAGAAGTATTTCCAATTAGAAGTATTTATTATTAGAATAAGGAGAGATTTGTTAGAATCCTATTAAAATTAAGACTCATATGTTTTGAGTATAAATATGAGTCTCTAGCTTGATAAAATAAGGAGACTCAAAAGTATATTATGTATTATTTCTGTCTCAAAGTTTACATAAGCTAAAAACTCATATTTATACTTGAACATACCAAAAGTATCGAGTTGGGCCAAGCGAGTAAAGCCCAATCCACAAGTAATTATTATCACCATATTCTCTATGGGCCAGGCCCAATTATCACATGGCTCAAGGCCCATCTCATATATCCGTCGACTAAGTTCATTGTCCGACCTACTAGGTCCCGACCTAACTTAGTCCGACCTTATGGTCCAGTCATATTTCGGGTATGATCCGGCTCTACCCGCCAGTCAGGTCGACCTAACCTCAAGTGGCGACCTCGACCTAATAAGCAAGTGTCGACCTAACTGATACAGACGCACGTGCTTCAAATCATTCCATAACTGCTTCCCTACAAATCAGGGACCATTCAGGACACGTTCACATGATGAATAACCGTCCCACAAATCTCGGAGCTCATGTAGCCCCACCAAAAATACAACACTCATCAACTATAAATACATTACCACTACAACGGTTATGAGGTAACTGCTATTTTATTATCTGAATTCCATTATTCAATACGTTTTTGCTCTCCAATCATCAAATACTTACTCTCACGCCCGAGGGTCTAAGCCGGAGACACATCCGGCTAGTCGTGGGTTCCGATTTCAGGTCAAGGAGCTAGGAGATCAGTCCTGCCACGTGGAGGAAGATTGATAAGCACATATCCTGCGGCATCAGTTTGGTTCCATTGCCGGGAATCGTGCATAAGCTTGACCTCGAAAGTTTTCTCAACCTACAACAATGGTGACTTCGGATGGACATGTATCTGAGGCCTCACTCGGGCACGAAGAAGGAAACAATAACAACAATGCAAACGCTGGAAATCTCAATACCAACGCTGGAAACACAAATCTGCCTCCTCCCCCTCCAACTCGCCATCATGCTAGAGCGACGCGCTCTAACAGTGTTATCGATGGCAGAGGATTGCCAGATGGGAGGAGAGAAAAACGACCCATGGAGGGGCAAGGAGTTCCACCTCATCCAAAGCGTCCAACTGGGCAGATGAATGCTGGAAATAGCAGGTCCCTCATCCAACCCACTGAGCAGAAAAGAAATGCTTATGGAACGAGCTCAGATATTGGCCGAATTGTTGGCAATGGAGGAGGTTGAGCAGGTGGATAGAAAGTCTGAGAGGGTGGCTCCATCCCAAGTTTCAAACAGGGAGCGTGCCAGGAGTACTAGACCAAACGAAACTGTGGGACAAAATGTTGATCAAAGGATGGTGGTGCGGCCTCAATAACCTATTCATGTGCCAAGTAACGACCTAAGGGCCAGCCTCACTAGGAATAGGGAGCAAGAGGCCCAGTCAGACCTGAGGACGCAGCTAGAGGCAAATAGAAGCATGCGTAGATCACCAGCCAGGACAGAAAGGTCTCAATCCCACAGGAGAAGGAATGGGCGCAGGTCGCCTATAAGAGAAGCAAGGTGCAGGTCGCCACCCAGAGATGAAAGGCGCAGGTCGCCACTAAGAGATGACAGGCACAGATCACCAGTTCGCTCGGTAAGGTCGCCATCTCATAGGGATAGGAGAAGCAAGCAGGTAACTCCCCCCAGAAGTGAGGGTCAAAGGTCAAATGTTGTCCCCCCTGCTGGAGAAGACAGACCTGATGCTAGGGAGTGGCTGCAATGGAAGAGAAAATTTGAGCAATGGGAGGCTGAAAAGAAAAATGATACTGGAAAGGTCGAACGAATTGACTTTGCTCTTCGACCCCTATCCAAGGATTTGATTGACAGTCGACCTCCCTCGGCTTGATTGCCCTCCTGTGAGAAGTACTCAGGGGCAACCAATGCAAAAAGCCATGTGCAACACCTGGAAGCCACAATGTGCTTTGTCTCCAACGAGGACGACACTATGTGCAAAGCCCTCATAAGCACACTCACAGGGGCAGCTCTGACATGGTTCAATGGTTTGGCAGCCGGTAGCATCTCGACCTGGATGAGTATGAGAACAAAATTCCTAGATCGCTTCTCAACTGTTGGAGCTCGGAAAATGACTGTCACCGATCTAAACAACTTGGTGCAAGGGAAAAATGAAAGCTCCATGAGCTACTACACCAAGTTTAAAGAGATGGTCGACAAGATCGAGGAGGATCTCACGGATAGGGAGGTGATCAATTGCTTCAGAAATGGAATTTCCTCGGCAGATATGGATTACGAGCTGACAATCCGTACAGTCACTACTCGACAGGAGTTGTTCGAGAAGGTTTACAATGTGGCACTAGCCGAGGAGAGAAAAGAAAAGAAGAATGGGAAAGGCCCCAAGACTGAGGTCGCTGATAATAAGAAGGACTTAGCCAAGAACGGGGGAAACAACAAGAATGGTAAGAACAGGACCAGGGCGACAGAAAAGGTGCCTAAGGCTTTCACTCCCCTAACGGTGAGTCGAACTGAGATAATGAATGCGGTCGAGTTGGCACCACCTGCCCCAATGAACCCAGGCAATAAGTTCTGGAGGGACAATAGCAAATACTGTGATTACCATAAAGATACATGCCATACTACTGAGGATTGTATGAGTTTGAAGCGTATCATACAGAGGATGGTCGACCAGGGCAGGCTCGACACATATGTTAAAAGGCCTCAAGGCGGTGGAGGTGAGCGACCTGCAGGTGGACATCAGGAACCAAGGCAGCCTAGACTGAACCTGGGAGTTATCACTGAACAAGCCAGCAATACAGCCATCAAGCATAAGATCTTTCAGCTCAACAAAGCCCCACATGTGCCCCCATGGAGCCATATCAGGGACGAGGTAATCAGCTTCCATCCTTATGAGCTAGCAACTAATATGGCGGCTAGGGAGCAAGTTCTCGTCATCCCAGGGCTCATTGATGGATGTACGATGAGCAGACTCTTAGTCGACACGGGGGCCTGCAAGGACATTCTGTTTTACAAGACATTTCTAGAAATGGGTCTCTCGAATGAGCAGCTTGAAAGGTGTGATGGCAGATTGGAAGGCTTCACCAACCACCGGGTCGATGCCAAAGGACAGATTGAGCTGGATGTCGACTTAGGCCAGCATC
Source organism: Adenophora triphylla var. japonica (assembly GCA_022495995.1). Classification (NCBI taxonomy): domain Eukaryota; kingdom Viridiplantae; phylum Streptophyta; class Magnoliopsida; order Asterales; family Campanulaceae; genus Adenophora; species Adenophora triphylla. The sequence goes on along the minus strand of JAFEMH010002131.1, from coordinate 348,165 downwards.
CCTACAGGGTGGTTTCCAAGGTAAAATTTATTGTCATAGATGTGAATAGTGATTATGCTGCTATTCTTGGTATTCCTGGCCAGGTCGCACTTGGAATGGTAGCCTCAATCCCCCATCAACGAGTTAAGTTCCCCACACCAGCTGGAGTCGGTTGCGTGCAAGGCACAGCTCGAGCATACCTTGACCATGTACTTCGAGAAAGGAAGGAAGAAGAGGGAGTTGGAGATAGAGAATGCAGAAGGATACTTAAAGTTGTCTCAGTTAGTCACCAAAACTACTTGACTATCTACAATCACCATTGTGGAAGAGTCGACCTATCACTCACATGAAGAGATCATGACTGAGTCGACACGTCACTCTGAAACCATCATGGTCAATCCAGATACAGTTATGGTCGACCAAGTCTCCATAAGCAAGCTATGCCTTCAGATCGACAATAACTCGGGGGCCACCACCAGTGAGACTGCAGACAAGCTAGATGAGATGATAGCTGAGGAAGCTCCACACTTGGGGGCCGAGGAAAGGAAGAGGGTCAGAGAGATCATCATTGAGAACCTGCAATTCAGAGATGGTCCAGAGCTAGAAGCTGTGGATGAATTGGAATCAGACCATAAAGCCCAAGCCTCAGAGACTGAGAAGCTTTGCTCGCGACAAAGAAGAGGCCATTAAGCTCGAGGTACAAAAAATTTTAAGTGCAGGAATAATCAAGGAGGCCACACACACAACCTGGCTAGCTAATGTGGTCATGGTGAATAAGTCAAATGGCAAATGGAGAATGTGCGTCGACTTCACCAAACTTAACCTTGCCTGCCCAAAGGACAGCTATCCTCTCCCTAGAATTGACAAGCTCGTGGATTCTATTGCCGGCCACTCCACCCTCAGTTTCCTAGATGCCTATTCAGGATATCATCAGATCAAGATGCATGAGGATGACGTGGTGAAGACAGCTTTCCAAGCAGCTGGAGGCATCTATTGCTACACTATGATGCCATTTGGGTTAAAGAACGCAGGAGCAACTTATAAACGCATGGTAAACAAGGTCTTTGCCTCACAAATTGGCCGAAACATGGAGGCCTATGTCTACGATATGGTCATCAAAACAAAGGCCGGACGTCACGTGGTCGAACTAAAGGAAACATTCTCCAATTTACGAGCAAACGACATGAAGCTCAACCCGAGCAAATGCTTATTTGGAGTGGCAGCTGGCAAGTTTCTTGGATTTATGGTGTCCCAAAGAGGTATAGAAGCTAACCCAGAGAAGATCAAGGCTCTAGTCGAGATGAAGGAGCCTCGCAAGTATAAAGGAGATGCAAATGACTTAACTACAGGTGGCACTCTAAGTCATTTTATAGCCAAGTCGGCTGAAAGGTCTCTCCCCTTCTTCAAATCATTGAGGGGGACGAAAAACTTTGAGTGGACGGCAGAATGTCATTCGTCGTTCCAACAACTCAAGGAGTACCTTGCTACTCCCCCACTATTGAGCAGCCCGACTACTGGTGAGACCTTGTTCGTATATCTGTCCGTGGGAGACAAATCAGTTGCTATAGTATTGGTTCGATAAGAGGAGGGACTTCAAAAGCCCGTATATTATGTAAGCAAGGCCCTATCAAAGGTTGAAGGCAGGTACTACAACGCAGAAAAGGTCGCATATGCTTTAGTCGTGGCTTCAAGGAAGCTGCGAGCTTACTTCTTAGCTCACCCCATAGTGGTGCTTACGAATGCCCCCTTAAGAAAAATTCTTCATAAGCCAGAAAGTTCAGGTCGCTTACTCAATTGGTCAATTGCCCTCACGGAATTCGACATCGAGTATCGACCTCGAAAGGCGTTGAAGGCTCAAGCTCTAGCAGACTTCTTGGTCGAGCTGACGTTCACCAAGGAAGATAGCGAGGTGCGAGCTCAGAAGGAGAAAGCCAAAGGGAAAGAGCCAGAGTCCCAAGCCGTCACTACTCTACCCAACGATTGCTGGAAGGTCTACTCGGATGGGTCAGCTACAAAGAATGTCAGTGGAGCTGGGATTGTTTTGATCGAGCCAGAGTCCGGGACAGTATATGAGGAGTCATTAAGGTTCAAATTTGATGCCTCCAACAACCAGGCGGAGTATGAAGCCTTAGTTGCAGCCATTGAGTACGCCAAGTGCTTTGGAGCGACCAAAATCATGGCATACTGTGATTCCCAACTAATAGTCTACCAGGTTAGAGGCGAGTATGAGGTGATAAACTCAACCTTAGTTAAATACCATGACCTGGTGAGGGAATTGACAAAGGATTTGGAGTTTTGGGGAATTCAGAGGATTGGTCGAGAAGACAATGAGCTAGCCGACCTGCTCTCAAAACTGGCCACTTCAGATGAGCCACATGAAGAGCCTATCTCATACCTTGAGAGCCCAGCTTATGAAAGGGTTCAGATTCAATGTGTAGAAGACACTTCAAATAACAAGTGTTGGATCGAAGAAATGAAGGCGTACCTAGAAAGTGGCGAGCTCCCCGAAGACGAGAAGAAAGCTCGAGCTGTTAAAAAGAAAGCTTCGAGATATGTCATTCAAGGAGGCATGCTCTTCAGAAGATCTTATACTAGGCCATTACTGAAGTGCATCCACCCTCAAGAGATCACCCAATTAATGAATGAAGTGCACAGTGGAATTTGCGGAGGACACTCGGGGGCCAGGACTCTAGCCGACAAATTGATCACTTTGGGGTATTATTGGCCACACATGAGAGCTGACACTCATGACTTTGTTCAACAATGTGATCAATGCCAAAGGTTTGCCAACCTGCCTCATATGCCTATAAATGTAACTGCACCCCGTGATCGCCGGTTGGCCATTTGATATGTGGGGTGTCGATTTGCTTGGACCCTTCCCTCCCGCCCCGTGGAAATTGCAAGTATGTGATCGTAGCAATGACTATTTCACCAATGGGTCAAGCAAAGCCATTAGCTCGCATCACAGAGGAAAACGCCATCAACTTCATACATGACTTCATCTGGTGTCGATTTGGGATTCCTCGAGCTATAGTATCAGATAATGGCTTACAGTTCTCTAGAGCATTTGAGGAAGAAATGAATAGAGTGGGAATCAAGCATTGGCGGTCATCTCGTAGCCTATCCTCAAGGAAATGGGCAAGCCGAAGCAGAAACAAGCTCGTACTATCCTCACTTAAGACGGGCTTGGTAGGTCGACGCAAACAACCGGGTTAGACGAACTCCCCCTTGCTCTCTGGGCAGTTCGCACAACCAATCGGGGGCCTACGGGGGAAACCCCATTCGCTCTTACATATGGATCAGAAGCCATGGCACCAGCTGAGTTGCAATTTCCCACTGCTAGAGTAACCTTCTTCAACCAAGAGCAAAACGACACCAACAGATTGATCGACCTGGATTTGATCGACGAGAAGCGAGACACAGCTTACCTTCGGATGGTCAACTACAAGCAGCGGACTAAAAGTTACCACGACAAGAAGGTCAAGACAAGATCATTCCAAGTAGGAGATCATGTGCTGAGAAAAATCAAAGCAACAGGAAGGAGAACCCAACAGAATAAACTATCTCCTAACTGGGAAGGCCCTTATATTGTTACTCGCATCATCAAAGAAGGAACCTACATGATAGCTCATCCAGATGGGGAGTAGTTGAAGCACCCATGGCATGCTACTCATCTTATCAAGTACTACTTCTAGTTCAAGCCCTTAGTTCAGTTCAAAGTTAAAGCAGTTCCCAATTTGTCATAGTTCTAGCTTTCTATTCGATGTAAGCATGTTTCTACTTCAATAAAAATCGCAGTTCTATTCAACCAAACACTGTACACGAACTACAACAAGCTCGACTCTTAGTCAGCTTCGTTTTAACAAGCTCGATTCTTAATCAGCTTAGTTCCTTTAACAAGTCCGACTCATAGTCGACTTCGTTCAACAAGCTCGACTCTTAGTCAGCTTCGATTTAACAAGCTCGATTCTTAGTCAGCTTTGTTCCCTTAACAAGTCTGACTCATAGTCGACTTCGTTCAACAAGCTCGACTCTTAGTCGGCTTCATTTTAACAAACTCGATTCTTAATCTGTTATGTTCCCTTAACAAGTCCGACTCTTAGTCAACTTCGTCCTAATAAGCTCGACTCTTAGTCGGCTTTGTTCTAAATCAGCCCGATCCTTAATCAGCTGAGCCCTATTAACAAGTCCGACCTTAGGTCGACTTCGTTCTGATAAGCTCGATCTTTGATCAGCTTTGACCTTTTAAATAAGTTCGACTTTGAGTCAATCTCGTTTACAAAAATCCTTACAAGTCTAAGGTTGACTAAGTTATCATGAAGCCAAGTCAACCCTAAGCTTAGGGTAATTTACTCATCCTACTACATCTAGCTCAACATACACGTGTTGAATTCAAAAGCATACGACATACAAAGAGATAATGCAGCTATGATAAATAAGTCTCCCAAAAGCAGGCTAAGACTTGAGCAAAATAAAGGTTAAGAAGTTTTATGCCTCCCAAAAACTGGGCCAAGGCATTTAATAGTTACCAAGACAAAAAGAAAATTGTTTTGAAGCCTGTTTGTTACATCACCATACAAAATTAGTTCACTAGAATCAAACAATGGCCTAAGCATCCTGATCGCGTCATCGCAGCTCGATCTTCAACAATGTTTTCTTGTTGCTGAGGACTTAAGGGCTTACCCGACTCTGAGAAGACTCGCTGCTCTGGCTCATCATCTTCCTCCATGGCTTCAGCATCTTCTATCTCTTGCAACGCTACGTCAAAGTTCCTCTCGGCAATTGGGGGAGCCACCCATGGTTCACAGCCATCTTCTTGGTCCTCTTGAATAATGAAGGCAAGGTCATTTTCGAGATAAGGCACAACTGAATGTCCACCACGAGCTGCTGTGTCATACTGGGGCTCAGAAGCCCAACGAGCTAATTGCTCGAGGGTGACTTCTGCTGTTGAATCCACCAGTGCCCGGCGCGCCATATGACGCTTGCCCAAATCCAGAAAATCCTTTGCTTTGGCAACAACGGTGTTGTAGAAGTCGTCTCCATCCTTGAATTTATCAACAGCTTCCTTAGCAGCGACTTGAAGTTTTTCCTGCCATGTCACCCGTGCCGCTCGATGTTCCTCATTCAGCTCGATTAAAAAGTTATCCTTATCCTTGAGCAATTGAGAGACTGTTGCGAGCTCCGTCTTGACCTTCTCATGCTCCAGCTGCTCTGCATCTCTCTCCGCCTTCACCTCCTCGAGCTTGGTCTCAGCAGCTTTGAGGTCCTCCAGAGCTTTATCCTTATCGGCCAGGGCTTTATTCTTCACCAACTCCTGAGCATCAAAAGAGTTATCAAGGTCATTGTATTTCTCTCTCAACTCAGACAGCTCTTGAGTATTCTTGGAATAGTTGTTCAGAGCCTGCCTTTCTCTCTCAATAGAAGCCCTCCAGGAGCTCTTAACTTGCTCCACCATGGTCAGGTTCTGAATCAAAGAAAATCATTGAGTGTTAGTTCGGTAAAGACTTGGAAGCTTAATTGACGACCTCAAAAGATGAGCGACTAAACCAAGTTAAGAAACAAAGACATACCTCGCTCTGCACTAAACCAAATCGGGCTGAAAATTCTTCAGGGGTAATCCCCTTGTCAGCAAAGTGGGCAAGAAAGTTGACATCAATGGCCCTCCTAACAACAACCTGGCCCAAGCTCATTTCTGGATAGCGGCGACTCATACTATTAACCCCAATGAGAGGGGGGACATTACTCAACCTCCTCATCTGATCCTCAAGGGACTCTTGGTTAAGGGGAGGGAAAGCTAGTGGAAGACGTTGGCTCGAGGAAATAGATTTTCCTTTCTCAGTTCGTGATCTCTTTTTCGTACTCAAAGTATGATCATCATCATCCTCCTCCATGTCATCATCATCAACATTAACAACATTCAAAGGGCTAGCCCCAGTCGTCCCTGCACCAGAGGCCGCTGCATGGGCTTCAGAAACGGAGTCGGAAATCAAGCTTGGTCTAGCTGATTTGTTGGATTTATCACCCCCTTCATTAACATCCAAAGATTAAGTGCCACTCTGCAGAGGATCTTCCAACTCAACCTCTTCCATTGGCACCATCCCAGCATTCTCTTTGGGTAACAAGTTATTCCTTGCAGCAGCATCTCTCTCCCTGCTTGCTCTTGCGTTGGTGGCTCCATGGGCCCTCTTGGCTTTCTTCTTGTCTGACACTCCCACTATACGCACCATCACTGCCTCTTGCTCGGGAGTTAAGACTGCATAACATTAAAGTGACCAAGGATTAGCTCGCCAATTCAAAACAGTTCTATATACGAGCTAACTAGTTCTACATATGAGCAAACAATTGACGAGCTAAGATATGCAATTCAAGATAGCCGTGTGTACGAGTTACAAGTTCTACATAAGAGATAACAACTTACGAGCTAAGAGTTGTATATGCGGTTCAAGATAATTCTATATGCCAAAGCTATACATACGAGCTAACAGTTGACGAGTTAACGAACAAAAGCGAGTAAATTCTTACCCCCAATCTGTTCCCCATTATCTTTACAGTAGTTAGCTGCTTTCTGGCAGAATTGGCAATTCTCCTCCAACCTACCCAGAGCGTGGGTAACCCAGTCAGGGTATACCTGGCCTCTCAATACGGGGACCAGAGGATGCACTTCCCCATCACCAGGCATCATCCCAGCTTGGATGTAGTTGTATTTGGTCGTCCCTAATGATTCCCAGCTGATAGGTCCGTTCTTAACTAACAAGCACAGCTTCCTATACAGAGTTTGGTGCCAAGGAGGCTCCCAATAATTCTCCTCACTGATGACATCAGTCTCCTCATTGGGCAAGGGAAACTCCCATCCCAACCTGCTCTCCACCACAATTACGTGCAAGTTCCAACCACTATGCTTATTGGGGAGGTTGGCAAACAGTTTTGGAGAGTTAGGTTTAGAAGGGGTACTAATCCCCCAATCAGCACTATCAAGCTTAGCACCAAAGAATTCCTTGAAAACTTTCATACAAGGCTCGTGGCCCAAAAATCTGCACACCATTGTAAAACACACTAGTACCCTACAAGTGTTGGCCCCAAGCTGAAGAGGAAGAGCGTCCATACACTCAAGGAACTCGTTTATGAAAGGATCCAATGGCAACCTCAAACCTGCCTCAAACTGCCCATAAAAGAAAGCGACCTTAGTGGCATCCTTAGTGAATGTACTGCGATACTTGGCCATGAAATCCTTCTTGCTAAGGATGGTCACCCTAAATTCCGTCCTATCTACCCCACAGAAATTGTAAATCATGGCGTAACGAGATTCCATATTCTTCTTTCCACGAAGGGGTCTTTGAGGCACATAGCCTCTCTCATTTTTCCCCGGGATCACAGAAGATCCAAACGCATCCACTATATGGGGACTTGAAGAAGTCGAAGTTGTGGCTCCTCCCTGAGCTGCCATATCTGTACAATAAAAAGAGGAAGCAGGGGAGTCAGTCCCATGATCACATTCAGTTGACCTACCTAAGAGTGACCTAGACTCCCCTGGAAAACCTATTCTGTTTCTAAGGAAGGAGGGTTATTGACATCTCTAACATAAAACAAGGCTATGTGGTCGAGTAATTCATGGAAGAGATGAAAGGGAACAATGTTCGAGTCGTCAATTGCTAGATTAACTACGTCCCCTCCAATGGGCAGCCCTATTTCATTAAAATTCAACCCCCACCTTGTCAAGATGGAGGTGCATTCATTCAGAGACATTTCTCTCCACTCACGGCCTACATGCTTGTACACCCTACGGTTTAAAGTGCAATATCCATACCAGGCTCCAGGCTCACTACTGAAGATTCTAGCCATGGCAGATTCAAAAACAAGGCAACAATCGAAACCCTAAAGCGAGAGCAGAGAAGAATACCTTGATTAATGTCGGAACTGGGGGCTGTTGCAGAGGACGAAGGTCAAATTTAAACCAGTTGCTTCCTTGCTATTTTCGCCGTGGTTTATCAGAGCTCAGAGACAGTAAAAGTTGTAAATGGAGAAGGACTCTTGAATTTATATTTTCCGGAATTGGAAAGGAAAAAGGAAAATTCAAAATTTATTTTCCTAATTAATGGCGGAAACAGTTTCCAAGGCGGACTCTCAAACGTCAAGGCAGTAATGATTACAGAAAAGCGGCGCTCCTTCAGATCTGACCGTTCGTCGCCAATGATCCAGATTGTGACACGTCATCTTGGTCGACTAAAACATCAGAACAAGTAGCGACCTTCGAGTCACAACAATCTTCATCAAAATTTCCTTAACTTCCTAGTCGACAAAGTCAACTCGAAAGTTGGGGGCCACTGAACATACCAAAAGTATCGAGTTGGGCCAAGCGAGTAAAGCCCAATCCACAAGTAATTATTATCACCATATTCTCTATGGGCCAGGTCCAATTATCACATGGCTCAAGGCCCATCTCATATATCCGTCGACTAAGTTCATTGTCCGACCTACTAGGTCCCGACCTAACTTAGTCCGACCTTATGGCCCAGTCATATTTCGGGTACGATCCGGCTCTACCCGCCAGTCAGGTCGACCTAACCTCAAGTGGCGACCTCGAACTAATAAGCAAGTGTCGACCTAACTGATACAGACGCACGTGCTTCAAATCTTTCCATAATTGCTTCCCTACAAATCAGGGACCGTTCAGGACACGTTCATATGATGAATAACCGTCCCACAAATCTCGGAGCTCATGTAGCCCCACCAAAAATACCACACTCATCAACTATAAATACATTACCACTACAACGGTTATGAGGTAACTGCTATTTTGTTATCTGAATTCCATTATTCAATACATTTTTGCTCTCCAATCATCAAATACTTACTCTCACGCCCGAGGGTCTAAGCCAGAGACACATCCGGCTAGTCGTGGATTCTGATTTCAGGTCAAGGAGCTAGGTGATCAGTCCTGCCACGTGGAGGAAGATTGATAAGCACATTTCCTGCGGCATCAATACTCAAAATAGATGAGTCCTAATTCTAATAGAATTTTAACAAATCTCTCATTATTCTAATAATAAATACTTCTAATTGAAAATACTTCTAACTAATATAACTTTCCTAAGTTGGCTCAATACCAACTTAGGTAACTAAAAATTTTCTTTTCTTTAGAATATCTCTCAAATATAATGTGAAGATATTGTGATAACTTCACAATATCTCAACCCCCCTCAAGTTGGAAGATCTACATCGTAGAAACCCAACTTGCCAAATAAAAATTAAAACGTTTAAAAAAAATAAAAATTCTTTCACTTCAACATGCAGCATCTGCGCCAAGTTCTTCCTTTTTTGTGTAGCAGTTCAAGCAACCTCGGGTTCGTCTTTTTTTTAAAACAACAACAAAAATTTGTTCCAATATCTGAAGAGTCATCCACATCAGGTATTATTTCTTCAATTCCGCACAATTTGTGCTCGCACATGTCTTCTTTTTCTTCAATCTCCGTTTTTAGAGTGAACGACACTTAATTATCATTTTTATAATGAATGACACTCAATTATCGTTTTTATATTGAACGACACTTGATCATCATTTTTATAGTGAACGACACTCAACCATCGTTTTTATAGTGGACGACACTCAATCATCGTTTTTATAGTGGACGACACGCGATCATCATTTTTATAGTGGACGACACGCGATCATCGTTTTTATAGTGGACGACACTCGATCATCGTTTTTATAGCGGACGACACTCAATCATCGTTTTTATAGCGGACGACACTCAATCATCGTTTTTATAGCGGACGACACTCAATAACCGTTTTTTCAAAGAATAGTGACGGTGGTTGAATCAAAGGGATAAAGCAACAATCGGAACCCTAGGTTTTCGTTGCGGAAGCGAATTGGATAATCATGGAGTAGACATTAAAGATAAGTTCACCGTGTCACAATTCTCCCCCTCAAAGAGAGAATGTGACAATGGTTATTCAAAAGTATAGAAACATGATTTCAAGTTCGAAACCATGCTCTGATACCATGATAGAATAAGGAGACTCAAAATTATATTATTTATTATTTCTGTCCCAAAGAGACTCATATTTATACTCAAAACATATGAGCTCTAATTCTAATAGAATTCTAACAAATCTCTCTTTATTCTAATAATAACTACTTCTAATTGGAAATACTTCTAACTAAGGTAACTTTCCTAAGTTGACTCAATACCAACTTAGGTAACTAAATATTTTCTTTTCTTTCGAATATCTCTCTCAGAAGATATTGTGATAACTTCACAATATCTCAACTTGTACCCAATTCAAGTGGCAACGCTTGATTCTCACAATGTCGACCTCCATTGTTGAAGTACTGTTGGAGTTGCTGAAGTGTGGAAAAGAAGGCGAGTAGGAGAGGTAGGATTTAGTAGGAGGCATGATATATTGAGAGAGATGGAGACATGCCATTTTTGGGGAAAATGATGAAAATGAAGGGCCTTTAGATTTGATGGGGGTTGCAAGGAAGGTGGGGCTAATGGGGGTTGCAAGGAAGGTGGGGCTAGGATGGGGAAGAAGGGGGAGAAAAGGGTGACAGGGGTGGAACTGCGAAGGCAGAGTGTGAATGTGAGGTTGTGTTGGGGTGAAGGATTCAGAGGTGAGATAAAATTTACATCGTAACCCTTTTATTTTTTAATTTTACAATTAAAATCATTGTAGTTATGTTATATTAATTGGATTGATTTTTCAATTTTGCCCTTTAAAAAGTGGGTCACATGTATTGCACATGTCTATTTAAATGAAAAAATGGATTTCGTTAGCCCTGTGTACCTTAAACAAGCATCCAAAATAGATCAAGTACTATGTTTGCAATGAAAAGTAGTTTAGTTATTAAAATCAAACAAGCCCTATAGTTGGAGTAATATATTTGTATTTTTTCCTTTAAATTAATTAGGGGCCGCTGCCCCATCCGTGGATAATTTTATCTGTTTTAAAACAACAAATATTGTGTGTACGGTAATACTTCCATTTCAAAATAATGTTTCCATTAACCATTCATAATTTTTTGCTATGTTTTTATTTTTTAAGATTATGAAAAGTTCAACAGTATTAGACATTCAATTATGGAAATAAGAACATCTTTTCGAGACGAAAAAAAAGGCAAATGAGAACATCTTTATCTTTACAGGACGTAAGAGTATTTCTTTGACGATTTTACAAGTTTCAAAATTTGGATGCAGAAACACTGGGAGAGCCAGTGAAACTTAGAGATGCAGAAGCAAAAGAGAATGCAAAATTAACCGACTTTCAGGGAGAACTAGTACAAATGGCAGCTACACTTAACGGAGATCATAAAAATGATACTTATCCACACAAACTAGTGGAAAACATGACGGTTCTTGATGCCGCTAAGTACTGCGTAAACGCGTTCAAAGAGTTCTTGGATCAACACAAGGAAGCGACAGCGGAAGCCGATCACAGTGCAAAGGGATCTATGGTGCCCGGAGATGCTGATCATATTCCGGTGAAGACCAAGTCTTTTGCTAATAGATTCTTTTCTTGTCTGGTTTGTGGTGGTGGAGATTCTACTAAATAATTCACTTTGTCTTTGATGTTTTTCTAAGGGAATTTACTTGTGTATATAAGTATTTGGTTTCTTCACAAATATACAAATTATAATAGTTTAATTTTGGACGTGATTGATGTTTAAGTGTGATGAATGTTTGTCCCAAGATTGAATGTTCTATGGAGTATATTTTTATTTTTATTTTGATATGTGCATCTTCAAAGTTCAGTTTTCACTACAAGAAAACTGTCAAATAGCGACGGAAATTAGCGACGGATCAAATTTTGTCGCTATTAGCGACAGAATAGCGATGGAGTAACGATGGAAGCAAATAAAACGAAAAAATAAGCTACCGACGGATTTAGCGACAGACATAAATCTGTCACTACTCCGTCACAATAGTGGCGTCAAAAAGTCTGCCCATTTTAGCGACGGATTTAGCGACGCAATAACGACGGATTACAAAAATTTTTAACGACGGATTTTTTGTGTCGTTATATAAAAATAAATAAATAAATATTTTTTCTTTTAAAATTAACGACGGATTTAGCGACAGATTTTACAAAAATAAATTACCGACAGATATATTTTGTCGCTAAATAATAAAAATAAAAAAAAAATCTTTTTAAAATACCGACGGATTTAGCGACGGATTTTACAAAAAATAAATTCGACGGATATATTTTGTCGCTAAATAATAAAAATAAAAAATATTTCTCTTTTTAAAATAGCGACGGAATAGCGACAGATTTAGCGACGGAAATTGTTTTTAAAAAAAATTAACTTTTTTTCTAACTTTTTTATATAACTTTTTGAAAAAAACTTCAATACTACAAAATTTCCAAAATATTTATTTCTATTTATAAAAAATAAATAAAAACTATACATTTATAAATAAAAATTAAAGGATTTTACCTGTCCCTGATTTCTGTATTATACTTTCATTTGTTTAGTTTTTTTCTAAGTTTTTTATATAACTTTTTGAAAAAAACTTCAATACTAAAAATGTCCAAAATATTTATTTATATTCATAAAAAATAAAAAAAACTATACATTTATAAATAAAAATTAAAAAATTTTACCCGTCCCTGATTTCTTTATTATACTTTCATTTGTTTATTTTTTTTCTAACTTTTTTTATATAACTATTTGAAAAAAAAATTCAATACTAAAAAATGTCCAAAATATTTATTTATATTCATAAAAAATAATAAAAAATTATATGTTTATAAATAAAAATTAAAGAATTTTACTTGTCCCTGATTTCTTTATTGTACTTTCATTTGTTTAGTTTTTTTCTAACTTTTTTATATAACTTTCTGAAAAAAACTTCAATACTAAAAAATGTCCAAAATATTTATTTATATTCATAAAAAATAAAAAAAACTATACATTTATAAATAAAAATTAAAGAATTTTACCTGTTCCTGATTTCTTTATTATACTTTCATTTGTTTATTTTTTTCTAACTTTTTTTATATATGGTATAGGGCATAGTATATATAGTGTATATGGTATAGTGCATAGTATATAGTGTATAAGGTATATGGTATATGGTATGATATAGGGTATATGGTATGGTTATTATTGTTGTTCTAAAGTATTTTTATTTCTAATTTATAACTATTATTATTATTATTTCTAACATGTATTATTCAATTATTACTTATTATTAATAATTTATAATATTAGTAATGATACTTCTTCTAGATATTTACTTATTTTATTACTAATTACTAATTACTATTACTGTTATAATTATTTAATATTTTTATTTTTTTCAATTATTATTATGAGATAATATTATTTTATAATCATGATGATTTTTTTTTGTGAAATACAAATAAATATAAGAAGTGACAATACTTCATTGGACACACAAATATTCACTTGGATCACTAGCCTAAAACAATATCTTCACCATTAAATACATTACATCCAATGGTCCAAATTCATCCCATAAAAATAAAACTACACTTTCCTTTGATTGGCTCATTAATGTTCACATGGATTATCAATAAATCAATCTACACCATTAATCTCACACTCAAATCCAATGGTCCTAATTCACCATTATATATATATATATATATATATATATATATATATATATAGGGTTTTGTTAGGATACCCACCATAGGAGTATCCTAACAAGTGGTCCATTATTTTTAGGATAAAAATGTCCCTCATTCCTCAAAGCAATTATATGTATGATGGAGGTAAAATTGTAATCATCAAAGAGAGAGAGAGAGAAAAGAGAGAGAGAGAGAGAGAGAGAGAGAGAGAGAGCTAGTATTAAATAAGAGAGAGAGAGAGAGAGTTAGTATATCTCTCTCTTTGATGATTACAATTTTGCCCCCATCATACATATGATTGCTTTGAGGAATGAGGGACATTTTTGTCCAAAAATAATGGGCCACTTGTTAGGATACTCCTATGGTGGGTATCCTAACAAAACCCATATACTCCCTCCGTCCCGCTCGAAAGAGCACAAATTTCCTTTTTGGGCGTCCCATTTAAAAGGGCACAACCCCAAAAAGGAAAGTTTTTATTATTTTTATACTCTTTCTACCCCACTCATTCTCTCTCCTACTTTACTTTTACACTCACAACATTCTCTCTCCTAATTATTCCTCCCACTCATTCTCTCTCCTATTTAATTTTTCATACTCACAACATTTAACCTTTTTCTTTTTCTTACATCACTTTCCTTATTTATTTCTTAATTTCTGTGCTAGGAGGCAAAATTGCCCTTTCGGGCGGGACGGAGGGAGTATATATATATGTATATAGGGTCCTATTATAATGAGAACCACATTTATATGAGAATCATAAGAACCACTAACAGACATTGGATTAAAAAACACATCAATGCTCCATATTAAAAAAAATAGAGGGTGTGGCATTTTCGTAATTATTTCATTTAAAATCCCCCTCAAATTTCAAAATAAAATATCTCAATATCTATAAGTCGAAAAAAAAATTCGAAAACACTGATTTTTTTGTCTTGACGAGACGATTCAAACTAGATCCCTGAAGATAGGATTTTGAAAAAATAATATTGAACAACGTCTAATTTTTAAATTACGCTAAGTACACTAGCTATGTATATAGTGTACACTAGCTAGTTAACTCGTGTACACTAGCCAGATGGCTTATACTGGACATTGTCTTGGCTTAGTCTTGGCCAAGTCCTTGTGTACACTAGCTAATTAACTAGTGTACACTAGCTAGTGTACACAAGTCCTTGTGTACACTAGTTAAGTAATGTACACAAAGACTTGATCAAGACCACGTTGTTCAATATTATTTTTTCACTAGCTAGTGTATACTCCCTTCATCCCGCTAACATCCGCACTAACACTGTTTGCGCGAGAATTAAGGAATATGATATTTTAATAAAATGTTGTGAGTGTAAAAGTAAAATAGGAGAGAGAATGAGTGGAGGGAATAGTAAATTATAATGGTGTTGTGAGTATTAAAATAATGTAGGAGAGAGAATGAGTGGAGTAGGATGAATATTTTATTAATATAAAGTTTCTTTTTTGGGAGTGTGCGGTTTGTAATGGGACGCCCAAAAAGGAAAGTGTGCTATTTGTAGCGGGACGGAGAAAATATTAATTAATTAGCTAGTGTACACAAGAAAGAAAGGAAAGTGTTTAGTTGAGATAATTCATTAATAAAGAAATCATAAGAGTGGGGGCTTAATACTCATGCTATGAGAATACATTCTACAGGTCTGCCTACGTAATTCGCATCACATATTACTCTTACTGTGATGCACTTCTTTCCATCTTCATAATCTGTTTGGATTTTTCTATGAAATTACATTTCCTTTTTAATTGTTTTTGCAAGCCCAATTCCTGTAATGGGGGAGGTCCATACACTACGCTCTCCTTTTTTATTTGTTTTTTCTTAAACCAACATGTTGCATCTTTTTGTTATTTTTGAACTTGCATGTCATACTGAACAAACATGCATCTTCACAATTAATATGCTACATGAAATGTTTGATCAAGAATTGTCGAAAGTGTTTTTTGGTCCTTGAATCCAACTGGAGAGGGTCAAGTTGACTCTCTATTTGGAGGTACAATTCATAAAAAAAAGTGTATATTAGTGAAAAAGACCACGTACGTTTTTTACTAAGGGCAACAAAAATTGGAAGTTAGAGTTTGCAGTATATGGTCAGATCTAGTTGATAAGGAATCCATAATTAACTAGTGTACACTAGCTAGTTAAGTAATATACACTAGCTAATTAACTAGTTAATTAGCTAGTGTTCACTAGTTAATTAGCTAGTGTATACAAGGACTTGGCCAAGACCAAGCCAAGGCAAGTGTACATTACTAGCTAGTGTACACAAGGTCTCACTTGATAGCCTTTCTCCTTAATAGAAATCAATGAACTTGGACAAGTGTACATTACTAGCTAATTAACTAGTGTACACTAGCTAGTTAAGTAATGTACACTAGCAACTTAGCTAGTGTACCCAAGTTTAATTTCAATGTTCATCAGCCATGGCCAAGTCCTTGTGTACACTAGTTAATTAACTAGTGTACACTAGCTAGTGTACCCAAGTTTAATTTCAATGTTCATCAGCCATGATTAAGTATATAGTGTACACTAGCTAGTTAACTCGTGTACACTAGCTAATTAACTGTACACTAGCTAATGTACACAAGTCCTTGTGTACACTAGTTAATTAGCTAGTGTACATTACTTAACTAGCTAGTGTACACTAGTTAATTAGCTAGTGTTTTAAAAATTAGACGTTGTTCAATATTATTTTTTCAAAATCCTTTTCAACCTGTGAGAAAATTACTTAACTAGCTAATGTACACTAGTTAATTAAAAATTCATGTTTTAAAAATTAGGTTTTGTATAGTGTTTTAAAAATGCTGTGCGCATTTTGACGTGTTGTTCCTTCTCTGAAAGCCTTTTCAACCTGGAGAAAATTCACAGTATTGCAAACAAGCAATACATAGATAACATGTCAAAATGTCACATTGTATTAAAAATTCATGTTTAATGAGTCGGACAAATTTAGTTGAAGATCAAACCCTTATTTAGGTTTATTTTCTTTACTATTTATATACATGAAGTAAAGAGCTTACGAGGCTGATATGGGGATGGGAACCTATATTGCATGCTCCATAGCAATTTTAATATCTTATCACTAGCATACATAAGATAATGAACTACCATCTTGTTTTAAAGCTTGATTGATCACGATACAAGAAGGAATTCCTAAAGGTTAACAGACTTCTTACATGTTTACTAGAAGGACATCCAAACAACCAGTCATTGAAGCAGTAGCAATATTTAAAACACTAGCTAATTAACTAGTGTACGCTAGCTAGTTAAATAATGTACACTAGCAATTTAGCTAGTGTACCCAATTTTAATTTCAATGTTCATCAGTCATGGCTAAGTATATAGTGTACACTAGCTAGTTAACTCGTGTACACTAGCTAATTAACTAGTGTACACTAGCTAGTGTACACAACGTCTAATTCGAAAACACTAGCTAATTAACTAGTGTACACTAGCTAGTGTACACAAGTCCTTGTGTACACAAGTTCTTGTGTACACAAGTCCTTGTGTACACTAGTTAATTAGCTAGTGTACCCAATTTTAATTTCAATGGAATAATTATAATGTTATTTACTGGATGTTTGGTTTTTTAAATAATTGAAGAAAAGCCAGTTCAATGAATCACGGACGGTGTTGAATAATTTTCGTTATAAATTAAACAATTCAATTTGAAGTTCAAACAATGTTTCATGCATGGTTGCCTGGTTTGTAACTATATAATTATTGTTAGGTAAAGAGATGAGTCTATTGCTTTGGATAAAGTTATTCATGCATACTCTATCTGTTCCACTACAATTTATAAAGACGAGAATTAAGGAAAAGTTAATGAAGTATGTTCATCAGCCATGACTAAGTATATAGTGTACACTAGCTAACACTAGTTAACATTATAATTATTCCATTGAAATTAAAAATTAGACGTTGTTCAATATTATTTTTTTTAAATCCTATCTTCAGGGATCTAGTTTGAATCGTCTCGTCAAGACAAAAAAATCAGCGTTTTCGAAATTTTTTTTCGACTTATAGATATTGAGATATTTTATTTTGAAATTTGAGGGGAATTTAGTTCACAATAATTACGAAAATGCCACCCCCTCTATTTTTTTTTAATCTGGAGCATTGATGTGTTTTTAATCCAATAGTTGTGTTTAGTTCTCATGGTTCTCATATAAATTTGGTTCTCATTTGAATAGCTACATATATATATATATATATATATATATATATATATATATATATATATATATATATATATATATATATATATATATATATTTGGTTCTCATTTGAATAGCTACATATATATATATATATATATATATATATATATATATATATATATATATATATATATATATATATATATATATATATATATATATATATATATATAACCCTCCCTTAGCCGACACTGCACACACACTCACACACACACACACACTTTCTCTCTCTAAATTTCTCTCTCTACTCCATCTCTCCCATCACTGTCGCCGGCGAACCCCTCCCTCACTTCCGGCAAAACCCTTACTCCCTCACTTCCGACAATTCTCATCTCCCTTCCCTTCCCCATCCACCGATTCACGCACGCCCACACCTTCCCATCCATCTTCTCTCCCTTTTCGTCTCCCTCTACATCTCCCTCCCTCAGATCTGGTTTTTTTTTTGGCTAGATCTGAGCAAAACGCCATGGCCGCTTCAGCTTTAGACCTTATTCGTGAACACCTTCTTAACAATGAATCTTCTTCTCCCCTAATCCCCAATTTCGCCAACCCAACTTCAATCCCTAACCAACTTCAATCTCTCTTACTCTTCTCTCCTCCCCTAGCCATCTTCAACCCCTAGCCGTCTCCCCTTCATCGTCTCCGGCGACGGCAACGGTGGCTCCGTCTCTCTCTCAGTTTTGATTTCGCCCCATTGTTGATTTTTGTTTTGTACAAACTTCATTTGTCAAGTTTTTCATTTTTTGATTTTTTTTAAAAAAATCTCTTGTTGGTACTTGGTATACATTTGATGATGGTGACAGTGGATGGATGGTGGTGGTGAAGGGTGGTGTGTAACTATTGAAATATTAAAAACTTGTTTGAGAATAAAAAATGTTAAGGGACTGATTAAAGAATAAAAAAAGTTAAGGGACTGATTTGAGAATAAAAATAGTTAAGTGACTGATTTGAGAATAAAAAAAGTTAAGGGACTGATTTGAGAATAAATATATATATATTTTAAAATATATTAATATTATATATATATATATATATATATATATATATATATATATATATATATATATATATATATATATATATATATATATATATATATATATATATATATATATATATATATATATATATATATATATATATATATATATATATATATATATATATATATATATATATATATATATATATATATATATATATATATATATATATATGTATGTATATATATGTATGTATATATATGTATGTATATATATGTATGTATATATATGTATGTATATATATGTATGTATATATATGTATGTATATATATGTATATATATATATATATATATATATATATATATATATATAATTTTAATAAAAAATATCAAATTAGCGACGGAAATATCCGTCGGTAATTTGGTATATCAAAAATAAAAAATATTGAAAAATTTAATTTAATTATAGCGACGAAATTATTTGTCGGTAAATCCCTCGTTAATTTGGTCGTGAAGTAGGAATTATACATTACCAACGGAAATTTATGTCGCTAAATTGTCGCTAAAACAATTAATTTGTCGGCTTTTTTTCAACATTAGCGACGGAATTTTTAAGATAGCGACGGAATAATCCGTCGTTAAAATAACGACGGCCGTAAAATCTGTCGTTATCATTTAGCGACAAGGGTTTTAATGATGGAAACAATTCGTCGGTAAATGCCTTTAGCGACGGATTTTTCCTCTTTAGCGACGAAATTTTCCGTCGCTAAAACGTGATTTTCTTGTAGTGTTTTATGATTGGGCATTAAGTATTTGGTTTCTTCACAAAAAATAGAGATAATGACAGTTTTTGAGTCGAAGTCGTGAAAGATTATTTTAATGATCTGGAAAAAACAAGTTTTTCAAAACACGCATTCTTTAAAAGTATCGGTGCTAGATACTCGTAAACATTCAAACACACATATTTAACTGTTATGGTGCAAGTGTGTTAAAGGTTTCAATTTTAGTGTCAATGAGTGCTAGTGTATGTATTAAAGATCACTAGCAGCAAATTCGTGCGATGCACGGCAATTATATATAGCCATGCATGTACTGAATAGTAAATTAAAAGACCAAAGTGTGAATACTACTTAAACATTTCGAAATACTTCCCAAAACAAAACATTCGTAGTAGATTTAGCACTTGAAGAATCTCCACCGACAACGGTTTTTTTACCAAATAGTGTTTCACTTCTACTCGAATCAATACTTTTCAAGATATCTTTCAATAAAAAATAAAAAAAATCCATATAGTAGACTATTCTCTCCGAAAGTATGCATGCAAACCTTTTTAAATCTCTAAAATGAATGTTCAATAATTTTTCAAATTTGCTATTTAATTAAGAGAAAATCTAATTTTTTTTATATTTATTTTAAAATAGAGAGAGTAAAAATAAAGACTTGCTCGAAGAAATTGAAGCTTATAAAATAGAATCACATATCACCTTTTATAATTCTCTAAAAAAAATTTACTTTCTTTTTAATCAACCTTTTTCTCTCTCCCCTATACTAATTGGGTAATAGTAAGGACACAAAATAATTACAAAAATTTGCTTACAAAACCGTAAATGTAATAATTTTATTATTGTTTTTAATTAGAGTGTATTGAGTCCATTACAGATGCTATTATAAATATCGTCAATTAATTTCGTTAGCAAGATTTTGTGGACAACTTTCAATCTGCCACCCAAAAATCCCAAATCAGCTTCAAATAAATTATCTTCACATTTAATGATACTTTTTACTTTCAACACAAAGAGAAATTTAACTTCTTCCTCATAGTCAGCCCAGCACCCCTAAATTATGTCTATAAACTAAAAAATAGAGACATGGCTCCATCCCCCCATTTAGTTTTCTCGATTTATCGATTTTCACATTAAAAATATCACTTTTTACTTTAAAATATTATTTATATTAGTAACCATTTAAAAAAATTAATGCACCATTTTAAAAATTATTATTCTATATTTAATTTTTTTTAATTTTATGATAACAAAACATTGAATGGAGTTACAAAATAAAAAAATGAAATACTCTATTTCTATAAAAAAAAATATGTCATCATAAATTAAAAAATAATGATCAAGAAATAAAAAATTTTATTTTTTAAACAAAGTAGCTAAAAATCGTTTAAAAAAACATAAAACAAAGTAGCTAAGTTCAAAGAATAAAAAACTAGCTTCCAATTTTAAGCTTAGAAATTTGACAATTTTCAGAAATAAGTTCGTTTAATGAAATTTATAATTTTCAAAGTAAGAAGGTTTTGATTAAAAAAAACGTGAAGGAAAATCTTTTGATAATATTAGAAAATAGTTTTTTATTTCTTGAAAGATAATATTAGAAAACAGTTAAGGCAGACACTTATCACCATTTTAGTTGTATGACTTTTATTGAAAAGAGTAGTTATCTCCTTATATCTTCTTGCTTCAAACAAATTGGGGCAATTACCAATTGATCCCTGATCCTAATGAAATCAACCAACTAATTCACGGAATATGGGAATCGACCATCAGGTCCCTTGCCTACATATGGACAAGTGTGTCCATTATAAAGTTCAGAAACTATAATTATGTCACCGGTTAAAAGACATTTATGCCACTCGGTAAATTGATGAAAATTATGCTTGTACCATCCAGTTAAATGACATGGACGTGCTGGAAGGAATTTTATCTCTATGTCTGCATTTTTTCTCTCTTCTTTCTCTCTCTTTCTTTTTTTTTCCCTCAAAATTTTAAAATGAATATCTTAAGATCTAGAAATAAAAAATAAAAAAAAAATCTGAAACCACCGTTGTTTTTGTATCATTAATACGAATCAAACTAGTACCATCAACATATAAGAGAAGTTCACAGTTGTTTTAGCTAAATTCATAATTTCTACATGAAAATGACTATTATTTACTTAATTCACAGATTTTTTTATTTAAGTTCACATTTGTTTTAGTTAAGTTCACAGTTATTTTTAGAATTTTATAGCCTTTATTTTCATTAATTTTATGAGATTATTTGACCTATTTGTTAAGTTTACTGTTGTTTTTTGTTAAGTTCACAGTTGATTTAGTCCTTTATGGCCTCTATTTTTGCAATTTTATGAGATTATTTGACATATTTGTTATCTTCACAATTGTTTTTACTTAAGTTCACTGTTGTTTTTTGTTAAGTTCACAGTTGTTTTAGTTCTTTATGGCCTCTATTTTTGCAATTTTATGAGATTATTTGACATATTTGTTATGTTCACAGTTGTTTTACTTAAGTTCACAGTTATTTTTAGTCTTTTATAGGACAGATCAAAAAGGAAATTAAGAACCTTAACCGGGACGAAGGAGTACTTTTTACCAGTGTTCTAAAAGACCCCGCCTAAGAGCGCCTAGGCCCCGACTAGGCGCTAGGCCCCTCTCCAACGCCTAGTTCTAAGTCCCGACTAATCCCGATTAATCCCGACTAGTCCCCGTCTAGGCGCTAGGCCCGGCTCCATCGCCTAGCATCCGCCTAGCGCTTTTTTGAACCTTGCTTTTTACTAACCTTTAGAAAAATGTAATTTTTCCGGGACTAACTTTTCGTTAATCAAAGGATAAATTTCCTTTAAGGTACATTGCCCAATTATTCGATCGGCAGCTTTGAGGTACGTTTTTGGTATGAAGTGTTTGGGTGATCTTATTTGAATAACCTGCTTTTCTTCATTTCTATTATTTCAACTTAACTGACTGGTTGGTGATGGTAATTCTGCCAGTAGCCATGTTTCTTTGTACTCTCTCCATTCCAAACGAGTGTCTGTTTCTAATGTGAGGCTTCATTTCTTGTTCTAACTTGTATTTGGACGGATGGAGTAGTATCTGATGAAGGTGAATAGATAACTAGAAGAGAATGATTTGACGATAAGGTGTAATCAACAAAAAAGTTGGGTTCTTTCTTTTTCGAATATGATCCCCTATTTCTTGTCTGTTGTATAAATTTTTAAGCATATATCACGCTTTTTCCCTTTTTTGTTTTATCAACAAAAAAGACTCATTTTATCACTTTTTTCTCATTTTTTAAGAAAATAATAAAATTATTTAAACTATAAGACTAAAATTAATTTTATACATAAAATATAATACCTAGTTTTGAATAAGAAATAAAATAATTTTCATTAAAAAAAAAGTGTATATCTAGACCATTAAGAGAAAATGACTCTTTAAGGTAACGTACTATACCCTTGTCTATCAAATAATGCAACGTACTATTTAGTGTCTAAAAAAGACAACGTACTTTTTGAGTTACTTTCAAATAATGCAACATTTTGATTTTATAATTAACGGGGTTAAAATAACTAACGAAATTATGACATGGCATCTGAGTTGGCAAATTGAGTTAACTCATCAGCAATTACTAATCACCAGAGAATAGAGAATACGATGAGTCAAAAAAATCAGTTCACCATGGACAAAGGCGTTCTTGGCGATTGAAGTGCAATTGTTCTTGGCGATTGAAGTGCAATTGAAATTGATAGAGAAATATCCAAATCAGATATAGAAATCGAAAGAGAAGATCTCAGCGATTCCCAGAAAATTGACATTGCCAAGTGGTTCCTCCTCAATTCCCCTTCCGGCGAAATCTAATACATCGCCAAAGGTACTCTCTTAACACACGCAAAAATTGATTATTGATTGCTGATTTTATATATGCTTGTAATTGTTGGTTTTGGGTGTTTTGCTCGCAGAAGAAGGTGATTATTACTGGATTGTTCTATTTAACCCCTGTTTTGCCATTTACAGGATGTTCTATTTAGATTTAGAAATACATCATGGTGGTGTCATGCAAGCTAGTCCTATCATGCATTATGAAGGTGGTGATGTCTCATATTATCACCGTATAAACACTGAAACTTTACAATTTCATGAGTTGGACATTATAGTTAAGAGTACAAGTGATAGACCGGTGAGTAAGTACCATTACAGAGTACCTGGGCAAACCTTAAGTAATGGACTTAGATTGTGTTGGCCTAATGCATTGACCGGTTTAATTGAGCAGTCTAAAGCCCATAACTGTTCTATAGAGATATATGTAGAACATGATGAGGAAAATGAAGCATTTGTAAATGAGTTGAATGAGGAAAAATTGCAACATGATGAAGATGCTAATTTGAAAGATAAAGGCCAATGTGAAAGTGAAGATGATAATGCTAGTTTAGACCATGTAAGTGAAGATGAGAATGAGGAGGTATTGTTTTTTAGGCAAAAAAATTTGGAAGAAAAAAAGAAAAAGAATAAAAGTCAAATTGACAAGGTTGCAGAAGATGTTGAAGTTGAAAAGCAATTTGCAGAAGAGGGTGAAGTTGAGAAAGAGTTTGAAGAAGAGGATGGAAATGTTCTTGAAAAAGAGAATGAACAAGAGGTTAGAAAAGATCCTGATTTTGGTGTTTTACAAGAGATTAGGCAGTGTTCTACCGCAACTAATCTTGATGGATATAATAGTGATTACGCAGAGTCAGATAAAGGGTATGACACACCAATTTATGATAGTGAAGATGTGGAAGGTGTTAGTAAAAGTAAGAAGATCAAGTGGCCAGTTTTTGACTCTAGTGCTAAGTGGGACAAACAAGAGCCTGTAAAGGGTATGCTATTTGCTGATAGTAATGAGTTGAGGCACTGCATAACCAATTATGCAGTTGCTAATGGGAGAGAGATCAGGTTTGTCAAATCTTCAAAATATGTTGTTCTTGCACGATGTAAGAAAGGATGTAACTGGAGGCTCTATGCTACTTATCAACAAATGGACAATACAATGCAAATTAAGTCTTATAACCATATCCATAATAAGAAAGCATGTGTGCTCAATTTTAAGGTGAAGATAGTTACCTCTAGATGGTTGGCAAAATAGTATGCACCTCAAATCAGGGAAAATCCAAAGTGGAGCCTTACTGCTTTTAAGAAAGTAGTCTTGGAAAAGCATAAGATCAATGTCACTTTATTGCAATGCTATAGAGCTAGAAAGTTTGGTTTGGCTGAAATTGAGTCTGTTTTGATAGAACACTATGCTAGATTGTGGGACTATAGGGAAGAGTTGTTGAGGAGTAATCCAGATAGTACAGTGGTATTAGAAGGAATCGACTTAGTTCCTTCATCACCTCCACTATTTGATAAATTGTACGTAGGTTTTAATGCACTAAAGAAAGTGTGGTTAGCTGGATGTAGACCAGTTATAAGGTTGGATGGGTGTTTTCATAAGAGTTTTTGCAAAGGGCAATTGTTGTGTGCCGTGGGGAGAGATGGAAACAATCATATGTACCCGATTGCTTGGGCAGTAGTGGATGTTGAGAGCACAGAAACATGGACATGGTTTTTGAAGTTGCTTAATCAAGACATTGGCTTTGATAATGGACATGGTCTAACATTCATATCGGACCAACAAAAGGTTAATTTCTAATAATTTACTTTTAGTTTATTCTAATAATTTTACTTGCTAATAATCTAATAAGTTATGTTTTTTACAGGGACTATTGAATGGTTTAAGTCAAATATTCCCATTTGCAGAACATAGAAATTGTGCCAGACATATATATGCAAACTTTAGGTAATCCGTCTTTTTTAAGCATGTAACTTTATTTATAATCTCTCCAATTATAATCATTTTGCTTTAATATTTTATTGTAGGAAACATTTTTCAGGAGCGTTGTTGAGAAATATTTTACGGAAGGCAAGCGGCTAAGAGTAGTACAGAGCCTGAGTTTTTAGCCAAGATGGATGAAATAAAGAAATCTAGCAATGCAGCCTACGAGTACCTCAAGATAAGTAAACCAGAACACTGGTGTAGGGCTTTTTTTTTCACCAATGTCTTGTTGTGACAATGTGGAGAATAACCTATCTGAGTCATTTAATTCTTACATCTTAGGTGCTAGACAAAAACAATTGATTTCAATGTTAGAGGATGTGAGACAAGCATTGATGTGTAGGTTGAGTGAAAAAAAGAAGTTGTTTCTGAATATGGATGACCATTTGTGCCCTAGAATTAGAAAGAAACTTGATATTGCCAAGAATGAATTTAAATTTTGGGAGTGTAAGAATAATGGTGACCAAGTCTTTGAAGTGAGAAGAGGGATGGAGGGATATTCCGTTGATCTTTTGACCAATACTTGTAGTTGTCGGATGTGGCAGTTATCAGGAATTCCGTGTGCTCATGCTGTGTCAGCCATTTGTTTTATTAATGATGATTGTGATAGGTTTGTATACCATTGGTTACATAGAGATTATACGGTTCATGCATATGATTACAGTTTGCAACCTGTTAATGGTCAGAACTTATGGCCTAGGAGTGGGAAGCAGCCATTGCTTCCACCAAGTAAAAGAAGAAATCCTGGTAGGCCCAAGACGTTGAGATACAGAGAGTGGATAGAGGGAAGGTATTCCGGTTCCAAGAAGAAGAAATCTGAAAAGGAATGCAATAATCCTAGTGAGATTGTTAAAAAGGGAAGGCAAATGAGGTGCACCAATTGCAATCAATGGGGACACAATAAAAGAAAGTGCAGTAATGAGAGGGTGGAGGGTGATGCAGAGTTAGATAAGAGAAGAAAGTCAAACAAAAAGAAGGAGAAGCCAGCAAAGGTGGATGTGAATCAACAAAATGCTGAAAATGGTAAGAAATAATTAAGTTAGATTTGTATTTTAAATTTGCCATAAGTTACTCTGATAATGCTTTTCATAATATCCCCAGTCAATGTTGAAAATGATGATCCTTTTGAGATGGAGGTTGATCAAGAGAATGCTCAAACGTGTAAGAAATAATTTACTTAAATTTAGATTTTACTGTTTTTTTTTTAATTTACTATGATATTTTACTCATATTATGCAGTCTATGTCGATAATGGTGATCCATTTAATATGGAGGTTGATCAAGAGAATGTTGAAAATGGCGATCTATTTGAGACGGAGATACAACCAACTCCAATGGCATATCTTGATAATGACAATGAAGAAAGTTCCAGCACTAAGTATAAGAAATTGTCTGTGAAAAGAGGATATAGTTCAACTGCATGAGAGTGGTTCATGTTGACTAGTATTTATTAGGTTCAAGGTTTTTGGTGATGTTAATCTTGTTTATTGGGAGAGCTTGTGTTTTGTATGTTCTGAACTGCAGAGAGAATGAACATTTTCATTGGTGATGCACTTGAGTTGTGATATTAGGTTGAACTGCAGAGTTTACTGTTGGTAACATTTCCATGCAAACAGAGAAGACTAGTAACATTGTAAAATTGGCATTTTGCAGAGAAGACTAATAACATTGTAAAATTGGCATTCTGGTGAATCTGAAGAGAGAATGAACTGGGTGCCATTGCAACTGCCATTGCAAGAAACACCAAGCAAAAACCATGTTTCCTAATTACAAGAAACACCAAGCTGATTAGAATTAAAACTACTCAATATACACCAAGCTGTCATGGAATACAAATGCAAAAACCATCCAAACAAAATAACCCAATGCTGCCAACAGCCAAAAATCAGATCAAGAACAATGAATATTAAGTTTCCTAATTACATAAACTACTCAATATACACCACAGCAATTAGGAAGCTGATTAGAATTAGGAAACAGCCGTGTAAGGACCAGGCGGCCGCTTGGGAATCATTGAGGCGGGCGCTTCAGTTCCAGTAACTTGAGCTGAGACGTGGAACAGACGAGGTGGGCGCCTGGAGCTGTACGAGGCTGGCGCCTGGGAGGCCGTAGGTGCGGCCTGATCTTATGCGAGCTGAGGCGGCCGCTTGGGAGGTCTTGAGGAGGGCGCTTCACTGTATCAGCTGTTTCATCCTTAATACATAACAGGGGCGCGAATTGCGGCGCGGATTTGGGCGAATTGCGGACGGTTCCATTGCAGGTGAATGTATTTTTAGTTTTCTTCTTCTTGCGAGAGAAACCCAGAAGCTCAATTGATTGTGAAGAACCCTAAATGATCTTGACTGATCTTGATTCTTCTTGTATTCATGTTTTGATTCTTCTTGCGAGAGAAACCCAGAAGCTCAATTGATTCTTGTATTCATGTTTTTGATTCTTCTTGTATTCATGTTTTGAGGGATCTGTTGTTGGTGATTCTTCTCGGCGCTTCACTGAAGTTTCTTGAATTGAATTTGGGAATTAGGGTTTAAGGTTGGGTGAAATTGGATTCATTGAATTTGGGGATTAGGGTTTAAGGTTGGGTGAAATTGGATTGTGAATGAATAATAGATTACGTGGAAGCTGATATGTAAAAAAAATCAACCACGTCATCAAGTCGTTAAGTTTTGGTAACGTCATCCATTTTAAATTTTGAAAATTGCATTATTTGATATAACTAAAAAAAGTACGTTTCATTTTCAGACACTAAGGAGTACGTTGCATTATTTGATGCAAATGAATAAAGTACGATGCATATGTTGGTCGATTGCCCGACCATTAATGACTTCAATTAAGTTAAAGTTGAATAATTATTTTTAAATATTTCACTAAACAAATTAGCAATGTAATGGGCTAATGAGAAGCATCTCAGGAAATCAGGAGTACTCATTGTCTCATTCCAAAGCAAACATGGGCAAACATGGCAGGTAGAAGAGCCTATTTAGATGCAAAGCTATAACCGGCCACTTACAAAAATCACAACTATTCCAAGCCCACAATTTTGCAATCAGATGTATCCATTGAGGTTTATTTCAAATCAAGCTAACCATTGAGGTTCTAATGTAATAAATAATTCAGATCCGAACAATCTACGGTCTTTTTACCGAATCTGGTGTTTTCTCCTGCGAATAGCAACTAAGACGCAAGATGATGGCCGGAGTTGCAGGTGAGACAGGTGGTCGGTCGAAGGCTGGAAGGGAAGGAGATATTTCTAATCAATCAAGATAGCCTACTAAAACATTTCTTGTTTTGGAGCACAAAGGATACCAGTATAGTATTAAGACCAACTCCTTAAGTTTGGATGAACTGCTTGTCTTGAGATATCCTGATGACGCCAAGCTTTTCAGGGTCAAGGGCGGTTCAAGGATATCTGGCCTGATATATTTGGTGGTTTGATGTACCTAGAACACAACACAAATAAGCACCGTTAAGGTCAAAGTTGGATGTTACTCCAACTCAGGCCCTCGGGTGTGAGAGTAAGAATACTGAGATATATAAGACGTTTGAATGTCTTGGAGTGTGTGTGTGTTTAGGGTTTAGAGTAATATGGCTTACTCAATATATTTGGAACTTACCTTGCCCAAGGGGACAAAGGTCTTCTATTTATAGGCAATGGAGAGGTGCTTGTTGATGTAAGCAATGAGATCAGCCCTAGAGGGCACTTTGGTATTTGACCGCCTACACGTGTCCGCAGCTAATTGGCCCTGTCAGGGAGGGAACATTGACTGGAGAGGGGACATGGCTGAAAGGGACATGAGCCGTGTATATGGCTTGGCGCATTAAATGAAATAGTAGGCGCCTGTCTGAGCCGCATTAAATGCGTGATGGGGGAGCCGGCAACTTGCATGTCAGAGCCAGTAAGCTAACTTGCTCAGTAAGGCTTGACATTAACCGGGAGGCAGGTGAGACAACCGGGAGGCAGGTATGAGCCCGCGGTCAACATCTTGGGCGCGGTCAAAGGTATTTGACGCGGGCACGGATGGAGCGGTCATACCCCCTGCGGGCACGGATCCAGCGGTCATACCTCCTGCGGCACCAATCCAGCGGTCAGGATCCCTCCGGTCTTTGAGAAGGATGATGCGGGGAGGAACGCGGTCTTGACCTCAAGGGCCTATCTGTCCGCGGTCTTCCCCCCAGCGGTCTAGGAAATGCCACGTCACCGGTTCCTTAGATCAGACCGAGCGTGGGCCCGGTCCAGTAGGTACGGGCTCATCAATGGCCCCTAGCTCCAAGTGTGATTATTTATGGTCTGAGGGAGGAGCTACTAGAAGCTCGGTCAAGTAGGTACGGGCTCATTAATGGCCCCTAGGTACGGGTTCTTCATTGCTTGCTTAAATTGGAATCTAATCCATCTTGGCTCAAAGTCATCAATCTAAGATTGTGCAAATTCAATCCATTCATTTGGCACTTCATGTGAGCACATTTCATTTCTCTTCCGCAAACACTTCCCGTGGATGTCCCACTGGGGCTTCGCATCCGTGTCTTTCATCGACACTCGAGGAGGACATGTTTTTCAATCCTCCAAGTCCTCAAAATCCTCAAAGGTCCTCAGATCCTCGAATTTCAACATTCGTTCTCTTTTCAATCGGGATAAACCCGAACTACGACGACCTGAGCTCCTCCCAAGGAGGGGAACGTAGGAAACCATAACTGGTCCGGTCGAAATCACAAACAAATCTCAAAAAAAAAATCCGGTCTCATCAAGGACCGTCCCTATACACTTTCCGTCCTTCCGAGCTTGATTCTCGATATCAGTTGGTTTTCTCCTTGTGATTAATCAAAATATTTGTTCATATCAGATTTAGTGTTCGAATAACCCGAACATCAATAAAGGGTTTTAAGCAGCTTTGTGATCATCATGAATAAGACAAGTTTTCAAGTGTCTCGACAAGTCTTCTCTCTCTCCACCATAAGGAAATAGAGCCAAACACTGTCTTTCTGTCAGTAGGGGTTTCCATACACTTTTCCACACCTTGTGATGCTTATACTCTCTCAAAAGAGTCCAACCTAAAGCGAGTATGTATACACAAAATCGGGATTCATTTCCACTTTTCGAAAAATGTGCCCCTGCACGTAAACATTTCTAAGTCTTGTCCATTGACTGATTGACTAAAGTTTGAAATGATGGGTTGCCTCTGTGGCCACAAGATGACTCTGTCTGCAATAGGGATGCATGGAATCTCTCCAAGCTGGGGCATTTTGTTAAGCTGTTCTCTCAGGCTCTCTTTACCAGATTCCCTCCGGGTTTGCTTTGCATCATCAACTGGGGCTTCGCCATGGCCACCTCATCAAGATCTGGGGCTTCGCCTAGTCATCTCTTCAAAACCAGGGCATTCTCTGCACGTTCTCTGCTGCTTGCTGTCTCGGGTGCACGATACACCTTATTCTCCCCAGCTACAACTCAATCTGCTGCAATTTGTACTCCCGGGTTCATCCCCGACTTGCCTAGACTGCACTATATCGTCCATCACTCATACATTTCCCCACCTCATGGGAGAGGGTTCACCCCACCATACATAAACACATACAAACCCTCTCACCACCATGCATCCCCACAAAAATCTCCCAAGTGAATGCATCATCTCGCGAACATATGCAGTGATACTTTCATACATTGTCTCATAATCATTTTGGTTCTATGCATGCATCTGTCATCATGAATGTCATATATGCATCCTCCTCTCTACTAACAAATGCAGCAATTCAAACATGAAAGACCAGTTTTCCGTTACGACCTGAAGACTCTTCGCAGCAAGGATGGTCTCCATCGAAGCGTAATGACAATGACTTCAACAGTATGGCCCAAATAACTGGCAAGACCCTCAAGTCAAAAATCATCGGGTCCACCCTTCAGATTCAAAAAAAAATTAAAAAAAATAAAAAGAATTCCTTGGGTCCACCCCTCTTGTCAAAGAATCCTCGGGTGACTCCCAAATACAGTCAAACTTCGGGTGACTCCCAAATACAGTCAAACCTCGGGTGACTCCCAAATACAGTCAAAACTCGGGTGACTCCCAGATAATAGTCAATCCTCGGGTGACTCCCAGATAATAGTCAATCCTCGGGTGACTCCCAGATAACAGTCAAACTTCGGGTGACTCCCAGATAACAGTCAAATCCTCGGGTGACTCCCAAATACAGTCAAACCTCGGGTGACTCCCAAATACAGTCAAACCTCGGGTGACTCCCAGATAATAGTCAATCCTCGGGTGACTCCCAGATAACAGTCAAATCCTCGGGTGACTCCCAGATAATAGTCAATCCTCGGGTGACTCCCAGATAATAATCAATCCTCGGGTGACTCTCGGATAACAGTCAAATCCTTGGGTGACTCCCAAATACAGTCAAACCTCGGGTGACTCTCAAATACAGTCAAACCTCGGGTGACTCCCAAATCTGATCAAACCTCGGGTGACTCCCGGATAATAGTCAATCCTCGGGTGACTCCCGGATAACGATCAAATCCTCGGGTGACTCCCAAATACGGTCCAACCTCGGGTGACTCCCAAATACAGTCAAACCTCGGGTGACTCCCAGATAACAGTCAAATCCTCGGGTGACTCCCAGATAATAGTCAATCCTCGAGTGACTCCCAGATAATAGTCAATCCTCGGGTGACTCCCAGATAACAGTCAAATTCTTGGGTGACTCCCAAATACAGTCAAATCTCGGGTGACTCCCAAATACAGTCAAACCTCGGGTGACTCCCAAATGCAGTCAAACCTCGGGTGACTCCCAGATAATAGTCAATCCTCGGGTGACTCCCAAATAACAGTCAAATCCTCGGGTTCCCAAATACAGTCAAACCTCGAGTGACTCCCAAATACAGTCAAACCTCGGGTGACTCCCAAATACAGTCAAACCTCGGGTGACTCCCAGATAATAGTCAATCCTCGGGTGACTCCCGGATAACGGTCGAAATCCTCGGGTGACTCCCGAATCTGATCGAGCCTCGGGTGACTCCATACTGATCAAACCTCGGATGACTCCCAAATACGATCAAACTTTGGGTGACTCCCCAAATCTGATCAATCTTCGGGTGACTCCCCAAAAAACGACTCCCCGAGGTCAAACCTTAGGGTGACTCCCCAAAGCTTGATCAAACTCGGGGTGACTCCCCTAAAAAATAGTCACTCTTGGGTACAAAGCCCGTTGCCTCTTGTTATCGCCACCTCTTTGACGAACTACGATTCGGCTTGATTCCCTCATGGGATATGTAGGAATCCCTTTCGTAAAGGTCCAGTCGCATGACCATTATGGTCGCTTTCCCGGGACACAAGCGTCCGTCTCTTCGAACTATGTCCAGGCTTGATTCCCATTCGGGATACGTAGGTGGCCTTACCATAGGTCAGGCCTGCCAATGGCACACACGCCCTTTTCCACAGTGGTAGTTATCATAAGCTCGAATCTTCCCCGGTGAACGCCCTCAAATAGTCTCCCTCGGGTACTAAACCTCGAACTTAGGTTCATACTCTGAACCGAACCTCGACTTAGGTTCATACTCCCGAACTAAGTCCCCATTTAGGTTCATACTCCACAACAAAACCTCGACTTAGATCATACTCTGAACTAAGTCCCCATTTAGGTTCATACTCTGAACCAAACCTCGACTTAGGATCGTACTCCTGAGAACTAAGTCCCCATTTAGGTTCATACTCCCGAAACCAAAACCTCGACTTAGGATCATACTCTGAACTAAGTCTCCATTTAGGTTCATACTCACCGGAACGAGCCTCGACTTAGGATCATACTCTGAACTAAGTCCCCATTTAGGTTCATACTCACGACCGAGCCTCAACTTAGGATCATACTCGAACTAAGTCCCCATTTAGGTTCATACTCTGAACCAAACCTCAACTTAGGTTCATACTCCTGAACTAAGTCCCCATTTAGGTTCATACTCCCGAACCAAACCTCAACTTAGGTTCATACTCCTGAACCAAACCTCAACTTAGGTTCATACTCCTGAACTAAGTCCCCATTTTGGTTCATACTCCTGAACCAGGTCCCCACTTAGGATCATACTCCTGAACTAAGTCCCCATTTAGGTTCATACTCCTGAACTAAACCTCAACTTAGGTTCATCCCCGACGAAAGCTAATGAAATCCCGTTTCTTTCCTCGATTCCATCCCCAGCAGCTTTTGAACTACGTATAGGCTTGATTCCCATTCGGGATACGTAGGTAGCCTACCACAGGTCCAGCCACTTGACCAATACAGTCATCCTTTTCCTCGGCAGCAAACGTAAGACCGATCCCTTCAAATGAAGTCCACCAAAGGACTATCTATCCCCTCAGAATCCATCCCCAACAAAAGGATGCCAACCATCAAAGGAAATCGCTTCAAAACAAGCTGATATCTCCATATCGCCCTCTTTAAGGTTGAGGCACCTAAAGCACCATCTTCAAGGTCCGAGGCACCTAAAATGCCATCTTTAAGGTCTGAGGCACCTAAAACGCCATCTTCAAGGTCTGAGGCACCTAAAATGCCATCTTTAAGGTCTGAGGCACCTAAAATGCCCTCTTTAAGGTTTGAGGCACCTAAAACGCCATATTCAAGGTCCGAGGCACCTAAAACGCCATCTTCAAGGTTTGAGACACCTAAAACGCCATCTTCAAGGTTCGAGGCACCTAAAACGCCATCATCAAGGTTCGAGGCACCAAAAATGCCATCACTACTAGGATGACATCCTAAAACAGTCACTCTAGGGTCGACGTCTGAAGATAGTCGAAAGACCCGAACTACGACTGGATTGATTCCTCTTAAGGATACGTAGGTAGCCTATCATTAGGTTCAGCCATCACACCAAAATGGTCATTCCTTCCCCGAGCGGTCCGACTAAAATGGTCGCCCTCTTCTCCCCAGCAGATTGGGACCTCACTTTTATCGACGACCCCACTTCCTTCGAAAGTGCCGTCGCCGAGGGGCTACTGTAAGTGTCCCAATCTGAACCGCCAATGTTCCTTCAGCCCAATTTAACGACTTCCACGTCAAATAAACAGCTAAGGGCATTTTGGTCATTTCCTAAGGTAATTTAAACAAAAAAGGGCCTTAAAGGAATATCAAAAATAGGTCAAAAACCGGTTGGGAAGAGTCATTTCCAAGAAATTGACTAACTTTTCATTAAATGCAAGCAGCCAAAACTGCTTTCTGCAGAGTCAGGCACGCCTACATTCCCATCCGCGCGGACATGAATGAGACTCAGTCTCGTCCGCGCGGACACCTTCGAAACCTGAAATCTGCCTATAAATTAAATCATTCTCTCTCAGTTTAAAGGATCCAGAGTTCAAACCCTTACTGTTATACTCGTAAAATACCCAGAAAACAGCCTAAACACTAAGCAAAAACACAAAATCCCAACACAAATCTTGATCAAATTCAAGCCCCAAACACAAATCTAAGGAAGATAGGGTACAACCATTGGTAAACCCTCCTTCTCCTTACCTTAATCTCCCTCATCCATGCATACATCTCATATTTTAAAGATGTAACTTGTTCATATACTTGTTCTTCATCTCTTGTCCTAGATCCAAGAGGATCTCCATGGATTTCATTTCCATGGATGATTCTCTATAAGGATCAACATTTCTTTTAATTTGTTGTCTCTCTTCTTATATTAACTAGTTGTTACTTGATCTCTTGACCTAAAGTGTGGTCACCTTGGAGTTCATTTCCATGGATGATCACACTAAATGGTCCATATTCTTACTTTCACTTTCTTTTTGTTTTATTGGTGCTTGTTTGACTTAAAATGTAGTTATCTTGGAATAAATTTCCATGAATGACCATTTTAAAAGGTCTAAATTATTTTTACTTCCTTGTAAGTGTTTTCATAACCTAAGATCTTCACCTTGGAACAATTTCCATGGGTGAAGATCATTAAGGTTCCTAGGTTGCAAAAAGGGTGAAGTTGATACATTGAGTTCAAAGATCTCAAGGATGGTCATCTTAATGGCCACCTTAGAAATCCACTCTAAAGTTGATACACCCTTAACCTAAATTTATTTTCATACATTAATCTTTATTTTATGTTAAATTCCCTCACCCCAAGCAAATGAAATGCTTTCAAGTCCTAATGTACCCTAAGGATGACTTGATATAGTAGATCACCACTAATCATGTTTAGTGATCACTAATCAAAGCCTAAGGAAAGTGGGGACAAGCATGGATGCAAATCCCAAAAATGTTTTTATTTAACACTTTCAGTTGCAAAGTCCAGTTCTGATTCTATAACTTCAGTTTACATTCTAGAATTTACAGAATCAGACTGGAAAGCTGCGGAAAAGGAATATTAATGTCCCATCCGTGCGGACAGGATTGAACCTCGTCCTGATCCGTGCGGACAGGAATGTAAGGGACAGACATTTTGTTTTTTCAGTCATTTTTCACTCACAGAAGCACACTGTTTTGGTAAATTCCAGTCCGGTCTAGTCAAAACTTTATTTCCAGAAAATCCATTTTGCAAAACACACACACACACACAAATGGTTTTAAATTAGGAAGACTCATTTTACGAGGCATTTCGGGTGAACCCTAACGTTCTTCCCGGAATGTAACGTGACCTCCGAACCCATTTTTCTCTAATTTTGGGCATTTTTCAAAGTTTTGGCCCTTAAACTAAAAACGGTGTGGCGACTCCGTTTGATTTTTCAAAAAATTAAACATCGGGTACATCACAGCAATGCCAACAACTCCTCAGTGGGGATCGGGCTGGTGAACCGTCTTTACTCCCCGGACTTCTACAAGAAT
Source organism: Adenophora triphylla var. japonica (assembly GCA_022495995.1). NCBI lineage: Eukaryota > Viridiplantae > Streptophyta > Magnoliopsida > Asterales > Campanulaceae > Adenophora > Adenophora triphylla. The sequence continues at coordinate 311,954 of JAFEMH010002131.1, read as the reverse complement.
GTAGTTATCCATGAGAATGCATCTGCCCTGGTGGGGGATATAGGCTTGGCCCTTACTGAGGTTTAGACTCGCCCCTTTCTGACTTCACCCTTTTAATTTTTGCAAACTTTTCTAACTCTCTCTCTCTTCGCAGGCGGGCAATAAGGTGCTGAGATTGCGGGAGTGCTGTGATGGCCTGTCCGCTGATCTCGACGCCAACACCAAGATTATTGCAGGCAAACTCCGTGAGCTGGAGCAGTCCCAGGAGAAGGTGGGGACCTTGAACTCCCTCCTGGATGCCAAAGACAAGGCCTTCGCTCAGAAGGAGGCTGACTTGAAGGACTTCTCCGAACGGCTATCCGTGGTGGAGAAGGACCTTGACAAGGCCAGAGGGGAGCGTAATGAGCTTCGGGGAAAGAGGGCCGAGTGGGAGCCTAGGAACAAAGAGCTCACCGCCAAGCTGGAGGCCACCAAGGCGACTGTGCTGACCTTGGAGGCTAAGGTAGACGAGCTGTCTGAGCAGCTGCTTCCCTACAAACAGCTCGAGGTGGAGGGAGAGTCCGCCTTGGTTGTTGCCCGCAGGGAGGCGGTGGAGGAATTCAAGAATTCAGAAGAGTTCAAGAATCTTCTTGCCGCCGAAGTCGGCGCACAATACGAGGCTGGCTGCAAGACGCAGCTGCACAATTTTGCTGCCACGGGCAGATACTCGGCTCGGAAGTTGGCCATTATTGGCTCTTTGACTGCTACTGATGCTATGTGTCTCCCCGGGCACGCATTGATTCCTCTCTCCGAGGATGAGGTTAAGGGGTTGGAGTTGGCCGCAGCGGCCTCCTTGCCCCCAGTGGCTGAAGTCACGGCCACATACTTAATCGGGGAGGTGGACGGGCTCAAATTCGGGGACGAGGAGATGTCCTACGAAGATGCCATTGCTCGCGTCCTCCCCCACGGACCGGCCATTGGTCAAATTTTTTCTTCGCGGGCAGCTCCTCCCCCGATCTCCACTGAGGCCACCTTTGATCCCATCACGGATCTCCTTGTGAATAACCTTCCTTCACCAACCCCCGCCTCAGAAGATCCCAAGGGGCCAGCTCCATAGGCTTAGGATTTTTCTTTCTTTTGTTGTAATAGATTGATAGGACCTTGTAATTATTTTTTATCATCAATAGAAGCATTTTTCTCAGCTTATTCTCTTAATTGCTTGTCTTGTAGGCTGTTTTGAGTGTTGGCAATTTTTTGAGTACCTTGATACTTGCATTCTTGCTCTTACTTTTTCCAGCGTTTTTTGACTAACAATTAAATTTTATACTCTCCTTCCGCGGTCAAAAGCTTAGTAGGCCCTTTGCCCGCGTTTTTTGAGTTTTCCTAACTCTTTATTCAAAACCCTTTGGGTTTTTTGTGAGAGTCAGCCCTATTTCTCTGTGACCGCGTTTGTTTAGCCTTGTGGCAAACTTTGAGGCCTTAACCCCGTTTGTCTATTTGGCTTTGTTAAACTCGTTTGATCACTCCCATCCATTTACACTTATTCCCAGCCTTGCGAGCTGTGGTGTAAGTTGAAAGCAGCCAAGGCAAGCTACTTTCATAGGGCATGTAGAGGGTAGCCGTGAGGCTATATTCTACGCAACAGTAGGTAGGAGCATATTTAGCATAGCGGCCCTTCAACCTACCGGCATCTGTATCCACTTATTGGTGGTTCACGCTTTTTGACCATTTATTCAAAACCCCTTGGAGTTTTTTGTGAGGGTCTTGTGGCGATCATGTAAACGGGCTTATATGTAGGCCTTTGTTACATACAGGCATGCGAGTAACGGCCCTAACGAGGTCCTTCGCGCAATTAGTGGGTCCGGACTTCAGGTCTTTGTCCCCACTAGAATCCGTAGGTACGGGCATCATGGCCTTTGTACCCACATTCATCTATATCCACTTTTTCTTGGTGGTATCACGCGGGCAGGACAGAGTATCCTCCCCGCGATCGAGTACGGGCTTAAAGGCCTTTGTACCCATATAGGCTTGCGGATCTTAATGGATCTTTGCGCATCAGTAGGTAGGAGCTCATATGTTGGCTCTTGAACCCGCTGGCATCCGCTTGCGGGCATCCACCCTAGCTCTTGAGGCTGGTGGGGGATGGAGTTTATAACAGTTTTGCACAAAAATTTGAATTTGATAGCAACTTCTCTCTTTATATATATATAGGGGTCCATACTCCCTCAAAAATTTACAACGATATCAAAAGAAGTACTTTCTGAGGTGATCGCTATTTCAAGCGTGCTTGAGATCTTTTCCTTCCTTTGATCGCAATATGTAGGTGCCCTCTTTGATTATTTTGGTGACCTCATATGGACCCTCCCATTTTGGGGACAGCTTGTTGAAACCAAGTTGGGTCCCCTGGACCTCCACATTTCTGAGTACCCAATCTCCAACTGAAAAACTCCTCTTATTTACTCTTTTATTGTGGTGCTTCTTCGCTTTCTGTTTGTAGTTCACCATTTTTTCATTTGCCCGCATTCTCTTTTCTTCAAGATCGTCCAGGTCACACCTTTTGTTTGCCTCGTTTTGATACTCATCAAAGTATGTGACTCTGTACGAGGACGAGGGTAGGGCAACCTCAACTGGAGCCATTGCCTCTGACCCATACGTGAGCGAGAAAGGAGTTTCTCCTGTAGAATTTCTTATAGTGGTGCGGATAACCCATAATGCGGTCTGGAGCTCGTCCAACCATCGTCCTCCTCGTCCCTCCAAGTTTTTCTTTAGGGCGGTCAGGACTAGCTTGTTCGCGGCCTCAGCTTGGCCGTTTTCCTGTGGATAAGCGACTGCGGACTGACGGTGCTGCACCTTCATTCTCACACATTCAGCAGTGAATTTTCGCAGAGAATTGGGTGCCATTTTCTGAAATTATTGCTCGGGGAACCCCAAATCGGCAATAGATGTGATCGTGGAAAAAATTGATGGTATTCTCCTCGGAGATAGTGGCTAAGCCCTTGGCTTCTGTCCACTTGGTGAAATAATCCACGGCCACAACGGCGTACTTAATGCTTCCTCGAGCAGTTGAAAATGGTCCAATGAGATCGATCCCCCACGTATCAAACGGCCACGATGGTACAACCAAAGTTTGCTCTGTTGATGGTAGTCTAGGGATGTCCGCAAATCTCTGGCACTTATCACATTTTCTCACATACTCCTGCGCATCTCTTCTCATTGTAGGCCAAAAGAATCCTTGGAATTTGATCTTGTCTGAGAGAGTGCGAGCACCTGGATGCCCGCCACAAACTCCTTCATGGACCTCATAGAGTAAGTTGGTGACCATGTGAGTTTTGACACATCTCAGTAAAGGCTTGGTGAATGATCGCCGAAAAAGTACCCCATCGAGGACGAGGTATTTCGCGGACACCGTTCTAATGGTCCTAGCCCTTGCTGGATCCTTGAGGAGGGTCTGCTTCTTGATGTAATCCTTGATTTCATCTACCCAATCCCTTACTTGATCCTCAATTTTGTTTACTTGAATTCGATCTATAGCAGGTCTTTCCGTGAACTCTATTTGGAAATCTGTCTTCAAGTCTATAATTTCTTGCTCGGTTATTCTGGAGAGGAGGTCAGCCTCCGTGTTATCCTCCCTCATGACTTGGTTCAGCTCATAGTAGGTGAAATTTTTGATGAGGGTTTTTGCCAGACCTGTAAGTACCCAAATCTGGCTCATGCCTTCCGGTTAATTTTCCCGGCAATTCCGGTAATTTTTCCGGCAATCCCCCGGATTTTTCTAGAGTTCCGGAACAATTCCGGAACTGTTCCAAACCAACTAAGGGGAGAAGGGACTGCTTGGAGCCAAAGAAACACGTTTTTATTTTGTGAGAAATTCCCTTCTAGAAGACTGCCACCTTGCATGTTTCTAAAAGAATCTGGAAGTGGCTACTTATGTCGTGCGACATAATAGGCCATGAAGACTTCTAGAAGCTTGCCACCTTGCATGTTTCTAGAAGAATCTGGAAGTGGCTACTTATGTCGCGCGACATAATAGGCCATGAAGACTTCTAGAAGCTTGACACCTTGCATGTTTCTAGAAGGAAAACGATTATGGCTTGTTATGTCGTGCGACATAATAAGCCCATGCAGGCAGCCTATAAATAGAGGCCTTCACCTCTCATTTTGGACACCCCTTTTCCACCCCTCAGTCCCCCTCTATAGAGAATATGCCCAGAAGCATCCTCTCTCCTCACATACTCCCTAAAACACACACTAACCCTCCAAATCACCCACCTTTCAACCAATACACACACACACTTCCCACACACATCAAGAACCAAAGGGTAACGATTTTCTACCCTTCTCCTTCCCCTATCTTCATTATATGTGAAATCTCTATGCTAAATGCGTTGATAATATGGTATTCTGATTAAAGTTGCATGTTTTAGTGTTATATTGCTTAGATACATATCCATTTGCATATCATTTCATGTAAAAGCCCCGGTTTGGCATTGTTTTTGCATGAACACTCGAGATGAGTGTGGATCCCTCATACCCACACCCTCTTGAAGTGTTCATTATTGAAATACTTGCTTTCTGAGATCTATTTGTGAAGTAACTTGGCTATATTAATGCCTTATTACCTCTGTAGATCCCAGCTGAAAGGTCTCTGCAAAGTGGCTAGTTATGTCACGCGACATAGGCAGCCTATGTCACGCGACAAACATGGCCAGTTTGCAGAAACTTCATCTTTTCACTTGTAATCTGGCTTTTACCTTTACATGCTCCCTTGAAATGATCATATACATGTTTTTGGGGTCTATCAGTGAAGTAACTTGGCCATATTGGTGCCTTGATACCTCTGCAAATCCCAGTTGATGAAGTCTCTGCAAATGGCTAAGTATGTCACGCGACATAGCGGCAAATTTATGTCACGCGACAACTTAAGCGTTTGCGTAACCTTCATCTGTCCAGTTGGTAATCTGATTTTAACCCTCATCATGCTATAATCTGATGTCTATCTGCAATTTAGATAGTATCTTCATACATAAAAATGCCATCTTTTCACTAAAATACCATTTTTCATACATAAAGGTGCATCCTTTACACCTAAAGCCTATTTTCATGCATCAAAATCATTCCTTTTGCACTCAAAATTAACATCCTTTGCATTAAAATCTCCTTTTCACATTAAAGGCGCATCACTTGCATAAAAAGTCATTTCTTTACATAAAAATGCATCTTTTGCTTTCAAAAATAAAGTCTTTATGCATCACTTGCACCTAAAATGCTATTTTTCCCATAAAAGTGCATCTTTTGCATTAAAATCCTTTTTTTACATCAAAAAGCACCATTTGCAATCAAAAGCATCCTTTGCAACTTAAAACATGTCATATTTTCACTAAAATATCATTTTTACATGCATTTCCCCCATGTCCCCCATTAGCAACCTTGGAACGGACCGGTGTAAAGATCTTATTTTTACATCGTTCCTTCCATTAAAGGTTTCATAATCTCTTTAGAAAGGGATAACCTTGAACCCGATATCTCCGATTATCACTTAAGACGAGTATGAAGAATCTATATGAGCTCGATCGTCTTAAAGTGTAGGATTGATGGGCTAAGGACATTCCTTCCTAAAGAACCTCATTTTGGACTATAAAAGGGAGTCCCTCTCTCGATCACGCAAGTCCCGAGGTTAAAAAGCGATGATCACAAGTCCAAGATGAGGACGGGATCAAAATCCCGAATACATAAAATCCAAGAAATCCCGAGCGATAACCAATAAATGGTTTGTACGTCCGGAAGATAACTTGGGACATTTCCCCCTTATTTTCAAACACATGCACACAAGAAAGCACGCAAGCAAGCACGGTTAATGGAATCTTGGGAGACTTGCTCCGGTAAGGCACCTTGGGTGAACGACGATCCGTTCTTCCCAAGGGGTAACTTAACCTCCGAACCCATAAAACCTTTTTTTCAAAGTTTTGAGGTAATCAAAATGGCGTGGCGACTCCGTTTTTCAAATTAAACCGGATGTCTTCAAACTCGCGTGAATTTCCAAATACAACCGAAATTTGGGGCACACATTCACAGTTTGGCGACTCCGCTGGGGAATGAACCAACACTACCAGAAACAGGTCATTTAGCGACGGAAAAAACAGCGACGGACAGATTCCGTCGCTATTTAGCGACGGAATATAGTATTTAGCGTCGGAATTATTTTGGCGTCAAATTTAGCGACGGAATTTAATTCCGCCGCTAAATTCCGCCGCTAAAAAGAATATTCCTCGAATATTCGTTTATTTCCGCCGCTAATTTGGCGGTTGATTTACCGACGGAAAATTCCGCCGCTAAATCTTTAACAAATGACGGAATTATTCCGCCGGTGAAATTAAATGGTTTTTTTTTTTTTTTAATAAACACCGACGGAATATTTCCGCCGCTGATAATTTAATAATTTTTTATTTATCAGCGACGGAAATATTCCGTCGGTGTTTAATAAAAAAAATTCAAAATTTCCGTGAGAAAGACCGCCGCCCACAATGCAAGGGCGAAATGGTTGTACAGAGAAGAAGGTCTTGGAAGTGGTTGTGGAGAAGGGTATGCAAAATGGACAGAAAATTACATTCCCGGGAGAAGCCGAGTGAAGCTCCCGACACTCTTATCGGCGCTCATTTAAAATTTCAAAATTTCCGAACGAACAACAAGCGTATAATCCAATTCAAACTTTCAAACCAAATTAATCGGACACCTAGCCTCTAAATCCCTCACTCCCATCCTCTCTCTCTCTCTCTCTGCTCCTGACAATTGAATTTGAAAAAAAACAAATATCGAGCCGCTCTTATCCTGGTGCTATTTCATCTTTAATTTCAGGTAATTCCACATTTCAATTCTCTCCCTTCCGTCCGGTCCGAATGCGGGTTCGACTTATGAGACAATAATCTCCAGAGTGTTGTCTAATAGTTGGTTAGTTTCCTAATTTTGGACTAATCTTGTTTTTGTTTTATTTTGGATAAAAAATTTAAAATTGTATGCAATTTACCAATTTGGGAATAGCTACAAGAACCCTTGCAATTCTTATATCCCCTAACCCCTAACCCCTAAACCCTAAACCCTAAACCCTAAACCCTAACCCCTAAACCCTAACCCCTAAACCCTAACCCCTAAACCCTAAACCCTAAACCCTAAACCCTAAACCCTATACCCTATACACCCTATACCCTGACACTCTTACTGGAGACATAGTCTTTGTACTACAATAGAAAGAGCACCCAAAGTTCAAGCGAAAGGGTGATGACATATTTGTTGAGCACGCGTTGACCCTTACTGAGGCATTATGTGGCTTCCAATTTATCTTGACTCATCTAGATAACAGGCAGCTCCTCATCAAATCCCAACCTGGAGAAATATAGGCAAAGCATTAAGCATATTACCCTTTTTCCCAAGTCCACCCAAGCCAACGCGACAAAATCTCCGTCCAAGACACAGAGCTTGGTTGTTGTTGACTCATTTCCATCCATCAAACTCGATTCGCAGCAACCAAGTAGAGCGAGTTTAATGTGAACTCGACTACTCACTCTTCAACTACATCAACAAATTTAAGGTTGGAATACGTAGATTGCCAAAGTTCTACTATGGTGATTTACTCTCTCTCTCTCTCTCTCTCTCTCTCTCTGTCACTAGGCCTATTGTTTTATACACAGGTAATGTAAATGAAACTCAGCTCAAATGAAATTCAAGTTAAATGAACTTGAAATTCACCTTCTTTCTTTCTCAATTATTGTTGCAAGGACTCGGTAAAAAAACAAAAAAAAACAAAACACTCGGTAAACGAAAATGCTAGTACAATCAACCCTTAACTTGCGCCTTTGTAAGTTTGTGTACAAGAATCTTTTTCCCTTTTGTCGAAAAATAAATAATACTCCCTCCGTCCCAATAATAGCTTCACCGCAGAAGACAATGTACCAAAGACCATTCATGAGGGGCAAATTATACATCCATTTCTCGGTCGACTTCCCAGATTCCTTGACTTCCGAGCAACGCAAGGCCCCAGAGGGTGTCTTTGCCTCCTAAGCCTTCATCGCGAGAGACGAGATATGGAGCTTGATGAGTGCGAGGAGACAACCCGTCACGATGGCAACATTGAAGCTTACGATGTAGATGATGACATGCACGGTGGTGGGGGCCAGAGAGTGCAGTGTGCTCAGCAGTAATGATGTGGGTCTTTATTTTACGGATATCTTAATTAGTTATGACTTATGAGACAATAATCTCAGTGTTGTCTAATAGTTGGTTAGTTCATAGTTTTGGACTAATCTTGTTTTTGTTTTATTTTGGATAAAAATTTTAAAATTGTATGCAATTTACCAATTTGGGAATAGCTACAAGAACCCTTGCAATTCTTATATCCACCCCTAACCCCTAAACCCTAAACCCCTAACCCTAAACCCTAAACCCTAAACCCTAAACCCTAAACCCTAACCCCAACCACTAACCCCAAACCCCAAACCCTAAAACTAAACCCTAAACCCTAAACCCTAAACCCCAAACCCTAACCCCAACCCTAAACCCTAAACCCCAAACCCCAACCCCAACCCTAAACCCCAACCCCTAACCCTAAACCCTAAACCCTAAACCCTAAACCCTAAACCCTAAACCCTAACCCTAAACCCTAAACCCTAAACCCTAAACCCTAAACCACAAACCACTAACCCTAACCCTAAACCCTAACCCTAACCCTAACCCCTAACCCCTAAACCCTAACCCCTAACCCCTAAACCCTAACCCCTAACCCCTAAACCCTAAACCCTAAACCCTAAACCCTAAACCCTAAGGGCATAGGGTATAGGGTATAGGGTATAGGGCATAGGGTAGGCATAGAGGCATGTGGCATAGGCAGGCATGTGGCATGTGGCATAGGCATAGGGTATAGGCATGTGGCATGTAGGGCATGTGGCATAGGGCATGTGGCATAGGGCATAGGCATGTGGCATATGGCATAGGCATAGTATAGGGCATAGGGCATAGGGCATAAGGCATATTGCATAAGGCATAGGGCATAGGGCATAGGGCATAGGGTATAGGGAATAGGGCATAGGGCATAGGGTATAGGGAATAGGGCATAGGGCATAGGGCATAGGGTATAGGGCATAGGGCATAGGGCATAGGGTATAGGGTATAGAGCATAGGGCATAAGGCATAGGGGCATAGGGCGTAGGGCATGGGTATAGAGGCATAGGGCATAGGCGTAGGGCATAGGGCATAGGGCATAGGGCATAGGGCATAGGGCATAGGGCATAGGGCATAGGGCATAGGGCATAGGGCATAGGGCATAGGGTATAGGGCATAGGGCATAGGGCATAGGGCATATTGCATAAGGCATAGGGCATAGGGCATAAGGCATAGGGCATAGGGCATAGGGTATAGGGAATAGGGCATAGGGCATAGGGTATAGGGAATAGGGCATAGGGCATAGGGCATAGGGCATAGGGCATGTGGCATAGTGGCATGTGGCATAGAGGCATAGGGCATAGGGTATAGGGCATAGGGCATAGGCATAGGCGTAGGGTATAGGGCATAGTGGCATAGGGCATGTGGCATAGGGCATAGGCATGGCATAGGCATAGGGCATAGGGCATAGGCATAAGGCATAGGGCATAGGGCATAGGCATGTGGCATAGGGCATAGTGGCATAGGGCATAGGGCATATTGCATAAGGGCGTAGGGCATAGGGCATAGGGCATAGGGTATAGGGCATAGGGCATAGGGCATAGGGCATAGGGCATAGGGTATAGGGCATAGGGTATAGGGCATAGGGCATATTGCATAAGGCATAGGGCATAGGGCATAGGGCATAGGGTATAGGGCATAGGGTATAGGGCATAGGGTATAGGGCATAGGGCATAGGGCATAGGGTATAGGGTATAGGGCATAGGGCATGTTGCATTTATATATACAATTTCAAAGTAATAATCTCGCTTATTTTATTTATAGGAAAGGGAGTATGGTCCGAATATCACTTTTGTGGATGTTTACGCTAGCACCCATATTCGGAATTCTACAGCGCCCGATCAACCTCCGCAATGGGTTGACGATCGATCTCTCTTTGCCTTTGTAAGTAAACTACCATTAAATGACTTGATTTTGAATATGTAAATTTATTTATGTACCTTACATTGTGTATATGATTATAATTGTTTGTTTTATTTTTCAGGCTGCATATCAAGCCGCCGTTGTTCCCGATGGAACGCCTCCCGCGAGCCCGTCCCCTTCGTGCTCGATGTTTGGCGGAGGTCACCTCTCGTGGGACATCCAAGGAGAGGAGCCCGAGTGTTAGGGATGGGGATTACGGGCGGCAATGCCCGTCGACGTCGACCGGCCGTCGGAGAAATGTTGATCACCCCATGTTTCATGATCCGAGGGTCGACACTCGGGAGGCTGCGTTGGAGGAGGAGAGACGCGAGCGGGCAAAGCTTGCGGATGCTTTGGCGGTTCGAGACGCAGATGGGGGAGGAGAACGATCGACGCCATGCGAGACTCGAGACAATTGGCGCCGTTGATGGCTCGTCTCGGCCGGACTCCCAGATAATTCCCGGCGTCCCCAAAGTTGATTGCGGACTTTTTAGACATTGTTGTATTAATTTATACTTGTTTGTAAACATTTGAGACATTTGGTACCCGCGGAGCCCCTCCCCGCCTCTCCCCTCCCCGCTCCACCCTCTCCCCCTCCCCGCTCCACCCCTCTCCCCCTCTCCCCCTTCCCCCCCTTCCCCCTCTCCCCCTATCCCCCTATCCCCCTCCCCTCTCTCCTCCCGAATTGGTACGGTGGTATTTAGTTTTTATTTGGTACGCCGGTATTTGAATTTTAGTTTTTATAGTTTTAGTTTTAGAAATTGAAATGTTATATCGTGTACAAAAATTTTGGTTTTTTGATATTTTAAAATATTTTTTTAATTTATTTTTGGAATCGGCGACGGAATTTTCCGTCATAAATTATCTTTGAAAGAAAAATTAATTAAATAAATTAATTTCGGCGGCGGAAATTTCCGTCGCCGTAATAAAATTAATTTAATTAAATTAATTTCGCGACGGAATTTCCGACGCTATAATCATTTAATTTTTATTTAATTTTTGATTTCGGCGGAAAATTCCGTCGCCGTAATAAAATTTAAATTAAAATTAAATAATTTCAGCCGACGGTATTTTCCGCCGCCGAAATAATTTAATTTTAATTTAAATTTTATTACAAATGACGGAATTTTCAGCCGAAATTAATTTAATTAAATTAATTTTTATTACAGCGACGGAAATTTCCGCCGCTGAAATGAATATTTAATTAAATTAAATTAATATAGCGGCGGATATTTCCGTCGCTGTAACCATTAATTCACCGGCGGAATTAAATTCCGTCGGTAAAAGAAAAAAATAGCGGCGGAAATTGACCCGCCGAGCACCTGCGACGGCCGGTAGCGGCGGACCACCGACGGAATTTTTCCGTCGCTGATTATTTTTAGCGACGGAATTTTAATTTTAGCGACGGAAATTTCCGTCGCTAAACGACCTTTTTCTGGTAGTGCAAAGGAGAAAAGCTTTTATTTTCAAAACAAAAAAATCGATACTCGGTATATAGGTGGAAACCACTTAACCTTCCTGTATCACTCCCTGATTTGGGAGTTGGGATAACCGGTGGTTTAACAATCCCACGTACCAGTATCCCTTTTCGAAAAAAAAATTTGAAAAAAATAAAAGAAAGCTTTTCCCTTTGAGCGGGTTAGACTCCCGTCGCTGATTTCATTAATCGTGCTTGCTTTCTTTACCTTGCATTGCATCATTTGCATCTTGGAATCTGTGCATACTTTGAACGGGAAACAACCCGAAGAAAAAAAAATAGCAAAGGAGTGGAACCTGGAAAATTGATCCATGCAGTCGTACGGCTCAATCCTCCTTGGATTCTGACCGAGCGACCTCAGTGGCAATTCCACCAGGAAAAATCATGGTTAATCTGGGCAGCCCTAGCACTTGGGGCTACTCGGGCCCAAGATCGACTGGGCTCCCAAAAATTTACGTGCTTACGTCTTTGCATTTTCCCCGTCCCGAAAATCATTCCTTTAAAACACATTTATGAAAATCTCTGTTTTAACTCAAAAAGGAACATTTTTAGGAGACCGCACACTACGCGCACTCGATATATCCTCGTACACTTTGCACGCACGTCCTTCAAACCCGAGGGTGGTTCCAAATGCAGCCACGGACAGCCTTACGATGCTCCCGGCGCGCACGGAATCATCCCAACCTCCCCATGGCAAACAAAGTGTCGACCAATGCACAGTCCGTGTCACACATTTCAAAAAACCGTGACTTTTTGGTTGGTTTTTGGTCTAGTCCGTGTCATATAGCCCAGTTGCATACCCTCGTAAAGGTCAAGCCTTAGTTCATAACGGAAGTCAAGGTCTTTCGCTCAAGCGAAACTCTGCCAAAATTCCGACAAGGAAAAATTGGTAGAACCTTGACTCCGACATTGACTTTTGACCTTGACCCGCACGAAATGCGTAAGAATCGAGACCGAGTCCTTGCCAAAAATCCAAAGATCTTTCGCTCAAGCGAAGCTCTGCCAAAATTCCGACAAGGAAAAATTGGCAAGATCTTAACCCGGCATTGACTTCGATTCTGACTCACGCACCGCGTATGCAATGAAGTTCAATGTGACACTGTGTCATCCGGCTTTTGCCACCCGACCTATGCCTATTATTTTCTCGGACATTACCGAAAGTCAAAACGTCATTCGCTCAAGCGAAACTCTGCCAAAATTTCGTTAAGGCAGAGAGACGAGATTTTCCCGGTATTGCCTTGACTATAATCCGCATCGCTCGTGCGTTGAAAGTTCCTATGACCCGCTAGACCCGTTAGGAGCGTTCTTTACTCTCGGTCGGTGGGATCCGCGTGCCCTATAGGACCCTCGCCCGGGCCGTCCACCCCGGGAGGTCGAAATACAGGTGGAATACGAGGGGCTTATAGACGTAGTGACGGAACCCACTGATCCAGGATTTAGAGTAGTTGCGAAAAAGAAGGGCAACCCCCCTTTTCCAACCAAATAGAAATAAATAAAAGACATTGTTTTAAGTAAACTTGAACAATTAACGTAATCATAATTGCATGGTCCTGTCTCTGAAATCCCTAATCGAGACCTCCTCGGTCCGATTTCCTATCCCGACCTTTCATGGTCAAATCCCTAATCGATACCCCCTCGGTCCGATTTCCTATTTTTCCTATCCCAACCTTTCATGGTCAAATCCCTAATCGAGACCTTTTCGGTCCGATCTCCGATTTTCGATCTTGTCTTTTCAAGGTCTCATCTTTTCCGATCAATTAGGATTAGGAGAAAATGTTAAGCGATAAGTGCATGTTACTTGAGCTTTCAGCCTAAACACTTGTCCCCGAGTCTAAACCTCACCCATCTCCGAGTCTAAACCTTGCTTACCCCGAGTCTAAACCTTATCCACCTTCGAGTCTAAACCTCACCCATCTCCGAGTCTAAACCTTGCTTACCCCGAGTCTAAATCTTGCCTACCCCCAAGTCTAAACCTTGCCTATCCCTTTCCCGCAGCGAGAAAGAAGTGGGTGAGAACACCGGGTCAACTTGTTAGCGCAAAATTCTCGAGACAGGTTCGCGGAATCCTCGGTTTGTCCGCCCGTAGAGTCGAATGGCCGATTTTGACCGAAAACAGCTGGGATGAGTAATCGATGACTAGGGAAGAAGAGCTAGCCTTAGCCCCGGAAAAGAGTTATAAGGTCCATGAGGAACAAAGAAGCCATGATCATTGATGCGCTCCGTAGCCATAGGGTTCGAGATAGTGGTCAAAGCCAATGGTTCCCTGGTAGAAGATGAAACTCCGTATGCGGCAATTTCAGCTCCTCTATCCTATAACCAATACCCTCCTCCATCCACATATGATCCTCGACAAGGACTACCCCTTTGCGGTCCTTTCCAATGTCCCAAGCCATCGTGGTCCCGATGCCCTCACCTCCTCGAGATAAGACCCACTTTGTTCACCACCAACAGAGAGCAAATGCTACGGCCTACCCCGATTTCTCACCCATTCGAGTTCGAGTCATCATCTTGGAATGGGTCGGTTTACCGCTTCACGCCCTGGCCAGAGTTTAGGTCATCATCTTGGAATGGGTCGGTTGCGGCCTTCCCAAGCCCGACAGCTTTGACATGACCCCGCAAACCAATTTGGATCGGTTCGCTCCTCGGGCTCCAAGCTCTACCCCTCTCCTCCAGCTTAGGAAGTCGGAGACAAGGTCAAATGCTCCTCATCCAATTCCCGCACTCAAGCATTACGCAAGTTGCTCCCTGCTCACCAAGTACAAGATACACATTGCTCTTCCAGTCATGTTCCTCGGTTTGGTCAAGACACATTCGGTCCTACTTTTATGGTGCCTCGAACCTCATATCTTCACGATCATTTGGATCGGTGCTCGGTACTCCGGTATTCAACTATTACAAGCCATATATCCCCGTCTTCGACAGCTTTCAGACCCTATGAGGCCCCTTATGAGTCTCACCACTCCCGATCCTTTGGTTCGTATTCTTATGCTTCAAGTTTGACTTACCAGGAAGGTTACGGTCACGGTCACGCTTTGAATGCTCGACTGTCATCTCTCCCACCAGGTACTTCCCTCTTGTGGTTTCATTTGCTGATGCCAATCTTGTGGCGGGGTCGTGTGGTCCTAATGCTCCTATTGACTCGTTCGAAGGAATATTGGTAGAGCCAATTAAGAAAATACAGGAAAAGCCTAGCAGCGAAAGTGTCGATAATCGCTCGACTCAAGCCATCTCACCCTACCAATCTCGCGCATCTGACACAAAGGAGTCGAATCTTGACGCTTACATTGATGATTACATAAAAAGGGTTCGTGCACGGGGAAGCACTTCTGGTCTGAAAATGTCTCGCCGCTATAGACCTTACCCTTCCAACACGGCCGCAACATCTCGGTAAAGGAAAGAAGGCATTGTGTACAATGGACGACATCAAGAAGGTACCAATAAATAGTGGTCCTCCAAGACAACGAGAACATTTTGATGATTTTGGGATACCCATGGGCTTAATCTTCAAGGCTTTAGTAAAGCTAGGCCTCCTGGAGCCCCTTAGAGACTACCATCCAAAGAGCTCAAATACACTCCTCGACATGAATGAGCATTGCACCTTCCATAGTCATTATGGCCACACAACCGACAATTGTATAGCCTTGAAGAGAGCGGTCCAAGGGTTAATTGAAGCAGGCAAGCTTGAGCGCCCCAATGGACCAAAACCGACAGACTCTGTTCAGAATGGTGACCAAGTCAATGACCAAGGTTCGGATCAAAGAGCATCAAGAATTTACTTCCAATGCTGAAGGGTAGAAATGTGGTCCGACAAATAAGAGTAGCTAGACTAGTGGTCTACCTATCCTTAAGCAAGATTAAAAAAAAAAAAAAAAAAAAATAAAGAGAGAGAGAGAAAGAGAAAAATAGTCTCTCAGTCAACCTTCGTAGGTTCTAGTACTTTTCTCTTGCAATCAAGTCCTCTACGGACATTGTAATCAATCTTTAATTTTCTATTAAAGAGTCTTCTTCTTTTCTTGCTAGACTTAAGACATTATTTGCACACCTACATTACATTTAATGAAATGGTTTTTATTTTATATGATCATTTGCATTGCTCAACGAATAATCTCTTGAAATAATTAACATTCTGATTAATCAGTGTGAGAAAGTCAACTAATGCCATTAAGCCATACACTTTCCTTACCTCACAAAAAGCCTTCATCAAGCCAAATACCTCCCAATCATGCCCCCACCTTCATCTTGACCAAGTCAACGACGGCGGCAACATCAAGGGACAACAAGAAGCCACTCAGCTTCGAAAGATTGACCCCGTGTCGACAACAATCTAGGAGCCTGCCTTCGACCTCAAAGATGTCAAGAAAAATTCAAGCAGGGGCTCGCCTTGGCCCTCAAGAGCTTCAGAAAATAAAGAAAAAAAATGCAGTGCAAAAAGAGTAATACCCAGTTAGGCTGAAAATCCCAAAAAAGGGCAGTCTAGGCAAAAGACGGTGGTTGCACATAAAAAATAAAAAAATATAGTGCAAAAAGAGTAATGCCCACTAGGCCGAAAATCCCAAAAAGGGGGCGATCTAGGCAAAAACAGGGTTGCACATATAAAAGAAAAAAGAAAAAGAACAAAAATGATGAGGCCAAGGACCCAGCACCACCCATTAAAAGCTTGACGGACAGGCAAGATCAAAGCTCAGAGAATGAAAGTTGTCGATCGGGCGGTCGAAGCAAAGCCAGAAAAATTTCATAAGCCTGTAGGCACGTGTAAATTCTTCTTCAATGAAAGAGGAAGCAATCAGAAGCAGCCGTCCAAGAATGACTTGGTCAAGGAATCATCCCGAGGCCCACGCCTCATCATCTCATCCGAGCCTTTTCACTAAAGGACCCACAAATCCCAAAGCCTGAAACAGTCCGGCCAAGGCCGAACTACAGCAACCTGAGCTCCTCACAATGAGGGGAACGTAGGCAACCAGAAATGGTCCGGTCAATAGCATATCCAAATTCCAGAAAACCCGATCTCATCAATGACCTCCCTGTACACAAACCTTTCTTTCACACCAGCCAACCTTGATCCGTGACATTGGTTGACTTTCTCCTCATAACTAATAAGAATGTTTTTTCATATCGAGATTAGTGGTTGAATAACCCGAACATTAATAAAGGGTTTTAAGCAATCTTGTGATCATTGTAAATAAAACAAGTTTTCAGATGTCTTGACAAGTCTTCCTTTTCTACATCTTAGGAAAGATAGTGCTAAACACTGATTTTCTGTCAGCATGGGCTTCCATACACTTTTATCAACCTTTCTACGCTTATACTCTCTCAAAAGAGTCAATCTCAAAGCGAGTTTTTGTGCCTACATCGAATAAGGCCATCAAAATAACACAAAATCGAGATTTATTCCCACCTTTCGAAAAAATATGCCCCTGCATGTATACATTTCTAAAATCTTTTCTTTCACATCTTCTTAAGGTTGACTGATTGACTAAAAAAAAAAAAAAAGGATAGGTTTTCCCTCTTCTGCTACAATTCGCATTAGGGCTGCCTTGGAACTCTTCAAAGTTGGGTCTTTGCCAAGCCATTCCTTTAAACTGGGGCTTCTTTAGCCATTTTTGGGGTTCGCATCGAGTTCTTCACTAGGTCTCTAGATGGATTCAGTCTTGGTCAGATTAATCCCAGGATCACGTTCGTAGTACCAATCAGATTGGGATTTTTGCTAGGTCACTGCATCCAGGGCTTCGCCAAGTCACTTCGCCTACTCGGTTCATTCAACCGGGGTTTTGCCAAATGAAAGGATCTTTCCTTGCTTTAGTAAGACATGGGGCTTTGCAAAGTTTTTCCCTCGCACCGGGCTCCGATAAGTCACATCCATCCCTAGAAGAGAGGTTTGGTCACTTCAACATCTCGCTTTGGTTATAAAAGCCCGTCAAGATCGACTTCAAGCGCCGTAGTTTAAGAAAAGGACCTTAATCAAGACCCGAGGTTTAAACCCGGGCCTCACCCAAGAAGGAATTCTAGTCCACGTTGACAACATCTCAAGAACAATGCCAGCCTCTCCCAGCACCTGAGGATACGACCCCACCTCGCTTGAAACCCGTCTTAAACAATTTCCAAACACATTCCATATGTACATCCGCACTAGCTTCCTAACATGTTTCCAAGAAAAAAAAAATCACCCCTAAGCTCAAGTAACGTGCCAATTGCTAATGATAACATTTTCTCCCAAAAAAGCGCCTCCGTTATTCCCTTTATAATGAGATAACGCCAGGCGACAGTTTTCTAATTGTCAAAAATCCAACTTTAGCTACCTCTATCACAGATTGAGAAGTACGCTCAAGTTACCCCTGTCTCCTCGATAGTGACGTAATGCCCTGTGGCCTATTTTACAAATTTACCCATGTGGTTCGTTTTATTATTCTGTCCCTAGGATTCTCAATTCCATTTCTCAACATAATTAGAAAAATCCTAGGGTCCTTCTTACTTTCTTTACAAAAAAAATTATGGGTACGTCCCACTTTTTTTACAAAAAATTATGGGTACGTCCCACTTTCTTTTACAAAAATTATGGGTACGTCCCACCTTTTTTACAAAAAATGACCGGGTACGTCCCGTTTCTTTACAAAAAATGATCGGGTACGTCCCGTTGCTTTACAAAAAATGATCGGGTACGTCCCGTTGCTTTACAAAAATGATCAGGGTACGTCCCACTTTATTTACAAAAAATTATCGGGTACGTCCCACTTTTCTTTACAAAAATTATTGAGTTCTTCCTACTTCTTTACAAAATCCATCCTTTTTCGCGATCTCCGTTATTCCAAGGTGAAGGAATAACATTTCGCTCTCTTTCGATCTCCGTTATTCCAAGGTGAAGGAATAACATTTCGACCTTTTTCGCGATCTCCGTTATTCCAAGGTGAAGGAATAACATTTCGCTCTTTTTCGATCTCCGTTATTCCAGGGTGAAGGAATAACATTTCGACCTTTTTCGCGATCTCCGTTATTCCAGATTGAAGGAATAACATTTCGCTCTTTTTCGATCTCCGTTATTCCAAGGTGAAGGAATAACATTTCGACTTTTTTCGCTCTATTTCGATCTCCGTTATTCCAAGATGAAGGAATAACATTTCGACCTTTTTCGCGATCTCCGTTATTCCAGATTAAAGGAATAACATTTCGCTCTCTTTCGATCTCCGTTATTCCAAGGTGAAGGAATAACATTTCGACCTTTCTCGCGATCTCCGTTATTCCAAGATGAAGGAATAACATTTCGCTTTTCTTTCGATCTCAGTTATTCCAAGGTGAAGGAATAACATTTCGACCTCTCTCGCGATCTCAGTTATTCCAAGGTGGAAGAATAACATTTCGCTCTTTTCTCGCGATCTCCGTTATTCCAAGATGAAGGAATAACATTTCGCTTTTCTTTCGATCTCAGTTATTCCAAGGTGAAGGAATAACATTTCGACCTCTCTCGCGATCTCAGTTATTCCAAGGTGAAGGAATAACATTTCGACCTCTCTCGCGATCTCAGTTATTCCAAGGTGGAAGAATAACATTTCGCTCTTTTCTCGCGATCTCCGTTATTCCAGGATGGAAGAATAACATTTCGCTCTCTATTTTCGATCTCCGTTATTCCAAGATGAAGGAATAACATTTCGACCTTTTTCGCGATCTCCGTTATTCCAAGGTGAAGGAATAACATTTCGCTCTCTTTCGATCTCTGTTATTCCAAGGTGAAGGAATAACATTTCGACATTTTTCGCGATCTCCGTTATTCCAAGGTGAAGGAATAACATTTCGCTCTCTTTCGATCTCCGTTATTCCAAGGTGAAGGAATAACATTTCGACCTTTCTCGCGATCTCCGTTATTCCAAGATGAAGGAATAACATTTCTCTCTCTCTTTCGATCTCTGTTATTCCAAGATGAAGGAATAACATTTCGACCTCTCTCGCGATCTCAGTTATTCCAAGATAAAGGAATAACATTTCGCTCTCTCTTTCGATCTCCGTTATTCCAAGGTGAAGGAATAACATTTCGACCTTTTTCGCGATCTCCGTTATTCCAAGGTGAAGGAATAACATTTCGCTCTCTTTCGATCTCCGTTATTCCAAGGTGAAGGAATAACATTTCGACCTTTCTCGCGATCTCCGTTATTCCAAGATGAAGGAATAATATTTCGCTCTCTCTTTCGATCTCCGTTATTCCAAGATGAAGGAATAACATTTCGACCTCTCTCGCGATCTCAGTTATTCCAAGATAAAGGAATAACATTTCGCTCTCTCTTTCGATCTCCGTTATTCCAAGGTGAAGGAATAACATTTCGATCTTTCTCGCGATCTCCGTTATTCCAAGATGGAAGAATAACATTTCGCTCTCTATTTTCGATCTCCGTTATTCCAAGGTGAAGGAATAACATTTCGATCTTTCTCGCGATCTCCGTTATTCCAAGATGGAAGAATAACATTTCGCTCCCTCTTTCGATCTCCGTTATTCCAAGGTGAAGGAATAACATTTCGATTCAGTCAAAAGCTGGAACTACAACCTGGCTTGATTCCCCCGGGATACGTAGGTAGCCTCCTGTAGGTTCAGCCAATTTGTCACATATAACGCCCCCTTTCCCCAGTGGATTCTGAACTACGATTATGGCTTGATTCCTACTCGGGATACGTAGGTAGCCTTTCATAAAAGGTCCAGCCACTCGACCACTTTGGTCACCGAATCCATCTCGGCATTCGCCAGATTGGATCCTTTTCTATCTACAACCCCACTCGCCCTGCAAGTGACGTTGCCGAGGGGCTTCTGTAAGTACCCAAATCTGGCTCATGCCTTCCGGTTAATTTTCCCGGCAATTCCGGTAATTTTTCCGGCAATCCCCCGGATTTTCCTAGAGTTCCGGAATAATTCCGGAACTGTTCCAAACCACCTAAGGGGAGAAGGGACTGCTTGGAGCCAAAGAAACACGTTTTTATTTTATGAGGAATTCCCTTCTAGAAGACTGCCACCTTGCATGTTTCTAGAAGAATCTGGAAGTGGCTACTTATGTCGTGCGACATAATAGGCCATGAAGACTTCTAGAAGCTTGCCACCTTGCATGTTTCTAGAAGAATCTGGAAGTGGCTACTTATGTCGCGCGACATAATAGGCCATGAAGACTTCTAGAAGCTTGACACCTTGCATGTTTCTAGAAGGAAAACGGTTATGGCTTGTTATGTCATGCGACATAATAAGCCCATGCAGGCAGCCTATAAATAGAGGCCTTCACCTCTCATTTTGGACACCCCTTTTCCACCCCTCAGTCCGCCTCTATAGAGAATACGCCCAGAAGCATCCTCTCTCCTCACATACTCCCTAAAACACACACTAACCCTCCAAATCACCCACCATTCAACCAATACACACACACACTTCCCACACACATCAAGAACCAAAGGTTCTCCTAGAACCAAGGCTTGATTTCAGTCCCGTGTTGTCGTTTTGAAGGCTCCTATATCTAACGTGATATAGGAAGTCGTGGTCTTCAAGGGTAACGATTTTCTACCCTTCTCCTTCCCCTATCTTCATTATATGTGAAATCTCTATGCTAAATACGTTGATAATATGGTATTCTGATTAAAGTTGCATGCTTTAGTGTTATATTGCTTAGATACATATCCATTTGCATATCATTTCATGTAAAATCCCCGGTTTGGCATTGTTTTTGCATGAACACTCGAGATGAGTGTGGATCCCTCATACCCACACCCTCTTGAAGTGTTCATTATTGAAATACTTGCTCTCTGAGATCTATTTGTGAAGTAACTTGGCTATATTAATGCCTTATTACCTCTGTAGATCCCAGCTGAAAGGTCTCTGCAAAGTGGCTAGTTATGTCACGCGACATAGGCAGCCTATGTCACGCGACAAACATGGCCAGTTTGCAGAAACTTCATCTTTTCACTTGTAATCTGGCTTTTACCTTTACATGCTCCCTTGAAATGATCATATACATGTTTTTGGGGTCTATCAGTGAAGTAACTTGTCCATATTGGTGCCTTGATACCTCTGCAAATCCCAGCTTGATGAAGTCTTCGCAAATGGCTAAGTATGTCACGCGACATGCACTTATGTCACGCGACAACTTAAGCCAGCCTTGCGTAACCTTCATCCGTCCAGCTTGGTAATCTGATTTTAACCCTCATCATGCTATAATCTGATGTCTATCTCGCAATTTAGATAGTATCTTCATACATAAAAATGCCATCTTTTCACTAAAATACCATTTTTCATACATAAAGGTGCATCCTTTTACACTCTAAAGCCTATTTTCATGCATCAAAATCATTCCTTTTGCACTCAAAATTAACATCCTTTGCATTAAAATCTCCTTTTCACATTAAAGGCGCATCACTTGCATAAAAAGTCATTTCTTTACATAAAAATGCATCTTTTGCTTTCAAAAATAAAGTTTTTATGCATCACTTGCACCTAAAATGCTATTTTTCCCATAAAAGTGCATCTTTTGCATTAAAATCCTTTTTTTACATCAAAAAGCACCATTTGCAATCAAAAGCATCCTTTGCAACTTAAAACATGTCATATTTTCGCTAAAATATCATTTTTACATGCATTTCCCCCATGTCCCCCATTAGCAACCTTGGAACGGACCGGTGTAAAGATCTTATTTTTACATCGTTCCTTCCATTAAAGGTTTCATAATCTCTTTAGAAAGGGATAACCTTGAACCCGATATCTCCGATTATCACTTAAGACGAGTATGAAGCATCTATATGAGCTCGACCGTCTTAAAGTGTAGGATTGATGGGCTAAGGACATTCCTTCCTAAAGAACCTCATTTTGGACTATAAAAGGGAGTCCCTCTCTCGATCACGCAAGTCCCGAGGTTAAAAAGCGATGATCACAAGTCCAAGATGAGGACGGGATCAAAATCCCGAATACATAAAATCCAAGAAATCCCGAGCGATAACCAATAAATGGTTTGTACGTCTGGAAGATAACTTGGGACATTTCCCCCTTATTTTCAAACACATGCACACAAGAAAGCACACAAGCAAGCACGGTTAATGGAATCTTGGGAGACTTGCTCCGGCAAGGCACCTTGGGTGAACGACGATCCGTTCTTCCCAAGGGGTAACTTAACCTCCGAACCCATAAAACCTTTTTTTCAAAGTTTTGAGGTAATCAAAATGGCGTGGCGACTCCGTTTTTCAAATTAAACCGGATGTCTTCAAACTCGCGTGAATTTCCAAATACAACCGAAATTTGGGGCACACATTCACAAGACCGCAGTACTGAGTTAGCACTGGGTTGATAGTATCATACTCCCCCCTAATTTGATTTACTATGAGCTGAGAGTCACTGTTGATCTCAATATTCTGAACTCCCAAGTCTCTTGCCAATTCCATGCCCGCTATAATTGCCTCATACTCAGCCTAATTGTTTGATGCCTCGAACTTGAACCTCAAAGCCCTCTTGAATTTCTCCCCACAGGGTGCGATCAGAAGTATGCCCGCTCCACTAATCAACTTGCTCGCAGAACCGTCCACGAATAAAGTACACACTTCCTCTGGACGCTATTTTGGATGTATAATTTCAGTGCTCGATCTACTTGGGGCTTCTTCTGATTCTGCCCGCTTTCTTTTTCCAAGGTCACTGTCCGCCAATTTAAATGATGATTCTACCACAAAATCGACTAAGGCCTGCGCTTTGATTGTCTTTCTCGGGGAGTAGGTGATCTGGAACTCAGTGAGCTCGATAGACCAAGCTAGCATTCTTCCCGAGGACTCTGGTTTGTGTAAAACCTTTCTAAGCGGGGCCTCAGTAGTACAGTTATAGGATGTGCAGAAAAGTAAGCTCTTAATTTTCGAGCAGATACAAGCAAGGCGTAAGCTAACTTCTCTATATTAAGATAACGCCCTTCTACGGCGGACAATGCCTTAGATACATAATAAACGGGCTTTTGGGAGTTATTCTCCTCCCTTACAAGAACAGCAGCTACTGCCAGATCAGTAACTGCTAGAAATAGAAAAAGTTCTTCCCCGGGCACCGGGCTGCTGAGAAGAGGTGGCTGCCCGAGGTATGTCTTGACTTCTTCAAAAGCTTGATGGCACTCATTGTTCCATGCAAATTCATCAGGCTTCTTCCCCCCTTTTAGAGTTTTGAAGAAGGGGAGGCATCTCTCTGCTGACCGCGAGATGAAGCGGCCAAGTGCGGTGATGCGACCATTGAGTTTCTGTACATCTTTCACGCAAGCAGGAGGCTTCATGTCCAACAGCGCTTGTATTTTTTCGGGATTAGCCTCTATTCCTCGCTGGTTGACCATGAATCCAAGGAACTTGCCCGCCTTCACCCCAAAGGCACATTTTAGGGGATTTAGTTTCATATTGTTGTGGTGTAAGTTTTGGAAGGTTTCCTCCACGTCGAGCTCGTGGGAGTTTTCCTTGGTCTTTATAACCATGTCATCAATATAGGCCTCAAGGTTTCTGCCCAGTTGGTTCTTGAAGACCAGATTGACCATTCTTTGATAGGTGGCTCCAGCATTTTTTAGCCCGAAGGGCATCATTGTGTAGCAATAAGTCTTGCCCGTAGCGATGAAAGCTACGGAGCGAACATCTTCAGGAGCCATCTGGATCTGATGGTAGCCGGAGTATGCATCAATGAAGCTCAATACTCTGTGGCCGGCTATTGAATCCACCAATCTGTCTATGCGAGGAAGAGGGAAGCAGTCTTTGGGGCATGCCTTGTTGAGATCCGTGAAATCAACACACATTCTCCACCTGCCGTTGGATTTTTTGACCATTACCACATTTGCCAGCCATTTGGGGTAGGTAATTTCCTTTATTATCCCCGCTTTGAGCAATTTTTACACCTCTTCCTTGATCGCAAATTATTTCTTCGGGGAGAAGTACCTTGATTTTTGGTGAATGTTCTTGAAGGATGGGTCATCATTGATTTTATGGAGGATCACGTCCTCGCTGATGCCTTGCATATCCTCCACCCTCCAAGCGAACACATCACAATTTGCTCTAAGGAACTCGATGAGGATCCTTCTTTCCTCGCAGTGAATTTCCAGCCCAACCTTAACAGTTTGCTCGGGGAAGTGGGAGTTGATTACCACCTCCTCGAGCTCGTCGTTAGGTTGAAGGTCGCTGATCTCACGATTGTGCAAGGATTCGATGATAATAGTTGGGGGGTTGACCTGAGCTCCGGTCAGCGTTGCCATGGAATATATGATCTCACGGTCAATTTTTCCCTCAATTCCTCGATCAATGTAACCTCCCTCAACTGGGGCCAACTGTTTTGATTTTCTGCTCGTCTTGAGCTCCACCTTAGTGGTATGGAAAGAAAGCATGCCAATTGGAATGGGTGCCGGCACAAGTGCTAGGGTCTTTCCCTTCTTCAATTTGTCCTCGCCCTCTATCTGCGGGCAGGACGTTTGGACCTTATTAGATTTTCTCTTCTCCTCAAGTGCTCGGAGGAATCTCCCGGGCTGGTTCTTGATGGTAGCAACCCCGCCCGGGGTGTTAAATTTCACCCTTTGGTGGGGAACGGAAGCAACTATTCCCAATTCGGCCTGAGCAGTTACGCCGAGAATGGCATTGTATTGGGAAGGAAGATCGACCACCATGAATGTTATTTTGGCCGTCTTCTGCATGGGCTTTTCCCCAATAGTTACTTCAAACACAATCGTCCCCTTTACCCCTACGACGTGATTAGTGAACCCCTCAAGCATGTCCGCATAAGGAGTGAGATTAGCCTCGGTCATTCTCATGCCTATCAAGGTATGATAGTAGAGTATGTCCCTGGCCGCTCCTGTGTCAACCAAAACTCGGTGTATTTTGGCCTGGTTGATTTTCATATGGATAGTTAGGGGCTGAGTAGAGTGAAATAGGGAGGAGGCAAGTTCACTCTTCTTGAACCCTATTTCTTGCTCTTCCTCAGGAGTCATTGGGGGAATTAGGAAAACCTTCTCCAATGTCCGAATCTGGAGGGAAAGCTGCTTGTTGGAGGGAGGCTCCTCGCCGATGAAATTAATGTCATAATCCCTCAAATCATCATCATAATGGTCTCTTTCATTCCTCTCCGGGCCACGCGTGCCTCGTGCCCGCTGCTGATTATTATTATTGGGGGCATTGTTGTTTCCCTTAACCCACTTTGTCAGCTCCCCGTCATTGATTTTTTGTTGAATAATTCGCTTCAACTGGAAGCAGTCCTCAGTTCCGTGCCCGTGGTAGTTATGATACTCACAGAATTTGGCCCTGCTCCTCTCATTTGGTTTTCAAAGCATTGGGGGAGGAGGAGGAAAGTCTGAGGCTCTCATGATTACCACTCTTGGCTCGGTGAGCTCGGTATAAACTGTTTCATCCACCGTTTTCCGGAGTTTATCCGACCCACGGCCTCTGTTCTTGCCCTGGTTGTTGGTGCGGGTAGGCTGGGGTAGTTTCTTGGACTTGGCTTATCCTTTCTTTTTCTGAATCTCGGGGAGCGGGCACGCTGGGCTCTTCGGCGGATGCAATGGCCGAGGCCCTTTCATACATCTCCTCCACGGTTTTTGGTCGGCTGGAGGCAAAATTCATTTTGAGGAAAGAGGAGCTGAGGCTGCCCTCAAAACAGAGTCTGATGTCTCCTTCCTCTAAATCCACAATCTTCTCGCTCACCTTTCTGAACCGAGATATGTAATCTTTTGTAGGCTCGCCTGGGGCCTGCTTGACGCGGACAAGGTCTGTCTTTAGTCTAACGGGCACACCTGCCCCAGCAAAGGCATTGAGAAAGATGCTTCTAAACTGGCTGAAGGATTGGATGGACCGTGGTTTGAGAGCCAACATCCAAGACAGGGCCTTGCCCGTGAAAGTTGCAGCCAATGCTTTGCACATCACAGACTCGTCCGAGGAGAATAAAGCCATTTGTCCCTCAAATCGTCCCATATGGCTCTTGGCATTTTTGGAGCCATCATAGGTGTCCATCTGGGGGGCTTGCCCCTCTGAATAGGTGTCCGGGCAATCTTATCAGTGAAGGCATCCATGGTGCGGCCACACCTCTGGGCGGCCTTTTGATGGGTCTCCCACATCTCGTTCATAAACTTGATAAATTTCTGGCTCTGATTATCAACCTTTTGTTTTTTAGCCCGTGGAGTCACGGCCTTCTCCTTGGCCGGAGCCAAGGGTCTGGCTTTGGACTTCGCACGTAGATTTGATTGGGCCTCTTCTCCAACCTCCTCGCTATCCTCTACATGCACCACACTGCGTCTGGCCGGCTGTCCGCGATCAAGGGTTGGTTCAACCCGGTTTGCCCCCTAGCTTGACTAGCAAGCGATTTAGGGGGAGCTCGTTGGGAGAACCTTTGTGACCCTTGGGGGAACTGGAGCCCTCCGTTGGCCTCTATTTCGAACATCTCCATTTGAGCATCAGCGACGGCCATGGCCTCAGCGATCAGCTTGGATTTGGAGGCCAGAATCTCTTGCCTCCTCAGGATTTGCTCCGGGGAGAGTGGAGTGGTTAAAGCGGTGTTTTTTATATTAGCTTGGGGAGTTTTGGGGCTGTTGTCTAGTAGGGCTTGGGCTTTCTCCGCACGTATCTCGTCAGTTAGCTTGTGTATAGCCCTCTGACCAGGGGAGAGGCTGTGTTGTGGCTGAGAACGTGCCCCCATTCTGTTAAAAACGGAGGTTGTAGCCTTACCCTTATTGACATTGGAAGGTGAGGCCTGGTTATCCTCCTCAATGGTCAAATGACCAGCATTTTGCAAGGTTTTAGACATGCTCTAAAAAGAAGAAAATGACTGAAAAGAAGTGTCTTTTGACAGTCAGCTGTTTAGGACACAAAGTGTGCCTGAAAACAAAGATTTTTTAAACGAGAAAACAAATGACGGGTTCCCGGCAATGGAACCACTGATGACGCCAAGCTTTTCAGGGTCAAGAGCGGTTCAAGGATATCTGGCTTGATATATTTGGTGGTTTGATGTACCTAGAACACAACACAAATAAGCACCGTTAAGGTCAAAGTTGGATGTTACTCCAACTCAGGCCCTCGGGTGTGAGAGTAAGAATACTGAGATATATAAGACGTTTGAATGTCTTGGAGTGTGTGTGTGTTTAGGGTTTAGAGTAATATGGCTTACTCAATATATTTGGAACTTACCTTGCCCAAGGGGACAAAGGTCTTCTATTTATAGGCAATGGAGAGGTGCTTGTTGATGTAAGCAATGAGATCAGCCCTAGAGGGCACTTTGGTATTTGACCGCCTACACGTGTCCGCAGCTAATTGGCCCTGTCAGGGAGGGAACATTGACTGGAGAGGGGACATGGCTGAAAGGGACATGAGCCGTGTATATGGCTTGGCGCATTAAATGAAATAGTAGGCGCCTGTCTGAGCCGCATTAAATGCGTGATGGGGGAGCCGGCAACTTGCATGTCAGAGCCAGTAAGCTAACTTGCTCAGTAAGTCTTGACATTAACCGGGAGCCAGGTGAGGCAACCGGGAGGCAGGTATGAGCCCGCGGTCAACATCTTGGGCGCGGTCAAAGGTATTTGACGCGGGCACGGATGGAGCGGTCATACCCCCTGCGGGCACGAATCCAGCGGTCATGCCTCCTGCGGGCACCAATCTAGCGGTCAGGATCCCTCCGGTCTTTGAGAAGGATGATGCGGGGAGGAACACGGTCTTGAACTCAAGGGTCTATTTGTCCGCGGTCTTCCCCCCAGCGATCTAGGAAATGCCACGTCACCGGTTCCTTAGATCAGACCGAGCGCGGGCCCGGTCCAGTAAGTACGGGCTCATCATATCCCTTAATTTCCTCTAACCGGAGGGGGTAGAGGAAGGGAGCCGTCGGTGGTAGGTCGTCGGAGGAGAGGAAGATGGTCGCCGGAGAGGAGAGAGTCGTCGGAGATAGGGGGAGTAGTCGGCCGGAGGTGGAGGAGTGTAGAGAGAGAAAGTAAAGAAAAGGAGTGTGGGTAGAGAGTTCGCCGACAGAGTTCTCCGGAGTTGAGAAGGTGGTCGCCGGAGGGGGAAATAGTCATCGGAGATGGGTAGGGTAGAGAGAGAAACTAGAGAGAGTGTGTGTATGTGTGTGTGTGAAAGAGACTGAGTTATAAAGGAGGGAAGGGATGGGTGAGTTTATTTGTTTTATGAATGTCATTAATAAGGAATGGACTAGGTGAAATATTTATTAGGATAGTGGACTAGTTGGTTAAATTCCAAAATTCTTGTCTTAATTGATCTTTTGACTTGGGATGAAGGATCACCGGTAATTATCCCAAACAAATAAATAAATGAATAAATCTCAATAATCTTATTTTTTTAAATTTGAAATCATGAACATTTTTCTTTTATTTTTTCAATCATTCATATTTATTTTTTGAAAGTAAAAATTCATATACTTTTTTTTTTGAAAAAAGAAAGGATTATTATTTATAGTAGTAGCGGTATTTTTTTTAAAGCAAAATGAGATTTTCAACTATTAAGCCTAATAATTCGGATCTATAAGCCTACAAACATGCATTAATAGTAATTACTATATAACATAATGAATTTATTTTTTAAATAAAAAGTACCCAATTTTTGCCTCCAAAACTTCCCTTAACCCCCCTCCCCTCGGCCCTCCCTATAGTCACCTATATTATCTCCACATTCTTCAATTTTTTATTTTCTTAAAAAATAAAATCTTCTTTTTTTTTTGAGAAAAGTAAAATAAAATAAATGTCTAACTAATGATCATCAATCTCGAAAATATAAGAAAAGTAGTTATAATCTAAATATATATTCTTAAATTTTAGACTCAAAATGAAAAAAATAAATTAAATATCCACATCTAAATTTAAAAATTATCGTTAATACAAAAAAAACTGTTATTAATCAATAATTAGTAAACAATAAATTTAGTCTAAAATTTAAGAATATATTTAGATTATAACTGTTTAATGAGTTTATTAGACTAAAAATGAGGTATTTTTTTCAATTTTTCTGAATTAAAAACAATAAATTTTAAAGCTCATTAAACAATTATTTTTTAAATAAATAATTAGAAAACGTTCAAATATTGCAACCTAGTCTAGACACCTAGTGTTGATTAATTAATGAAAAAGAAAAAAAATTACACATTTCCAAAATTTTTTAAAGAGTGTGAGTAGTATAGATCATTTTTTCATTTTCTCTCCACCCATGTTCCAAAACCATTTGCTAAAACCATGTGTTGAATCAATTTCCATTTTCAGCCCTTGATAGTGACATTTTTGAGCTCCAACTTGTCAAATTTAGAAACGACTTTGCTTTAATATATTTATAGATTAGTGCGTGTAAAAATGTGCTAGTGATAGTGTTAATAGAGTGCCAATGATAATGATAAAGAGTGTCAATTTGTGTTCTTAAGTTTCAGTTATTTAACAAAATGATATTGGGTGTTTTTAAAATATGTTTAAAATGATATTGGGTGTTTTTAAAATATGTTTTTCATTAGGAAAATTTTTATTTTAATGTTTTTTTTTAATAATTCACTAAACTGTCTGCGATTTTTTGTTATAAAACAACAGTAAGTCCATGCAATTTTCAACATAATTTTCATTATGGGTCATCCGAAAACAGTCTCTTTATACTTTAATACATGGGCAAGGTTGAATAGACCCGACCATCTTTACCTTAACGTATGTGGAAGCTTTTGCAGTACTGTGATAATGTTGTTGTTATCTATTATACAATACAGGGCTAGGTAACTGCCTCTTAGCCCCCCATAAGTGGTGGCTGAGATTAAAAGTTTGAAAATTGATTCAAGGGCTGAGATTGATTGGCAGTTAATTTCTTTTCCCACTCTCATGGCAGTTGTTACGTAACCTCCATTACCCACCCCCACACAGTCCACACTAATCACAGATGCACAAACATGAACTATAAGGTTCAATGGTCTGAATATGTCAAAATCCGTCACCGTCAATGTCGTTGATGGAATTCAAAGAGGAAGCTTCGAGTTCTACTCTGTCTTCCTCTATTCGTCGACGAGTCGATAAAAATAACGATGACAATTCAAAGCTTCATACGTCAAAATTGAGGGTTTAAAGGCGGTTGTGGAGATAGATCTGAGAACACCCGGGTATGAGGTTAGATTTCTAGGTGGGTTTGTGAGAGTTGAATTTCATGGCGGAGAAGTGATGAATGAGGCGGAGTGTGGTGGTCCGCCTTCGAAGTAGTGGAAGGGGATAGGGGGAGTGACGACAGTGACGGGGGAGGATAAGGCGAGGAAGTGTGGCGGCATGTATCAGGGGGTAATGGTGGGATTAGGGAAGCGTGAGGCAACCTTGAGAGAGAGATGATAGCGAAAGAGAGAGAGATAAGAGAATGGTGGGGGAGGGAAAAAGATGTGGTGGTGAAAATGGTGGCGCAGTGGTGGTGGAGAAGGGGTGGTGATTGAGGGAGAAGCGAACCGTTGGAGAAGGAAGAAGAAGAAGAGAATACAGAGGGAGAAGCGAACCAAAAAGAAGAAGAGCAGCCGCTGGAGAGAGACATCGCCGCTGCCCGCTGGAGAGAAAGAGCGCCGCTGAGAGAGATATCGCCGCTGGAGATTGGAGAGAGAGAGAGAGAGCCGCTTAGAGAGATAGACTGTGGAGAGAGAAGGTTAGGATTTATTGGATTTAAATGAGGGTGGGCTTTGGGTTTGGGCTCAACTCATTCCAAACTTATTCCAAACTTTGTTTAAATTTAAATGTTAGGATTGCAGAATTGAATTAGATTTTTTATTTTGTATAAAAAATATTATTTATTTTTGACAAATAATAAAAATAAGTAACACTATTTTTTGGATATATATATATAAATTTATGAAATATATTTAAAATTTGTATAATTTTTCTGCCCCGCCTAGGCCCCTAGGTGCTAGGCCCGACTGCGTCGCCTAGCGTTTTTTAGAACCTAGATTATAAGTACAGAGGTTAAAACTGCTAAAAATAACACAAGTGGTTAAAAGCGAAAATAAACCAAAGTAAAAAAAATCATTTGGCCTAACTAAAATGGTGTTTAAACTCGATTTGAGTGGATTTGATATTTACCACTTAATATTGTGACACGGTATTTAACACCTTAATATTATGGGGTCCTTTTATTTTAATACAAGTTGTGACATAACAATTGTGACTTCACCTAGATTTTCCAAGACTCACCTTAGGATAGTTACATGAAAGAGGGTGAGGTAAGGAGGGCTAAGGAAAAAGAGGAAAATGGGTGGGGTTGGGATATGTAATTTTGTTAGTTAAATTGAAATCCTATTTTCCTATAATTTTCTTTTTGGTTATAATAATAAAGTTTTATTTTGTCAATCTTATTTTGGCTATATTGTGGAAGGCGATTTTACTTTCTATTTTTACCTTTCTCTGTAACAAATACCTAAGAATCAGATTTATTATGAAAATGTTCAATTCAAAATCAGGAACTATTATTTATGTAAGGAATCATCAATATTGTTGTTGTTGCAATCAAATGAAATTTTTTGGTAGATTTGCCCTTCTTTTGTTGTTTGATAATTTACGGTGTGATGATAAATACTAGACTTACTGCATTTTGAGGGTCCTGATTTCAAATACACTATATTTATGTCGTACTGTTACCGTGCCATTGTCACGGGTAGAAAGTACTAGTAGTAGTATAACAATGGAAAACCTTTTTTTAATGTTTTTTTTTTGTATATTAGTAAAACAATTATAACGTTTGATATAAATAAATAAAATATTGTGTAAATATACATATTGAGTTGGTCTTATAAAAAACGCGTTTTTCCTTAAGATAAGAAAAAACGTGTTTTTTCAAAGCTGGGCATTATTATCTTCGGCGACGACGTCGAGACGATGTCGGCGACCTTCTGAGCGGCCATGGCTCTTCTCTCTTCTTCTTCATCTACAAATCCGACATTCCGATCCCGATCAACCTCCCAAAATTTCCGTCAAACCGGACCCTGCTATGAAACCTATTGCATCTATGCCAATGGATAATCCACCGAAAGCTGTTACTAAACCAAGATCATCAGGATCTGCAAAGAAACCAAGTGTTCATTAGAGAGAGTATTCCCTTATGGGTAGCATGTCTGGGCTACATGGTTTTCTCCGTCATTTCCATAATCATAATTCCAATAATGTTTCCGGAGCTCAAATGGTATTTTGTTCTTGTCGCCTACGTTATTGCATCCTCTTCACCTCCTCCGGCTTTGAAACCTATTGCATCTATGCCAATGGAGATGATACTGAAGATGGATCCGATTTCCAGTGGATAATCCACCGAGTGCCAGTGCATTTTAAATCGAGTGCCAGTGCAATAGTTTTGGAATGCCAGTACAACTCGTTGTGCAGAACAAATCAGATGGGAATTTGAGTGCCAGTGTATGTGTTTTTGAGTGCCAGTGTATGTGTTTTCAAATGCCAGTCCATGTGTTTTTTAATGCCAGTGCTTGTATTTTTGAGAGCCAGCAAAAATGATTACCAGTGTTTTTGAGTGCCAGTGTATGTGTTTTTTAGTGCCAGTGGATGTGTTTTTGAATGCCAGTGCATGTGTTTTTGAATGCCAGTGCTTGTGTGTTTGAGAGCCAGCAAAAATGTTAGTGTAACAAAGTGCCCGTTGTAGTATCAATAAGTGTCGGTGTAAAAAAGTGCTAGTGCATGTATATTAAGTGACTGTTTATAAACTAACACTGGCACTTGGTTACACTAACACTGGCACTTTGTTACACTAACACTGGCACTTTGTTAAACTAACACTGGCACTTGTTTTACACTAACACCAGCACTTTGATACACTAACACTGGCACTATATTACACTAACACTGGCACTTTTTTATACTGGCACTGACACTTTATTACACATGCACTGGCACTAAGTTTCTGGACAAAGAGAGCTTTTAACTGACACTTTTTTAGACGTGCACTGGTACATTTTTACCATAACCCTGACAATTATGAGTGCGTCTGCTGAGAAACGCGTTTCTCCATAACTATGGAGAAACGTGTTTTTCATAGCCAGAAGCTTTACATTTGATAACCAGAAAAAAAAAACCCAAGGCCAAGACCAAAAGCTTACGGATATCCGAAGCTTTGCATTGATAGCCTTGAAGCTTTAGCGGTTGATATCCGAAGCTTTGTATTTGATAGCGAGGAAGGATGTGAAATGTATATCCGAAAGCTGTTAGGTGCATATCCAGAAAACTGTTAGGTGCATATCCAGAAATGTGTTAGGGCATATCCAGAAATTGCTATTGAAGGTTTCTGGATATCCAGAAACCTTCAAATGTATATCCAGAAACATTTTGAAGGTTTCTGGATATTCATTTGAAGGTTTCTGGTTACCACTTTCATAGGTTTCTGGCTATCTAGCTCATTGTCGCGCGACATGTCGGAACCCGTTTCTCCATAACTTATGGAGAAACGCGTTTCTCCCTAGATTTTGTGGACAATTATTTATACAACTACTGACAATTATTTAGAACAAATTCACATAATTCCCAATTGAATTGACCCAAACTTCAGCAAATTAAACCCCTTTATCCACACCATTGAAGGACATTCTGTTTATCCAACGAAAAAACGAAGAGCTATGAAATCAAATCACACAGTTATCTCCAATCAATTATGTACCAATCAATAAAGTACCAATCAATTATGTAACGAAGCAGAGTTGACAATTGACATTAATGGCGGAACTAGGGCACGAATTGTAGGCTACAAAATACTCAAACTGAGTGAACGTCGGAGAACGATCGGAGCTTGGGATGGAGTTTGAAGACGCCATTGTTGTTGAATTTGGAGATGAACGGGATTGAGCGCCGCGAGCGAGGCGGAAGAGTCGACGTGTTCTAAAAACAGATTTTTTGTTAAGCTTAAAAAAACGCGTTTTTTACAAGTTTTTGGCATACATATTTAAAAACCTAATAAATTAAATAAAATAAAAATATAAAGAATTGGCTAATTTTTTTTTTTTTCTGTGTCTTTTTTTTGGTGGAGATGGTGGGGTGGGAAAAGGAGTTTTATGCTACACTTGGCGCCGTGTCGCCACGCCTTTCGGCCTAAGCCATATGATATCAGTATCAGGCGCTTGATGCTAACTGCGGCGGCGTGCCCTCTAATTTCTAAACTCCCCTCTTCTCTACAGAAAAAACTGAAACTTTCCTCCTCGCAATGTCCGACGACAAAGCTTACTGCTGCTTATCACACGAGTTCGCCAAAGCCGCTTCCAAATCACCCAACAAGATCGCCGTAATCCATGCTCGTTCCGCTCCCAAATTCGCCCCTCAATCGTCCCCTGTTTCCGATACCACCAATGCCCACAAACTGTTTGACGAATTTACTCAAACGGAGTCGGCGTCGGCGACAACTCAACCTCCAGTGTACGAAGGCGACGAGTGTTTCACATTTTCCCAGATACAGGCGGCGATTGATTCCCTCAGCCGCCGTCTCCGCCACATTCTTGACGGTGGTGATGATCCCTTTCTTATTAAATCGTCTCCAGGTCACTTCATTTTTTCTCCCTATCTCTGTCTCATCTATTAATCGTATTCATACTTTGGTAAATGCATATGGGGCAGTTTATATGTGAACATGACATGGTTTGATGTTGAGTTGAAATGAATAAATACATTTGGTAGCATTATTTCAGCAAGAGCAATCCGGTAAGTTGATGAGAGAATGCACGAGTGTTTTGCAGTGCAACATTCATATACCTTCAATGCTGGTTAACATATAGCAACATTTTAATCTTTTTGTTAATTATAAATTTATAATGGAAGCTTATTGATTTTTGTTATCATGTACTTGAGATTTTTGAAGTGGTGTATTGTGTTGATGGAACTGCACTTGAGATTATTAACTGGAATTAGTTTATCACCTACACTGCTTGAGACTAACTTGACCATTTTTTTTATGAAAATCTGATATGAATTTCCTAGCTTTGAGAAAAATAATTGAACTTAGGTTTATGGTTTGTTATGTACTAGTCCCTTGCCCCTCCATCCCGGATTGAGTGTCCCTTTTTAGTTTTCCGCAAAACTAAGGAAGTTGACTAATAGGCCATTTTTGTATATAAATGACTACCCTTGGTGTCCATAACTATAGTGAACGTTTTAAAAAGTTGTAGATAGCAAAGTCATTTTAGAAACTTAAAGTAAACGTGAGATTCATTTGGGATTTTTTTTAAGCCAATGGACTACCTGGTTTCCACTCATGGTATGTTATGTACTACGCTACTACTCCCTCGTCCCAAACTGAGTTTCCTTTCTTTTCCTTTCCTTTCCTTTCCTTTCCTTTCTATTTATTTATTTTTATTTTATTTTTGCAAAATTAAGAAAGTTGACTAATTAGCCATTGAAATATATACATGAACTAGTACATATGCCCGTGTCCGAGGACACGGGTCTTTTTTTTTTTAATTAACATAAACATTATAAGCCCGTGTTCAAGCGGGCCAAATGGGCCAAGCTTTCCATCAAAATAATATAACCGAATTGCAATTGACACTTTCCAGAAATAAGCAAAAACTTCAAATTGAAAGGGGAAGGGGGCAGCCT
This sequence comes from Adenophora triphylla var. japonica, assembly GCA_022495995.1. Classification (NCBI taxonomy): domain Eukaryota; kingdom Viridiplantae; phylum Streptophyta; class Magnoliopsida; order Asterales; family Campanulaceae; genus Adenophora; species Adenophora triphylla. The sequence continues at coordinate 275,906 of JAFEMH010002131.1, read as the reverse complement.
GTTTGGGACGGGGAGGGGGAAAGGGGCAGGCAGGCTAAAACTGGGGGAGGGGGAGGGGGCACAATTGCAGGCTTGCAGCCTGTTTGAAAGGGGAAGGGGGCAGCCTTGTCTCTAAATTAAAGTTTTAGTAAACACCTGAAGGAATATCTGGTGAGTTCTTCCACTTGGACTTGCAAATTGCAGAATTATAACCGGAATCCTGAAGGCGGCCACAGATTATCTTCATTAAGTGCTGCCTTTGTTTCATTTCTTATTCTTGATTCCAAAGTGGTGGTCCTGTACAAGGTTGCCTGCACAAAAACAATTAATATCCAGACCAAAATCAGCCACTTCTTTCAACAATTACCCATTGACAAACTCAAAAATCCCAATCACATCAAGAATTTTAATGCCCAACCCTAATATTTAACAAAACAGGGCTTTTAAATGAATTGTTTTTTTTTTCATAAAATATGAAAAGAAAAATAAAATTGAAGAATTGAAATTAGCTTACTTGTAATTGTTGACGTTGGCTCTCCCAAAAGCTTTTCTTATTTTCAATACTTTCCAAATCTTCTTCCTCTTCATCTTCCTCTTCATTTTCACGCCTCCAGAAATCCGAAAATTGAATCGGACATATTCATGGCGGGATCTCCGGCAACCTCCATTTCGTAATTCCCCCATCCCAAAATCCGGTGAGTCATCGGAAATCTGCCGTTGCTGCTCCGGCGGCCATGGCGTGGTAGATAATTCTAGGTTGCCCTTTTGATATTCCTTACTTTAAATAAAAAGGATTTTATGCATTGAAGTCAATAATGGAAAGTGCTTTTCCGGTACCGGCGTGGTTTAGAGAGAGAAGGGGGATGGGAGGGAGCGGATGAGAGAGAAAGAGAAATGGGATTTGAATTTAGAGGTGGGCGGAATTGGCTTTACTGATACAATTTATTTATTTTTTTTTTTTTTAAGGGCAAAATGGGAAAGAGACTAAATAGTGAGGGCAAAATGGTAAAGTCGGCAAGTGGCACTATTCATTGAACAGTGAAAAGAGTGCTCTCATTTATACTATAGATATTCTTGGTGTTCACACTACATTGTTGCTAGTGCACATTAAACATGATACTCTCTCCGTCCCGAAATGAATGTCCATTTTTTATTTAAGGGACGTTTTGAAAACGTTAATATTTAATGGCAAAGATTATAAATAATTCTTATTATCCACTTCTAAACTTCTTGGTTTGCAAGTATATAATGAAATGTGGATAAGAGTTTGGTTAAAAAACATTTAGGGACGAAGTTATTTAGAAAATTTACATTCATTATGGGACAAAATTTTCTACAAAATAGACATTCTGGAACGGAGGGAGTAGATGACAAAGGTCAGCTTATTATCTTCAAAGAAAAAGAACACTGATTTAGGACATTTTCTTTCTAAAATGGGACACTCATTTTGGGAGGAGTGATAAATTATTTCCACATTAAGTGTCTATAGGTAAACCTTTGAAAGGTGCATATTTCCCTTGAAAAGCATTTAGATTTTGTTGCCTCCAACTCCAACTTGCTTATTTTTTTTTCCGAGATATATTAGATCATCTAAGTAATAAAAAGCTTAATTTCATCTTAAAAATCAATGTATGGCTCTTTTTATTGAATGGTGCAAGTAACTTACTGAGGTTGTTGTTTTATTGTCTACAATTAAATGGTGATCCAAGAAAATGGTCCGAACCTGACTTTAAAATGGTAAAGAGAACCTCTATTGTGGGGGACATATGTACAATTTATTTTTCTTTTCAGAGTTGATATCACATGATGCAACTATTCATGTACCAGGTGTGATGCATATTTAACATTTTGCGGTTTTGTTATAGGTAATCTCCCTGGTAAACAGTCAATGAACGGTCACATATTAAAGTCTTCAGATTGTTCTGATGTAGTTGTAGAGCAGTCTTTTGAGTTTCAAGATATGCGCATCCCGAGAATATTGGGGATATACATGGTACCTTCTGTGGAGTATATTATTGCTGTTCTTTCTGTCATGAGGTGTGGGGAGGCTTTCATGCCTTTAGATCCATCTTGGCCAAAAGAAAGAATACTATCTGTTCTTGCTTCTTCAAATGCTGATCTTATCATCGGATGTTCATCTTCATTTGATGGACAGCACGATCACCAGCTTGACAAATCACATTGGCTTGTTGATGGCAGCAGTTGTTCTGCTTTATTTATTTCCATGAAAGCAGAGCGTTGGGAATGTTATGACTATCTATATTTACCATGGCCGTGTCAAAATAAAGGGTTTACAGCATTTTGCTATTTGATGTACACTTCTGGGTCAACCGGAAAGCCTAAAGGCATCTGTGGCACTGAACTAGGTACACTACATATGTTGCTTTTTATTATTAATCCTACCTTGGAAAATGCTTGATATATGAACTGGGTACTTGTTATTCTACAAGTTGTGCTGATAGACCAAATTTAGATGTGTATTTTCTTGATCTTTTTCCTATTTTCCTTGGGATAGCAAACAAGCCACCTGAACTAATTTTATTACTATTGTTAGGCAAAAGAGAAAGGAGGACAAAAAGATGAAAATCCAATTTACTTGAGGATTGAAAGATAAAGGAAATAAACTCATAAGAAGCTAGAAGTCAAGCAAGTTAAGACATACTCCCTCCGTCCAGTTACATACTTCACACTTTCTATTTTGGGCGTCCAATTACATACTTCACACTTTGTTTCTTTCCCAAAATGGAAAGGAATCTTTACTATTCCCTCCACTCATTCTCTCTCCTACATTATTTTAATACTCACAACACCATTATAATTTACTATTCCCTCCACTCATTCTCTCTCCTATTTTAATTTCACACTCACAACACTTTCAATATAATACTCTCTCCTTAATTTACGTGAGCACAGTAACTGTGAAGTAACTACTTGGACGGAGGGAGTAAATGTAACCTGGGAGATCCACTACCATATTCTCTGGTGATCGATAATATGTGAGAAACTCGTGATCTTTTGTAGGTGCTCGAAGGGAGAAGAAATGCCATCTTTGCCTATTTATCTTGATTCATCAAGAGATAGGAGACCAGCATGTCCACACACACAATCACTTAGAGAGACTGAGAGAACATGCAAAAGTCTTTGAGAATTAAGAAATGAAAGGAAAGAGAACAATCACATCTAATCTGGGAAATTAGTTGAGTTTGTCTTCTAACTAAATAGAGATGGGTAATGAATCTGTTTTTTTTTATTGATATACTAATTTCAAAGCAACTCTTTTGGTCTTCCCTTTATTTGTTGTAATTACGTGATTAGGTTTATTTCCTTTATAGTTGCTTGGTTATGCTTCTATTTCTAAAGCTTCATTGAAATATTTGGACCCCATAAAGGACTTATAAAGGACTTCCTAATGTCCTTAATTTCTTTTTGAACTCCTCATTATCTATTTATAAACTCTGCTGGCCTTTCAGGTCTTCTGAACCGCTTTTCATGGATGCAAGAATTGTATCCCACAAGCGGAGAGGAAATTTTGTTGTTCAAAACATCCATAAGCTTTGTTGATCATCTGCAAGAATTTCTTGGATCTCTTCTTGCTACTTGTACATTAGTTGTACCTCCTTTCAAGGAGCTGAAAGACAATCTACTTTCTATCACAGAATATTTACAGGTATACCCATGTATACTGTTAGAGAATATACTGCAAGTCATTGAGTGTATACTTTTTCCATGTTTCAAGTAACTTCAATGTTTTTCGGAAAGTGTTGTTTGCAAATGCTTCTCTCATTTCTAGCACTCAACTTAGATCCATCCATGATACAACGATGATTGAGAACCTTTAATGGATACAGAAACAGAAAGCATAGAACTGCAATGCAGGTCAAAATCAGAAATATTATTTTATTTAGTGATCACAGAAGATATAAAACGAAAGAGAGAAGTAAGTACAAGAAACATGGATTAGATATCCATCTAAAGATAATAAAAATTAACATAGAAAGCAACACAAAACAACTCAAAACCAAATAGCCTCTGAATCCCGCTGCACAAGGAAAATAGGTACCTCACTCTGAGCACCTTAAACTCTATCACAAAGGGACGCGAGCAAAGGCCATCCTATTTCATGAAGAGCCAACTGACAGGTGCTTGTCCTCGAAGATACGAGAATTTACCCGTCCTTCTCTCAAAGCCTAAAAAAAAAACCCCATCCATTGGGCGAATCCAAGCCTCATTCGGAACAGAAAATAACCTATTCTGCAGATGCCAAGCACTTGAATATTGGAGAAAGAGATGCTCATGGGATTCCACACACTGATTAGACATGTCTAATACCTGTTTCTAGAGCTTTTTGCTCAAGACAAAATATTCACTAAACTAGTATAACACATTAGCATCTTATATCTGCATAAGGTTTTGCACGTCACGTTTTTCAACCAGAATTAACAGTTCTCTGAAATGTATTATACTAGTTTAGTGAATATTTTGTCTTGAGGAAAAAGCTCTAGAAATAGGTATTAGGGGAATCATAAAGTAGTGGATTTTGAGACAAAGAAAAATTAAAGTGAAATGAAGAAGTCTAAGAAGTTGATAACATTCATAAGATATTGTTAAAAACTTTGCAAAATCTGTAACTATGAAACATTGTAAATTAGATTTGTGCCCCAAAAGAGTCAAAAGAAAGATATATTACAGGCTAAGTCTAAACATTTTGTGATTATCCTATATTAGATACAGGAAGATTTAAAACATGAGTAATTTGAATAGAAAATGTACCAAAAAAGAAGTTAAGAAAGCAGTATGCTGTCTAATTTTGTAGCTTCCCTGATCTTTTTACCAATATGAGATGAGAAGGGGTATGCAATATAGATGATATACAAGCTTAATTTGTAGGAGATGAAAGCTAAGGATCTCAGTTAAGTAAGATGCGGTTTACGCATAAAGATTCAAGCATTTTATTTATTGCTTTGGAATAAAGGCCGAAAATATACTAAATGACCAATGGACATCTTTTTCTTCACAGTTTAGAGGTATGGAGTAAGTTGTGGAGGCGGTTTGGTAACTCGGGCAATATTGGGCCTGCCAATTCTTTAGTGGAAGCGGAATTTTAATGGGATCTTGGAAGTTTGGGGGTGGTGGTGGTTACAGATGCTGCGTAGTTGTAGCATTGTGGCGTTCATGGAATTTTATGGTGTGTACCGACATTCAAAATATTTAGGTTTTTAACTGATAGGACTCTGTCTCTGTCTGCTCTCTCTCTCTCTCTCTCTCTCTCTCTCTCTCACTCTCTCTCTCTCTCTCTCTCTCTCCCTCCTTTACTATCGTGTTTGCATCCTCGTGGGATATGTGAATGAGAGATTTAATATGGCGTTGCTTACGAATCTTAGCAGGGACTGGAGGCAGAGAGACTTGTGATTCATGCTGTTGTTTCATTTTGATACTTTCTTCCTTTTTCCACCTTGTCTTTTCTTCTCTCTGTTGGTGGATTTATTGGGTCCCTTACTTGTACCTTCTTTTCCCTCTCCCTATGAGGGAAACAAATAAATTACTAGAAGTTGTCATCTCCAGAATTCGCCAGAGGTGTGTAATTAAGGTAATACAATAACCATGAGAAAACTAGGTATACAAGATGAGATATAGCAATTAGCGATCAAATCTTAAAGGTGGTACTGGCCAGTGTTGTAAAGCAGGGGGTGGAGTGGAGGCTCTCTGACTCTTTGAGTTTCTTATGTCATGAGATTAATGAGTGACCTCTGTCATATTTAGGGGTGTATGTGGCTGCCTTGCGAGCACATTGTCAATCAGGAACTGAGTGATGCTGAGATTTTTATAGTGTTTGAATTGGTGGAAGCAAGTTTATAACGTGGCTTACTCTGATCTACTTGGGGATTCCTCATTTGTTTTCCTTCATTATTTAGGGTTCTCATGATTGTTGCCGAGAACCTACAGAAGTGATGACAGCTTTTCTGAGGAAGGGATCTATGCGGAGTGTAGGATCATGTGGTAGCACGGGAGTGGGTATTAACTTCTTTGGACAAAGGCACATAAGAATTGGGCTTCTGTGATTAATTATTTTATGGAGAATTGACTTAGATATTCATCTTTGAACACAACACATTTTCCCACTTGGTGATTAGGAGTAAGCTTAGGATGCTTCTCCTAATAATCAGATCCCCATTCCCCTAAAATGGCCCCAAGGTTGAGATTGAACACTTAATCAGGAAATCACTTTGAAATTTTAAAACAGAAGTAGGAAAAAATTGAAAATTCATAATAGAGTTGTGAGAATATAAGAAAATCGAAAGATGACTGTATTGATTGATTGCATGAAGTATGAATACAGGCATCAGTGACACTGCTGGTGCCTGCAAACTGTTAATATTGACTAAAAATCTTCTACAGTGGCTTCTTTCAGCTTTTAACAGTTTAGTAAGCGGAGTACTGGTACCAAGTTCTACCATACAGCTTTTGCGTTCATGTCTAGGGATGTGTGTGGGGGATGGTGGTGCGAATGGGAAGGGGAAGGGGAAGGGGAAGGGGAAGGGGAAGGGGAAGGGAGAAGATATACCTATTATGCTTGTACCAGCACAAACCAATTAGATTAATGTATGCTGGAGATCATTAAGTGGTCTTCATATCTATCAGGTGTGAGATGGGAATCTTCCCTGCATGTGAAGTTGTGTCTTTTATGTAATTAATGTTTGCCTTTCCAACTTACTTTCGCAGGCATACTCTGTCAGCAGGCTTGTTATTGTACCATCCCTAGTGAGGGTAATTGTTCCGACTCTGAGAAGTCCATCTTATACAGGGGTTAAGAGCTCCTTGAAGTTGTTAGTACTGAGTGGAGAAGTCCTGTATATTTCCTTATGGCATATTCTTTCGAAGTTACTGCCGAACACAAAAATATTGAATCTGTATGGCAGTACTGAGGTGAGAAGTTTACATTCTCAAATTCATCATTCGCAGAATATAATAAACAAGCTACGTTGTTAAATCTATCATGAGATTCTGGTGGATTTCTGTAAGCTTGTGCGTATCATCTTTTGCACCATCATCTCCGACTGATATATAATTGCCATTCCATTTTTCTTATCAGAATTTTTATAGCACTGGAATTGTACAGGCGACATACAATATGGTTAAATTGTCATGCTAAAATCAATTTTTTTTTTTTAAAGTTGCATGGTAGGCTGGTAGCTGCCTTAACTGACATATGGTGGTTTGACTACTTACATTCTAATAATATACTTCACTTTGAAACCTACCTTTAGGTATCAAGGATGATAATTTGCTAGTTAACATTGAACTGTATTGATAACTGGTATTCATCTGGAGTTATGCAGTAACTTCTTGAAATATGTCCAAACTAGAACAAGCTAGCTGGAAGTTGTTCTTTTCTTAATAGATAAGAAGGTGAAAGTTTTCTTTAATATCATTGCAATACACTCCTCTTACTTTTTTTATACTCGCCTTACTTGTATGTATGGTTGCTTTTGTGCTTTTACTAATTCCATTATTGGATATGCTTCAGAAGGGCATTAGCATATGCTCCCTCAATCCCACCCGAAAAGGCACAAAATGAATCTTGCACGAGAATTAAGGAGAGTGTATAGTGGAGTAAGTGTTGTGAGTATGAAAAGTAAGGTAGGAGAGAGAATGTGGGGTAGGGAATAGAAAGTGGATAGTTATTGTGAGTATGACAAGTGGGTCCCATGGATAAAGAAGTATTAAAAAGTTTCCATTTTGGGAGTGTGCCTTTTTAAATGGGACACCCAAAATGGAATTTGTGCCTTTTCGAGTGGGACGGAGGGAGTAGACGGTTATGAATTTGAATCTTCATTATGTGCTTAATAATTATGCTTGCATGAGTAACCTTGTATCTTCAATCACTAATGCACCAAGAATCCAATTCAAGGTTTCAGGTGATTGTACGTATTTTGACTGCAAACGGTTACCCTCAATTTTAGAGACTGAATCACTTACTAGTGTTCCAATAGGCATACCTATTCGCAACTGTGATGTAGTGCTTGTTGGGGAAGATGCTGCAACCCACAGAGAGATATATGTTGGGGGATGTTGTCTTGCTGCAGGATACTTCAATTATCCTGACATTATGGCATTGGATGTTGTAAAATTGCCTCAAGGATCTTGTCATCAACGGTCTATGGTTGAGCAGAGAAGTCGTCATTATTTTAAAACTGGTGACTTTGCCAAAGAGCTTCAAAGTGGTGACCTTGTTTTCTTAGGGAGGAAAGATCGCTCTATAAAGGTTAATGGGCAACGTGTTGCTCTTGAGGAGATAGAGTATACTTTAAGGGAACACCCTGATGTAGCTGATGCTGCTGTAATTTCCCGTAATCACCAAGGAGAAGTTGCACTTCTTGACGCATATATAGTGCCAAAACAAATGGATGAATGTGATGAATGTGATGAAAATTTAAGATCTTCTTTCAGATGCTGGTTGGCAGAAAGACTTCCCTTGGCAATGATTCCCAATAATTTCATCTTTATGAAATCATTCCCTATGTCTTCCACAGGAAAAGTGGATTACACTATGTTGTCCAGCTCAAAATGTCCTTTGGTGCACTTGCGCAATGAGATCAAAGAGGTTCCTGAGAGTGGTCTCTTGCAAGCTATCAAAGAGGTTTTACCTTTTTGTCCTCTAAACTTATTAGTATCAATGATTCTTTGTACCTTAATTTACTTCTGCATGTTAAATATCGAAGTAAGTGTTTGTGGTGGTATTCATATATACCCTCACTATGTTCATTTCTCAGGATTATAACTCTACTTACACCATAAGATATATATATATATATATATATATATATATATATACACGCACACACACATTTTTTTTCAGTATAAGCTTCAAGAATTATTGATAATCTATTGTTATATTTTTGTTCAAGGTGAATGGGGTCGGAAGTCATAAATACCGCCTGGTTACTGAAGAACCAAATGAGATAATTATCTCTTTTTTATATAACTATCCAAGGGAAAGACTAGTACTCCATTTTCAATTAAAGAGGCTACTATTGAATTTTGGGATGTTTCACCTAAAGTGTCTACTTAAAAAGTCTAGACTAAAATTATCAGATCGTTCAATTTTACTTGCCACGTATGATATCAACATCTAGGGTATATGCCCAAATATATATGGAATGATGAGCAGCTCTAAGGATACTACTGTTTCCATTAATGGTTAGACTTTCTAATCGTGAAAATTTGATTGGGATGAAGTAAAACATATGATTTCTTCTTATTAGCTCTTTTTCTTGATTAGTTGTTATTATTTATCTTTTTTTTGTGTGTGTGCGTGCGTGGAAGGAGTGTGTGAAGTGATTTTATGGAAGTGTCTTCATTATTTTGGTCTACATTGTATTCAAAAATATATTCAGTGTCACAATGTACGATAAATAGTAAATTATCTATTGTGGTTTTGTTATATGCTATACTCCCTCCGTCCCAGCCGAGTGTACACTTATTTCCCTTTTGGTCCGTCCCAGCCGAGTGTACACTACCAAAAATGGAAAAGGTTTTAATATTTTATATTCTCCATACCCCACCCACTCATTAACTCCACTCATTCTCCACCATACAATTTATTCAACCAACCTACTATTTACTCCACTCATTCTCTCTCTTCATTTTCTACCACACATTTTCATTATCTTAATAATATTTCTTAATCGGCGTGCATTGGTCAATGGTGCACACTTGGGTGGGACGGAGGGAGTATATTATTGGCTACAATTTGTTAATCTGTTTAATTGGAATCTTAACCATTCTGACAAACTTAAACAAATATGCTACAATTTGTTATCTTCATTTGCTTTCGTTTCCTTATTAAAAAACTTAATGCAGGCTTTTTCTTCTGCATTGATGGTCGAAAAGCTTAGCAATGATGACGACTTTTTTGCGATGGGGGGTGATTCGATTTCTGCAGCTCATGCATCTCATAGTTTAGGAATCAATATGAGTTTGCTGTATGCCTTTCCCAGTCCGTATAAGCTTCTGAGGGCCCTCCTGGAACAGGGACCTCACCAATATGACCCTAAAACAGGTGCTGACTCTCAATTGGATATTAAAGCATCAGAGAGAAGTTTTCTACTTTCAGCTAGTTTAGAGGCTCCTAATTTTCTTAGAAATAAGCCACGTATAAGGTTATTTGACAGCCTCGGTAACTCTGATTCTGGCGTTCATCCTGCTAAGTTCTTGAAGATGGATAACATAAGCCCGATGGGTATTGCTACTAGCGATACTTATCCTTGGATTTTCTTTCCGAAGCACACAGCTTGTTCATTTAGTCGCTGCAACCGAATGATGCTTGGTAATGAATATGAGGATAATAGATTTTGTCAAGCAACCTTTTCAAACAGAACTCCAAGAGAGAACAATTCTTCTATGCAAGAGTTATGGAAGGTTCACTTGGAGTCTTGTGTTGATGCATCACCCCTTGTTGTAATTAGAGAGGGAGATATCTATATCTACATTGGATCTCACTCACACAAATTTCTGTGCATCGAAGCCATAAGGTAATTTCCATTGCTGTTTCTAGGAATATTTAATGTCATTCCTTATCTCGTGTTAACAAGGTTCTAAATGTGTCTCTGATTTTTCCTCAGTTCATGGTATGGTTTTCTGACAAAAAGGGTTACCTGACACACACACACACACATATATATATATATAACATTTTCGGCAAATGAGACCGAATTTTCTTCTTTCTGTCTCATTGGCTTCTTGTTGGTGATCTGTCAAGTTTTTCTTTCTGTAGTTAACTTAGTTAATTAGGCAGATAACTTTCTGATACACTATGTTTTGTGTTTTTGGCTTGACTATGATGGATATGATAAACATATACTCCCTCCGCCCCACCCGAAAAGGCGCAAATTTCCATTTTGGGTGTCCCTTTTAAAAAGACATCCCTAAAATGGAAACCTTTTAATACTTTTTTATTCATGGGACCCACTTATCATGCTCACAATAACTATCCACTTACTATTCTCTATCCCACTTTCTCTCTCCTACCTCACTTTTCATACTCACAACACTTACTCCACTATACACTCTCCTTAATTCCCGTGCAAGGCCAACTTTGTGCCTTTTCGGGTGGGACGGAGGGAGTATTTGATATGATCATGGACAAAATTAAAGTCTTATCTTGAATTGTCTCAGTGGTTCGATCAAGTGGGAGATACAACTTGAAGGACGAGTTGAGTGCTCGGCTGCCATTCTAGATGACTTTTTGGAGGTTATCTTCTTACTCTAAAGGTGTATTGCAATCATGTTTTATTGAAAATGACTCTAAATCAATATGATCTTAATTTTTAGGTGGTTGTTGGATGTTACCGAGGGAACATTTACTTTCTCAATTCCTTGAATGGTCACATCAGTTGGACATTCCGAACTGGTGGTGAGGTACAACTTTTCTTGAAGATTTCATCATACACAAGTGCCCATGAATAGAAGATAAGATTCCTGACTTGAATCAATCGTTTTTGACTTGTCATGTTAGTTGTTATGCTTGTACACTATAAGGGGGCCTCACCAAGAAAAGAGAGGAACCTTCAAAGATGTACTTTAGACTTCATTGTGACTATTCCTGTGACATTCCATTGGGATTTAATCTTTGTGGAAGCATTCTCCAGTAATATTGTTTCATGGTGAGTTCATGACTGGAGATGCCTTTTGGGTGGGAGTGGGGTTAGAAACCGGCTTTAGGAGTGGATTAGGAGAAGGCCTACCAGCAAAGTCTCTTCTGACTGGGCTCTAGGAGATGTTATGAAGGTCTGAATTTTGATTGTACTGATTATGGGATCCAGAATGAGTTATTTACTTGTAGGGGTTGGTAAGAGTTAGGCTCAGTAGAGTAGGGCTCCTATGTCAATGACCGATGACGGTTTTGGTTCTTGTAAACTTGCTCTCTGTTCTCAACTTAATTATTTTATGATGGATATTTTCAACTTAATTATTCCCTTCCCTCTTATCTCCATTTTTTCATTGCCTCTTGTGGGGATAATCTGTTTTGCTTGGTCTGATAAGAGTTCTGCTCTACATTTTGAAGGTAAAGTCCCAACCTGTTGTAGATAAACGCCTGCATTTGGTCTGGTAATGCTCATCTTGCATCCCCCCCCCTCTCTCTCGCTCTCTCTCTCTCCCCTTTCTGCTCATTTTATTTTACCTCTTTTATGCTGCTGCCTGCTGGTTATAGATGTATTTACATTTCATAAGTGCATCTGTGTTTTTCTTGCTCTTCAACAATGTAACTATTCAATAGCGTTTTGATATGTAAGGTGTGAAGATTTTACCCTTTTCTCGGATATTTGGTTCCTCTTGTTGAGATGTTTAAGGAATACTCGAAACTTATAAAAGGAAAATTTTCTACTATTATTATAAGCAACTCCCAAGGCAGCTTCCGTTTTCTGGAATCGGAAAAAAGATTATATAAAGAAGAAAGAATGCATAAGATAGTTGATGGAAATCCAACTAAAAAAGGAAGAGGACAAATGAGAAATATAGGAGAGGCGAAAACAAAAACAAGATCAAGACATGAGAGCCCTCCAATCTACCTGCATACCCCCCATGGTCACACCATGATAAGAACCAACTGCACTCGCCCAAAAGAGAGGCGAGAAGACCACTTTGGGCTGTAAAACCTGCAGATATTGTAAATTACTTGGTAAAATACCTCAAAACACAGAAAAGCCAACCCTGCCCCAAATTCTGCTTATCTTTTCCTTTACCATAACCTCGAAAGTTAATACACTTAAAAGAATATGATCAGCTGGACATGAATGGAGTACTTAGCTTTTCTACGTACCTTACATTCTTTCCTCCTATCTCTTTTTCCTTTCTTTTCTACCGATGAAATTCCTGTCCTTCTTCTTGTATTTCTTTTTATGAGGTAGACATTGGGCAGATGTTATTTTTGGGAGATGGGCTGCTAGTGGTTGGCAAATTATCTTAACAGTAAATTTGTTACCACCAGTAACGGCATTTCATTAAACTTGTTACTTCGTAGCAAGTTGATGTGATATTCCTTATCTGTCTGAAAGAATAAAATAATTTTCACTAAACAGTAGATATATATATATATATATATATATACATAGTTATTAAAAGCGCGCCTAGGCTCGCGCCTAGGCGCGCCTAGGCCCAGGGCGCAGCTTTAGAGCCTGGGGTGCGCCTAGGCTTCGGGCACAACAATTGACCGACAATTACATCTAATTAAACCTAATACGCGACTAATACACTTCCTTTTCTACGGCTCTCTCACGTACACGCACACGCAACATAAGTCCATAACTCTATATAAGAGTAGCGATTAGCCCGATCACTCTGGCGACCTCCGGCGAGTATTATTAGCTCTGACAGGTTCGTCACTCGGGCGCGCGCCCGCCTTGCGCCTTGCGACTAGGCTCCAGGCACACCTTCTGCGCCTTGGTGCGCCTTGAGCCTTTAATAACTATGTATATATATATATATATAAACTATTACTAGTACCAATTCCAAGGAAAAGGTTCATTCTGCTAATAACTTTTGGAAAAGCTCTATTTGAAGAGTTAGTTTATCTAGAAGTTATTTGTTCTATTTTATTTTTTCGGGAAATGTCGCAGATCATATGTGGACATTTCTCCACCTTTTATTCCTTGTAGCACAATATAACTTCCCTTTAACAATTTTCCTTGGTAAAATGTATGCAGGTGTGGATCGTATGACCATAACCTTTATGCCCTTGATTACCGAAGTTACTGCTGTATCTTCAAGCTCCCCTCTGGTGGCAGTATATATGGATCACCTGTAATTGATGAGGTATGTTTTTGGCAAAGCACAGTAATATCTTACCTTTGATCATTTCATTCGATAAGTCATGCTTTAATTGCATCATCTGCTTAACTTTATTGAGTTTCAGTTTTTGTTCTGATAGATTTAGTAACTGAACTCCTTGAATATTTCACCTTTCCTTGGCTTCTATTTAGGTGCGTGAAAAGCTTTATGTGGCATCTACTAGTGGCCGTCTGACATCATTATATACAAAGGTATAGGCGACTTTTCATTGGAATTTTGCTCATTCTGAAGTCTACACCATGAAGGTCAAATAAATTGGAAGAATAGTCTCTAATAATACTTTAAGTTTTACTTGGTCAAAGTTAGAGGCATATTAGTATTATTGTTGCTATATAAGTATAAAGCAACAAATGTCACCTTTTTGTTACTATATTAGTGAAAAAGCTGTACATCTTACCTTTTGTTTTTTGGAAAAACAGAACCTTTTATTGGCCCATTAGAGGTGGAAAATGCTGGAGTTAAAACAATACTTTTCTGTAGGAACCAAAGTTTTTCATTAGCACTCGTACCACAATGAAGTTGCCCACAAGCTGTCCCCTTCCATTAGTAGTTTAGAGCTGGGGTCTGTGAGTCTCATAGCTTGTCAGCCTATCACCTCTCTTTCTCTGACCACATGGATCTTATATAAATTCGCGATAATTTAGTACCACTCTTTTTTTCTCATTTTTATCTCCTAATTTGCACCCTTCAATCACAAGTACTTTTCTGAAAGCAAGAGTACCATGTTTATTATCTAACCAGCAGGAACAAAAATGTCTCTTGAGAAAGAACAACCACGCTAGCTCATTTTAATATAGGCGTGCTGTTGGTCTTGTGGAGAACAATGGTTGTATTGGTATCATTAAAATAAAAAGATACTTAATTTGTTCCAGAGGTATTTTGCCGTAAAAGTTTGGTATCATCAGGTTGTCGCAACATACTGATTTGAGATTGTACAGAATAGAATATGTGGAGAAAGTGTATTCTAGTACATAGAATTAATGAGGAGTTGGGATAGAGTAAAAGCTGGTCCCAGATGCCATCTCATTTTTTTTTTGCGCTTCTTAGAACTCTGTATGACACAGGAGATGCATTACTGACTCTGGTATTCCACTTCTCTATAAAAAAAAATGGCTTTCTACTGAGACTATCTCAAGTAATGTTATGATTCGATAGGATTCCTGTGACTTTAACTGTTCCTTGACAAGGTTAGCTGCTTCATAATTTGCGTATTTACTAAATAAACCTGTCCTACGTGCTGTATAATTGTTTGATGGATTGGGCCATCCTGTTATAAAATTAGGTTGACAAGTCCTTCATGCCTGTCATGAATTCGCTCGCTAAGTATAACATGGAAGCTACTTCAAAACAGATGTAGATTTTTTTTTTCATAGCTGGCATTTCTAGTATGTTATGCTGACTATAGCACAAGAGGTTGATAATGAGCTACTGTTTGCATTATATGCCAAATTGAGCTACAAGTTTTCTCATGTTTCCTTGTTCTATTAATTCTCATGTTAATGAAAATCTGACTTCTGTATGTTTACTTCTTTTCACCGTACTCGTCCCTCAAACTTATAGAGCCTCTATTAAATGGATAAGCTATAGAGCCTCTATTAAATGGATAAGCTATCTCCTGTGCAGGCTATTCCATTTTCTAGCCTGTGGGTGCAAGACTTGGGGGCACCCATTTTTGGTTCTCTCTCCATTGACCACCTTAATGGAAACGGTACTTCACTGCATCTTGGCCTTTTCCTTTCCTATTCAATCTTCATAATCAAGTTCCCGAGCTATAATATTTTGTGCATAATTCTATTCAAAATTTGTAAAGCTACAGGAACGAAATGTTATGGAATGGAAAAATAAATACATTTCGTAATTGAGACAAAGGATGAGTTGTACTGTATTACATTTTGATCCAAACAAATGTACTTTTTTTTCCTGGATGCCCTTACATCTCCATCCACAAGCTAAAGAAATCAAATGTTTTTCCCATTTTTTTGGTATTTGATTGCAGTGATCTGTTGCCTGGTAAATGGGCATGTTATTGCACTGGATGCAAGTGGATCCATCATTTGGAGGGTAAGATGTACTTTCCTAGAATATCCACACGTTTTTTTTTTTACTTTTCCCCTACTTGATGAAGGTTATGTAAATTATTTCCATTCAAGCGACAAAAGCAGAAAGTTTCCCTGAATTAATGGGTCCAAAAGAACATTATTAAACTATATACTTATTGATGGTGATTCAGTTATGTCATGCTAACATAAAGGTGCCCATACGCAGGGCAAGAAGAGAAGTTCAGTGAAACATAGTCCCCGTTGTCTAACAAAATAGCTGTATTCATCAACTCAAATTTGTTAGATCGGGTTGTTCTATTTTACATCAGACATCATATTTAGCCAGATTTTACGAGGTTTCTTATTTTAAGATTGCAAAAAAAAATAAAAAAAATAATAATAAATAAATCTTACTGGCTTGGCTTGGTCATCAAAGATTTCATTTTCCATGAAGTGCTCAATTTGAACCCTTATCTAGCTTTTAGCGAGTTGGTAACTTACGATGGTATCAGAGCTGTAGTTTGGCATCTATTCTAATTGTTTCCTGCACGACTATGTGTGCACATGTTGGCACCTTGTTTGGTTTATGACGGTCATTGTGAGTTACCATTGTTATCTGATGTCGGAAAAGTGAATAAGTCATCGGAGGTAACACAAGTGAACACACAAGGGTAAAGTAACTCAATTATCCCAAGGAATCCACCAAGGAATAAGAGCTAAAATCACCACCCAAAGGTACCCAACATAAGGGATAAGATAAACTAGAAGAATCCATATTCTAAATCCAAGTCAAAAGACTCAATTATTTTATATAACTCAACTCTCAATTCTTACAAATACACTTAAGTTTTTTTTTTATACTAATCTTGGAACATCCCTCCAAGTTAGGATAAGCTAGAAAGTATTATAAGTAGATAAGATTGACTAGAAACATGAAAGGCCAAAAGTCTTGTTCAAAATTCGGATGTACCCATCCTTGTGCGTAGCACTTGGTTAAAAAATCATAACTAATTCAAGAAAATTTCAAACGATGAACCGAAAAGTGCGCTGGAAAATAGACTCAAAGATCTTTCCGGAGATATATAATTCAGCTGCTGGAACGTTATGTACAATTACCAGATTGCTCTTGAAGTTGACCCAAAAATCTGGTTCATTATTATTTAGGATAATAACATTTGTACCAACCTTTTCGCTAGTTTCCAGATCGAATATACACTCCACCAACATATGAATAATAATGACATAGAGGGAGGTTCTTTCCCGTGTCATTATCAATCTGCATGTGAGTGGGTCATGTGTAGGGGAGTGTAATGCTTGATTGATGATTTAATAACTTGAACCATACTTTTTTATTTTAGTATCTAAACCTATGGAAACTGATGCAATTGATGGGAGCCCAATATGTGTAGGAGGTATTTTGGCTTTCTGCTGTTACAAGGCAGTCTTAACTCTTTTTGAGAGTCTATTTTGATAATTTGATATTGCCCACTTGTTATGATAAATCCACCTTACTATTGCACCATACCTCTCCAAGATAAGGAGTCAACATACTTGTGACCTAAAGATAATCCAAAATTCAGGAGAAGCTGCTGATTTCGATTAAATATACTGACTGGATCAGTTATTCATAATTCTCTGGAAGATTTTAACTTCAATAGCCACTTAGGCTCTTGATGTTAATATCCTGATTGGTTTAAGATGAGTTTTAAACTCTTGGTTTTACCAGTCACTTATTTGAATGAAAATGTTGTTGTTCAGAGCGATTCCATTAAACACATTGTCTATGTTTCATATGAAATAGCACATTTCAACTCATAAAGATGGTTTTCTTTTAGTCATGTTTCTTGCATGTCATTTTCTTATCTATCTCTTACACAGACCCGTTTGTGCATCAGGGAATAACTGGGGGCCCAATATTTGCTGGACCCTGTATATCTCAGGTCCTACGTTCGCAGGTGAATTTCTCCTTGAGGGATGATGAATGTTGTCTGCTTAGAAGTTGTTCAAAGTATAACACTGTTTTGCAGAAATGGGCAACCATGGAGCACTTATATTACTTCCCACAAAGAATGAAAGTCAAAGAATGTTGTTTAGTGACTAATTTTCTAATCTAACTTATTACAAACCAAATGATGAGGGATGAAGGCAAAAGCGTATCGAAAGGATATAGAATTAATAAATACTCCTTCCGTCCCACAAGGATAGTCCCACTTTTTTAAACACTTTTGATTGAACTTTGAACAATAATTTATGATAATTTATTTGATTATTGGTAGTACTTTTAATGGTGTATCAATAACAAATTATAGAATTTAATTTGGATAATAGTTTTTTTCTAAATCTTTAGTCAAAGTTTAATCAAATTTACCACCAAAAGGTTGGACTATCTTTCCGAGACGGAGGGAGTAGAAAAGAACATAGTCAAGCAAGAAGAAGAAGCACACACAAATAGCTTAAAGCTTAAACTCAGCTTAGTAGTCAACTCTCAATAGCTTTGAAGCTTTACACTACTATTTATACACTAAACTAGAGAAATTCACAAAATAAATAGTAATGCAAATGTCTAATCTTAATCTACCAAGGATACTTTCCCTTTGACCAAATGGATTTGCTTGATTGAGCACACTAATTGGCCTTTTACCTTGGGCTTGTAAGATTGTGGACTCTATTTTGTCCTTAATCATCAAATCACAAAAATTCCAAAGCTGGAAATTTGCTAGAAGGTTAATCTAGAAGTTTCTTCATAAAGCTGAATTTCTTATTTTGAATGCGACTAATGGAATTTAGTTTTAAGTTTTAGCATGGGAGCGGCTTATTGGAACAATCAGCACATGTTTAGGTTGAGGGGATATTCATGGGAATACTGGTTGGTAATGCTACACTGAGTGATGCTAGTGATTTTGAATCCTTATCTAACTGGTGGGTGCACCATCAACCTTAACTTATGAGACTGATCAACATTGAGGGGCTCTTAGCTATACATTGTTACTTAATTCTTTTATTAGTAGAAATCTATGCCAAGTATGTCCGTGCCTTGGCATTTCTATTTCAATGTGAGTCATGTTTGTGTTCCCAGATGGCTTCCTTGAAAACATTCATGGTATTAGCACCATAGCCATTATTTTCACCTCTTTGCTTTTGGCTTTTATTGCAGTCCTGTTGCTTGCAAAAATGCATCTCACGGTTATACGTTTGGCCATAGGAGGGTCATTGCATCTTAAGCCTCATAAAATTTAAAAGGTCCTTAGGATACTCTTGGTAATCAAGTTTTCCAGCTTGATTTTTTTCTCAAATGGATTAGTCTGTGCTGCACATTTTTATGTAGAGTCTCTCTTCTCTCTCTCCCTCCATGCCTGTCCCCTGTCCCATCCAAGTTGAAGTTAGAGTCACAACTGGGTCCTGTTATGTATTAAGTTTACGTTACTCTTATTTTCTGTTCGCTGCAAAGTTGGAGCAACACTTGAGGGCCAGCGTCAGCATGTCTTAAGTCAATATGTTGTTGATCTCTCTTACTGACTTATAAATTATGAGACATTATCAGCAACTTTTTAAAAGTTAATTTTATGAATCGTCAGGATATTTAAACGTTATGTTTTACGAAGTAACTCTTTCTTTTTTTTTTTTTTGCAAGAGAATATAACTTGATCCAATTCCAGGTGACCTTGGAGATCTAGTAGTTCCTTTTTTCTCTGTTTAGTAGTCTCTACCTTCTCTACTTTGTACCTCTGCCCGAGGAACATGACATAAGTAAGGCTATGCGATTCGTGTTGATGCTCTAAGAAAGGATCTTGGATAATATGAAAATCAAGAGTTGGTTAATTATTCCTTGACAGATAGGGAGAAAGAAAGATCTCTGTTTTCTTTTAAGTTGTCTGTGGTATCAAGTGCTTCCTTCAAACATATTATATTCTGTCATGTAGATTCTTTTCTTAGTTTTCCTTCAGATTTTTAATATATCCATGCACCCCTTGCCACAATTTGGCAAGTACGTGTTGTGCGTTTTGGAGTTTAGGCCAAAATACATTTACCCCTCTAAAGTATACACGCAATCCCACTTTGCACCCACGCGCCGATTTTGTCCCAAGGTGACATATTAATTAACCCGTAATCCCACTTTACACTCTAGCACCTAACGAAGTTAGAAATTTAACAAAAAATAGTCATGTGCAAGTTATGTGAGGGATATTTTGGTCATTTTCGTTGGAAAGAAAAGGGCTTGGATGTCAATTTGTTGTTGGTCATTATTCACCCATCTCCATCAGTCAACAACCCCACCACAATCGGTCAACCACCACCACCACCCCAAATCTCCGTCAACAACCACCACCACCACCACCGCCAATTCTCCCAAAATTCGACCACCACCCTCTAAATTCGACCACCATGAACAACATTAAAGGTCAAAAAAACAAATAACCCCAGAAGATCTGAAGATTAGGCTTCCAATATTTAGAAAATTGCATACTGGGCTTCCATCAATTGAAGACATGAAATTGTGAATGTGGGTGGGGGAGGGTCGGATTGGGGATGGGAGAAGAGGGGCGAACTGGGAGGGAAGAAGAGGGGAATAAGGGGTCAACAGAGGAGCTGAGAAGGGGCGACCATGGGGAAGGGGGAAAGGGAAAGGAGGGGCTGGATAGGGCGAGGAAGGGGAGGAAAGGGGGCGTGGTGTGGTTTGGGGGGAAGAGTGAGGGGTGGGACAGAATGTGAAACAGAATTTGTGGTGGTGAAGAGTGGGTTGGGTTGGGTCACTGGTCGGAGGAGGGTAAAGGGAGATAGAGGATTGGTTGGAGAAGATGGAGATGATGATGAAGATAGGGGGGATGAATCTGGACATGTGAGGTTCTTTTTTTAAAAAAAATTGCTTTTTGTTTAGTTAGGACATTTTATTTTAGTTTACTTATACCTTCTTATTTTTAACTTCATTTTTTTTATTTATATTTGTTTTTATTTTATTATGTTATCAGTAAATTTTATTTAAATTATTAAAAGTTAAAGGCGCTAATATGAAGATGTTAATATATATTAAATGATTTTAATAAGTGATTTTTTAAAATCATTTTTTGCTTTTAAATAAATTTATTATGTTAGATAATAAATACTATTTTATTTGATATTAATAATATGTATACATTTATGCAAATAAGAAAGTTTAATTTGAAAGAGAATTATAAATTAAAGAATAATTAAAAGTTAATATGAGAATGACTAAAATAGCTTTCACATGACTTGCACATGACCAATTTCCGCTAAGCTTCTAACTTCATTAAGTGGTAAGGTGCAAAGTGACATTACAGGTTAATTAATAGGTCACTTTGGGACAAAATTGGCGCTATGGTGCAAAGGGGGATTACGTGTATACTTTAGGAGGGTAAACGTATTTTGGCATTGAGTTTATGCATATACAAAATTTGGATTCATATTCTCCTCTGATATTCATATGGATTCTTTTTAATATAGATGAAGTTCTTGGACGGCCACTGCGGGCTAACTCTCACTCTTCTGTTTTAACTTTGACAAGCATACTTTGCACTGGCAGCTATATTGGATTTGATTGAGATTTTTCTTATGAAGGTTTCTAAATTCGGTTGATAGTAATGTTTCTTATTTTTATCTTCTACAGGTGCTCATATGTTCCAGGGATGGAAGTATCTACTCATTTGAATTGGTAAGAAGGAATGATTCTAATGAATGTGTTTAGAGCTCATCTAATATCAATTTGAAGGATTATATACCAAGACTGTAGCTAGAGACTACACTAATCTGTTACTTTAGTAATAGTAACTAGTTATTCAAGAAATGCAATTACCTTGGAGAAGTGATTGATCAATGCGGCAGAATACTTGCTTAATGGGTAAACAACTCGATTGTGTCAATGCTATGATATTAGGTAGTTTCAATCGGTATAATTGGTTTCGTAACCTTTCATAATTTAAAATATATAAGTCAATCGAAAAGATCTTCATAATTCTAAGGTTAGGGTCGTTGAAATTTAGTACCTGCTTTAAATCTTTGGTTGTAACAATATTTTTACTCTAAGCCTTTATCGTTCATACCTTTCCCTCCTTTCGGACAATGTTTGTTGATTTCCCTGATTAATAGTGATCTCTTAATTACCATAACAGTTTTTTCTTTCTAGTATCTTATAGAGATATAAACTTTTATCATTAAACCAAGTGCATATTTTCTATGAGCTGGTTCTTTCTTTTGGGCGTGAGGCTAGGTATTTGTGTACATCCTTATTAACTGTAGTAACTGATCCGCATCTCTTAACATTTAACTTATTTGCATCGGGTACTTATGCATGTTCGGCTTAAAAACTATATTAATATTTGTGCTTTTAGATGGTTAACTGTATTTCCTTTGTGGTTGATATTTCATACCAGAAGAGTGGAAATCTACTATGGAAACACATTATTGGAGATCCAATAACTTCATCTGCTTACGTAGATGAGAACTTGATAGTGTGTGGACTTTCACACGTCTCCAGCCGGTAATCAAATTACACCAAAATGATTGAACAAACATGAAGTCACATTTAACAGTATGTTTACTTTATGTTGCAGATTCATATGCGTTTGTGGTAGTTCTGGCTGTATCTATTTGCTCCGAATTAGTATGGAGGAGGAGAATCAACCAAAGACAGAAGTGGTGGAGGAATTTTCTAGGTTTGACCTTCAAGGAGATATATTCTCGTCGCCTGTAATGATTGGTGGCCGAATTTTCGTTGGTTGCAGAGATAATTATCTGCACTGTATTGGGGTTCAGGGCTAAGTTGTAGTTGAACCATGAAGACTTCCTTATCTTATTCCATTCCATGTAAGTGGAATCAACAGTACAACCTGGAGCATCAACCACAAACTTCTGATAACCACACCTTTGCTTCTATGGTAGGAAAAGAAGGCCTCGTCTTGGTGAGCGTAACAACCTTCAAATTCCAAGCTGTCCACTACAACATCTTTGCAACACAATCCCTCACAACATTCATGCATGTGTAGTCGCGAGTGTTGAAGAAGTGACAGTGACGATGCTTCTTAACAACAACAACAAACCCTTAGTCCCAAAATAATATGGGATCGGCTAACATGAATCTTCATCGGGCCTATACTTGCCTTGGGTTGCATTTACAGCGTTTGCAAAGCTCCCTGCGGCCCATCTACTCGTCCTTGAAAAGGCATACAACTTAATTGATAATTATGAGTGTGGGGAAGTCACATTCTGGGAATATAATCCACGAAGATTTTCGTCCAGTCTCTTGTGACATCATACATTGAGCTCCATCTTGAATGGCTTTACTCAAAAAGGTGGATATTCTTGTTGTTATTTTGCTTTACAGGCTACTGATGCAGAAAATGGATACTGTTTTTCTCACATCTTCTAAGATCCATGGTGGTGTTGAGTGTATACTTTTTCTAGACGGCTGCTCAGACTATACTGGATTTAGAGCCCATATGATGGTGGGCACTAGTGCTCACTGTTCAAGCACCTGCTTCAGATACTGCCCAAGCATTTATTTCTCATGATTAACAAGCAAATTCCTCATCTGCTTGGGTTCAGGTGGTCCCCATGCCAGTGGAGCTGCCATATTACAATCTGAATCTTAAATTTCTAGATTTCCACTTGACAACCTACATGGCCGGGCATCCTTGCTGAATAGAGCCGTCAGAAGTTAACCTGCATTTTACAAATTTGGATGAAGGTCTTTACACAGGGTTCAGTTGCAAGTATGGGGTAAAACAAAAAGGCGTGGCAATTAAACTTCTTCAATATAATATCGCATCATGAAGAATCTCAGAAGACACACAATTCTTCCTGCATGTAGCTTTGTTTATCATCCATTGTCCCATATGGTAATTATCTTGGTATTCTACTGTCCAGTCAGCTCTCTTGACATACTCCCTCCGTCCCAAAATGTTTGTCTCATTTGACTTTTTTGTTGAACTTTGACCACAAGTTTATGAGAGATTAATCATGTTCATGAAATTCTAAAAGTTGTTGTTGATAATATTATTAATGGTGAATCAATAGAAATTTTTAGAATTTCATGAACATAATTAAATTGTCATATATTTGTGGTCAAAGTTCAACAAAAAAGTCAAATGGGACAAACATTTTGGGAGGGAGGGAGTATTTATCATATTTCCTTTTTCTTTGTTCAAATTATTGGTAGATGTTACCGATGCAATGTATATAGGTCTTATACCTGTTTTCCTTGTCATCTTTTAAGCAGATTTTATGACTTTATTTCCGGTGAATAATCAATTTCAGACCACAGAGATCACGTCATCGGAAGTTTAATCTGATGGGGCTGTTGGATCGTAAACTGGAATTCTTGTTCCAACAATGAAAATGCTCCATGAAGCAAAAAGATCGAAGCCAGGTATGTGCACTTACTCTTGCTTCTTCTAAAGCTTGGTTTTGTTTCAAGACTGTAGAAAAAGAGATATATCTTTACTTGCTTTTAAATTTTTGAAATTGTATTATTTTTTATTCTTATTTTTTTTAAAAATGAGAATATATTCAGGGAGAAATCAAAAAAGGAAAGAAAAAGGGATATAATTCTGTGTAGAGGAAGTCATCAGCCGTTGTGCAGTTAATAGCAATGTGGGACCATATGGGTCCACATGGCTTCAGTGATTAGGTTTTAAAAGTCAATTATTAAAATAAACACACAGTATTAGTATTGTGACATTTCCTCTTTGGTGGCATGCCTGGGCTGAGTATAGTACAAGAGGGTGAAAACGAAATACCTCATGCAAGAGTCATGCCCTCTCCCTAGGGATAGGGATGGTCAAATCGGACCGGAACCGGAAAACCGGATCGGAAAAGCCCGAAACCGCCATGAACCGTCACGAAAACCGGAACCGGTTTTGAGCCGGGCCGGTTAAGGGTCACCAAAATGGTAAACCGGATCGGAAAAGCCCGGAACCGGACGAAAATTCATTGTTTTTCAATAGAACCGGACCGGAATCGGACCGGAAAAAGCCCGGAACCGGACGAACCGGGGAGAAAACCGGAACCGGATTAACCGGTACCGTAAGCAATCCGGGCCGGTTAAGGGTCATACATTTTTCGAACCGGAACAGGCGGTTCCGAACCAGAACCAGGCCCGAAACCGATTTTGGTCATCCCTGCCTAGGGATGCATCTTGTTGGGTTTAGTCTTCATCTTTCCTCCTTGGTCCTTCATAGCATTTTGCACTTGATTTGTCAAACTATTTAGGGAATATTATTTATTTTTTGTAAACTATATTTAAGGAATCTTATTTATTTTTGGGAAAACTTCATTTTTGTCCGTCGTACTTTGGGACGTGTTTCACTTTTAACATCGAACAATATTTTTTCCATTTTTATCATCGTATTTCAAACAATAGTGTTATTTTATAACAAGTTTGGGTTAAAAATGATAATAATATTTGTAGTACAATGGTAAAAATGAAATAAATTAGGATCTAAATAACATATTTGTGTAAAAAAAGACATAATTGTTTGTAGTACGATGGTAAAAATGAAAAAACTAAAGTTCGATGATAAAAGTGAAACACGCCTCAAGTTACAATGGACAAAAATGAAGTTTTCCCTTTATTTTTTACATTGCTTGTATCATGATAATATTGTACACACAAAAAATCATATTTAAAAATGCGACATTTATTTTTTACTTTGGAATGCCCAAAAAAAAAAAAGGTGCCGACATTTATTAAGGAACGAAAAGAATACTACTCCCTCCGTCCTAGAAAGTTTATCACTCTCTAACTTTCATGGTCACTTAATGAAACTTTAACCACAATTTTATGAAAATTTAGCTATTTATATTTATTTTTAAAAAGGGTTTATTACAAAAAAAACTCACTAAAAAAGATGGCATTTACAAAAAAAACATGTAAGATGAGAAATTATAAAAAACTATTTTTTTTTTTTTTACAAAAAAACTTTTTTTTTTGATTTTTTTTTAGCAGTTTTGGTCAAACAACTGATAATTTCAGTTATCAGTTCAAAAAAGTGATAATTTCAGTTATTAGTTATTTAAATTATCAGTTGTTTGAACAACTGATAACTGAAATTATTAGTTGTTTGACCAAAACTGATAAAAAAAAATCAATTTTTTTTTTTTGTAATTTCTAACTTATATGTTTTTTTTTAATTTTCATTTTTCTAAAGTAGTTTTTTGTAAATGCCCCTTTTAAAAATTATGATTGATTCATCATTAGGATACTATCAATATTTTTTTTTAGAATTACATCAGAATAATTAGGTTTTATAAAGTTACTAGCATATGCCCGTGTCCAAGGTCACGTAATTTTTTTTTTAATTTAAATTTTTTTTTAAGAGCAAAATGGGAAAGGGACAAAATAGTGAGGGCAAAATGGTAATTTCGGTCATTGAAACTGTTCAAAGAACTGTAGCAAACACCCCTTCCATTTATATTATAGATAATTAAACTTCGATTGAGTTGCTGAAAATCAAAATGAGACCAACTTTTTCGTACGGGATTTTTGGGACGAGGAGTATTTATTTACGTGTGATTAGAGTGCTACCTATTTTTCACCCTCCCTCCCTCACACAAAGTCATAGTCACAGTTACACACCTCATAAATTGCTTAGTTACAAATCAGTTCTATTTATATGAATAGTTATTTACAAGCTTATAGGTAATTTGCAGTTGGAGAAAAAGCTCGTAGCAATTGAGGCAACCTAGTTCAATCCTTTTTTAATGCATTTGGGTAGCATTAATATTATTATTTTAAAAAGACATTTTACTATTTAAAGGTATCAATTTGATCATTTTATTATGAATGATCCCTTTGATTTTTGATTAAAAAATATATGACTAGGTGAGAAATTGACATCAAATCAAAACCCTAGGGTATTGCAGAATTGAAACAAGGCTCCGTTTGTTTTAGCGTAAAACATTTTTCGGAAAATGATTTCCGGCAAAATGTTTTCCGAAAAATGAAAATGTTTTCCGGAAAATAAGATAAAAATGAAGTTTTCCCATTTTCTGGTGCGGAACAAATACCGGAAAATAAGGAAAATATTTTCCTGAAAACATTTTCCCCCAAACAAACGGAGCCCAAATGTTGAGTTGTGTGAGATACGTTGAGTACAACGATCGAGATGTGGCCGTATCTTACTTTGCGAGATGGCTGACCTAGGTGGATAGGGTATTTGATAGATATTATGTGTTGTCCGATTAATTTTGATCAAACGACTCAGAAAGTAAGAAATATTATTGTATGTTGCACTGTTGATTACAACAAATCTCAGTCAGTCGTAGCAATTTCTCATTTTCTGCCTATCATGAAAGCATGGGCAGAGCTACATAGGGGCAAGGAGAGGCAGTTGCCCTTCCTTTACTTTTTTTTTTACAACCGTGTTTCATGTTTCATACTCCATCCGTTCCATCTATAATTACACTTTAGTTTTGTACTCGAGGATTAAGTATATGAATTTTATTGAATAAAGAAGTATTAAAACAATTCCATTTAGAAAGTGTAATTTTCATTTTAAAAAGTGTAATTTTTAACGAGACACCAATGAGGTAAAGAGTGTAACTTTTAATGTGACGCAGTAATATATGTGGAAGTAAAATGTTTTATATTTATGATTTTTTATTAGTTTTTAGTAGGTAAGATTTGTAGATGTTCAACCTTTTACTGTGCTGAATCGTAACCTTTTACTGTGCTTAATCGTATGAGAGACCAATTAATTTATTATTGTCGCCATTAAGTAGGTATTTAACTATGTCTAAAGTTGTATTGTATATGTATATGATAAAAATAGCCAAAAATAATTTTCGGGGGCGCTGCCCTGAACTTCGATTCATCTTTCCTTTGCTTAATTTTTTTTTTGCCCCCCTTAAATTTTTAGCTCCGCCACTGCATGAAAGCCACACCTCCTCCTCCCAAGTGCATGTGTGTGGACAGATAACATATCCACATAGTTCTACTCTAATACGTTACAATTTTCCAACCCATTGTTTTCATCATCTAGCAAAATTGTCAAACAAGTTTTCAAGGCGATCACTACACATGTGGGCCTGCTGAAATGAGCTGACAGCCAATAAGAAAAATGACACATCAGTTAAAGACGGCTGAGATAGCAACTCCCTACCCTACAGCTACAGATTCCTTCCGCAGGTTGGCCTCATAGAGGGGACTACTCCCCTAATTTAATTTTATAATAGTACTAATTATCACTATTATTATTACTATGACACTATGAATAGAACTTCCTTATTATCCAACCAATTATATTTATTCATATTTTTATTAAGGAAGTGAGGGAGGGAGGAGTATATTATTTTAGAACGGTGGAAATCTTATTTTAAACTTATCCTTATTAGAAGAAGGATGAATGAATCATATTATTGCAGTTTTTGTAAATTGTTGTTCTGTATTTGGTGAGTTGGGTGTAACCACTTTAAAACAACTCAATCTTATTACTCACTCTGTCAGTGACACATATCTTACATTTTGGATATTCTTCTTTCTTTCTTATATATATATATATATATATATACTCCCTTCGTTCCACTTCAATGGATACCAAAAAAAAGGGCACACATATTAACGCATATTCCCTCCGTCCCACCTCACTTAAAAAAACTTTCCATTTTGGGCGTCCCACTTCACTTAAGAATTTCCAAAATGAAAACCTTAAATCACTATTCTCTCCACTCATTCTCTCTCCTATATTATTTTAATACTACAACACCATTATAATTACTATTCCCTCCACTCATTCTCTCTCCTATTTAATTTTTCACACTCACAATACTTTTTCCACTCATTTTCTCTCCTAATACTATAATAATATTCCTTAATTTCCGTGCCATTTCAAAATTTCCTAAGTGGGCTGGGACGGAGGGAGTATTAAGGAAAGGTAAGAGAGACAAAAAGTGGAGAGAAAATGTTGTGAGTGTAAAAGTAAAATAGGTGAGAGAATGAGTGGGAGGAATAGTTAGGAGAGAGAATGTTGTGAGTGAAAAAGTAAAATAGGAGAGAGAATGAGTGGGGTAAATAGTGAAGATTTCTTTCCATTTTGATAAGTATCAATTGAAGTGGGACGGAGGGAGTATATATATATACTCCCTCCGCCCCACAATTGTGTAAACTTTTTGGCCCGGCGCGGAGATTAAGGTAAAAAGTGATAAAGGTAATGTATTGTAAGTGTAAAAGTAAAATAGGAGAGAGAATGCGTGGAGAGATTATTGTGTATATCGCTTCCTAGATCTAGGTTGTTGGCTTTTTATAATCTTTTAGATGGTGGTGGTGGTGGTGGTGGTGGCTCGATTTGGGTGATGATGGTGGCTCAATTTGGGTTATGGTGGAGTTGGGTAGAGAATGAACAAAAACAAATTGACATCCATATCCTTTTTTTTTTTTCAAGGAAAAAGATCCAAAAAAAATTCTCAGGAAACACGTATGTAACCAATTTCCATTTAATTTTGAACATCGTTTGGTGTCGGGGATTAAAATGAGAGAAATAGTTAATTAAATCACCAATTTGTCCAAAAATTCACGAGACACATACATAACCTAAAAAATCAAAAATTTCAAGGCCACAAAGTCATTAGGCATGCAAATTGTATACGTATACTTCCTCGATATCACTCTTAAAAGACATAATTTTATTTTAGGCATTACATTTAGAAAGACACATTTACATAACGAAAACCCATTTGTAATAATCACAATAATTATTCACTTACTATTTCTTATTCCAGATTCTCTCTCATACCTCGTTTTTTATACTTATAACACTTAATTTACTATATATTCTTTTTAATTTTCGTGTAAATATCATTTTTACAACTTTTCGAGTATAACGGAGGAGGAGGAAGTATATACAACAACAGTCATTTGATGAAAATAATATGATAATTTTCAAGAGAAAAGGAGAGGGAGAGGGAAGGTATTAATTAAGGAGGACAGCTGTGTGTAGTTGATTAAATAATAATTAAGAAATAAATGGTGGTTATAGTTAGCTATCTATCTTCAAAGAAACGTAACCAAATTGTTAATTAATAAAGGAGTTAGCACACTTACTACCACCTGTCATCATCAATTCAAAGAGAAAGACCACCACCATTTCAAACTTTTCTGGACATGTGTGGCTTGTGATGTGATGAATAATCTCTTTTTTAGTATGCAAAGTCAGCTCTATCATCATTTGAACTTATCTTTTCAATTATATGATTTAGATTAAATTAAAATAGGCTGCAGCAGTCGCTCCATCTAAAAATGACAATAATGGAAGCAGTTTGAGACAGTTATACATTGTATCACATTCATTCTCTAATTCAATTTTGTGTCCCATAATTGCTCAATTTCCCAGCGTATAATCAACTTTTCATATCATACCCATTTTCCACGGGTAGCAGTTAATTAGGGAATCCCCGTAAAAAATTAATCAAACTAATATTTTGTTTTAAAGCACTTTAGCGATAAAAAAAACTCAAAAATTAACTTTGATAAAGGATAATTTTTCTACTTAAACTCATATAATCACATTCATAAGAGCTCAAAAAAATTAAATAGTTATGTATGACACAATTCACCAAACATAAGGAAAGATACACTAGATTACAATAAGAAAACTATAAGCAGTTCAGATAAAATTCGGTTTAGGTAATGGGGCGGGTAATGCTAATACCAAAACCAAACCGTTCCCCACTTTTTCATTTCGGTTATTCTCCATTACCCGCCCCATATCCAGTCAAATCAGTTAATAACTGTCAACTTTGGTTCGATTCAGTTCGGATATTAACGGTTCGGTTCAAAATTGTCATCCCTA
Source organism: Adenophora triphylla var. japonica (assembly GCA_022495995.1). Lineage (NCBI taxonomy): Eukaryota > Viridiplantae > Streptophyta > Magnoliopsida > Asterales > Campanulaceae > Adenophora > Adenophora triphylla. The sequence continues at coordinate 245,242 of JAFEMH010002131.1, read as the reverse complement.
GCTCCATTGAACCATATACCACCTCAATCTACTTTTGTGCTCGGCAGACGGGATGTAACAAGTTTGATGAGATACACAATTTTTTGGAAGCGATCACGATTACATACGAAATGAGCGAGATTAGGTGGTCAAATCTGGGTCGTTGGGTGGAACGCTAGAGCAAAAAAATACTCCATGTCCATAAAAATAAAGAATTATTTCTGTTTTACCCTAAAATTTTCACTTAGCATGTTCTACATCTTGGTCATCCATCCTGAGGTAACGCCTTGACTTACATCTTTGACTAACGCCTTGAAATTATTTATTGTATATTTCCTATTTTTCAGGAACATAATTATAGATAAATAACTTACTCTTGTGACCGTTTGGACTTGGTCAAACGACGACATAACAACTACATTTATCAACCAAAGGGATAACGACTGATCATCATCAACAAATTGCGAGATTCTAGGCAAAAGATGAGGAACGTCATTCAAGTTGTTGTTTTTGGTTACATTCCTGTATATATATATTATCTCTAGAACGCACATGTATTCACGTTACACATTCTCTTCTACTCTCATACTGCACTTCGTATTCGCAAGCTACTAAATTAAATAACATTTTTTGGTTAAGGTAGGCTTTTCCTAAAGCCTTCCGATGTTTTTCCTTACGAACGATTGTTTAAAGGTTTTCCCGTTACATCCTCGTGTTCATCTTGGCTTGTGAATTATATTCCATTTGTGTCCAAACATCCTTGATAGATAAATTTAATTGTTGAATTTTGTCCAAAATAATTTGGCGTCGTCTATGGGAACTTTGGTTTTTTAGATTCCAATCAAGATGGGCAATCCTACTTCAGCAATGTCTACCCCCATCATTTCGACTGGGACAAGAACCAACACGTCAAGCTTGCTTATGACGTCCAACATGCATTCGCCTATTGGATCTGGTGATGTTACGTCTCAAAACCAAGGGCTCAACCTGGGTGGATCTTCATCCATGACGCTGCCTGGAATTTCTCTAGAAGTTGTAACTGCTTTGACGGCTATGATGCAGCAGTTGAAGGACCAGATTGACGGGCAACAACATACCAATCGGATGATCTTCAATCACATCGACAGACTACGACACGATTTATCGGCTTCAGGGTATGGCGTTCCAATAGTCAGCATGCCGGAGACTTCACCTTTGCAGCCTAGGACTCTTTTCTCCGATGCTGGGACGAGTGTACAGGGCGGTCAAGGCAACATGTCCATGTTCAGCACTGTTCAGACAGAAAGCACCACCGTTACATCCAATCCAGTTCCGCTGTCAACATGTTTTACCTTTGCAACCCCACCTCCTGTGGGGCAAACAAGGAGTTTTAATGCGTTCAATACTCCTTTCAGTCCATTTGTCGCCACTAACCCTGTTGCAGATACCACCCTTGCAAGGGAAGTGCAGCAGATCAAGGACATCCTCATGAAGGTCCCAGGAATCACCTTACCCTTCAATCAAGCATCTCCAACCAGCCATCATGATTCACGTTTTGTTCCTGCTATAGCTGGGGTGGAGATCCCTAAGAGATTCCAAGTGCCTCCCATGAAGCAATACGATGGCACAACTGACCATGCAGAGCACATAGCCATGTACCAAGAGAAGATGGACATCATCAGCATTTCCCCGCATCTTAAGGAAGTTTGTTTGTGCAAAGTCTTTGGGTCCACCTTATCCGGTCCCGCCTTGATGTGGCTGACTAATCAGCCTATGAATTCTATCTCATCTTACTCTCAATTAATTAACATGTTTCTTAATCAATTCTCTTGTAATATGTGTTTGAAAAACTCACGAGTGACCTTTAAAGGATTGTACAACAGCCTGACGAAACCCTAAGAGATTACGTGTTCAGGTTCAACAAGGAAGCTGTAAGCATTCCTCACATTGACGTGTCAATCGCAACATAAGCTTTCAGGATGGGCCTGAAGAGAGAATCACCATTCTACCAAGATTTGGTCATGTTCCCGTCTAGAAGCTTGGAAGAAGTCAGGACAAGATCCGTTCGTTTCATCAGGCTGGAAGAAGACGAGATGATTCATGTCAAGGCGTCAAAGAAGACACCTACATATGAGAATCCCGACAGAAAGGCTGACTCCTCCCATCATCGATCTAATAGGGGAAAATCCTAATCTAAAACTGCCTCTTCTAAAATTAATATTGTAGAAGAGGATGATGATGAAGATGATACAACTTGTCCTAAGATTAGTGACTATTGTTTTTCTGTTGACGTTTCAGGACTCCTACATGCAATGGACAACTTAGGTGGCAAGGCGAGATGGCCAAAGGCAGGTGATAGATCATCATCTTGGAAGGACAAATCCAAATGGTGTGCTTACCATGAAGATTTCGGCCACACCACTGATAATTGTATCGCCTTGAGAAAAGAAATTAGCTACTTACTTTCAAAAGGACTCCTCAAAGATCTGCTTGGAAAAAGAAAAGGATGGACTGAAACAAAGGAAACCGTAGCTGACGCTCCATCTTCACCTCCTCCTGCAACTAACGTGATTAATTTTATCACAGGTGGTTCAGATATTTGTGGCACCACGTATTCTGCAGCAAAACGTCATGATAAAGATTCCAAAGAAGACAAGATGGAACTACCAACTAGACATCGATCACTCGCCAGGAGAGCAAATCATTTTCGATGATGATGATAAAGAGGATGTCTTGGACCCGCATCATGACGGTCTAGTCGTCACCCTACAGATTGCCAACTGCAAGGTGAAGCGCATCTTAATCGACAGCGGTAGTTCAGTCAACCTAATCATGAAGAGCACCTTGGAAGAAATGATGATCCCCTTAACGGAGGTTGTGAGGAATTCCTCCGTTCTAGTAGGTTTCAGTGGAGAAAACAAACAGACAATTGGAGAAATCAAGTTACCCATCTATGTAGAGGAATGAACTCTATGGAAAGGATTTGCGTGATCGACTGCCCATCATCCTGGGCAGACCTTGGATCCATAACATGAAAGCAATTCCGTCTACGTACCACCAATGTATCAAGATGCCAACGCCTTGGGGCGTAATCAAGGTGAAGGGAAACCAGCAAGCTGCCAAGGAATGCTACAAAACAGATATGAAAGTGTGTTCTACTCATTAAGTGTGATTTAGAGGAGGGTTTAAGGCGCCCTAGAGTCTGTAAAAATGAAGATGTCCGTGATTGAAGTTAAGTCAGAATAAATCCGATACTGGGGCAAGCCGTCGTCCTCGTAAGACGTTTGAGATGGCATGATTGTTGTCCCACCAAGTACTAGGAGAGGCATCTTAAACTCTCTTACTTGTAAGTTAAAATTTATTACAGTTTTAACGCCCAGGTACAAACCTTTTCTTTAAATAATTGTTATTTCTTTCAAATGTATTCTTCCTTTTTATTTAATTAAAACCCCTACCGACTTAAGTATCGGAGGGGTGTTAGGCGGGCTAACACCCAACCCTAACATGTTCCTTTGTTGCAAGATGGAAACCCTTCAATTTGGTATAAACAGCATCGGAAGCAACATGCCAGCAGCTTGAAAGCGTTAAGCTTTTCTTGGTGACCAAAGGTACACAATCTATTCGAATGTAAAAATAATATAATTTACATGTGAAGACCACGATTATATTATCGCCTGGGCGCACGTTTTTTACACTTAATTTAAAATGGCAAATTCAATTCACCTTGTTAGGGGAATTATGTTTGCTATTTTAAATTCAAGTTGTGAACTAAGGGTTGTAACATCAACATGTTACCTAAGGGACACCGAAAAGTGACATTTCTACATGTCACCTACAACTTGGTTATAACATCGTTGCATGTTATCTTTACAACTTGGTTATAACATCGTTGCATGTTATCTTTACTTATTGTTTACAACACTCGTACGTGTTGTCTTTCATACCCAGCAGAAAAATACTCGAAGGTATAACAACATCCAAGATTCCATTGCAATAAAAGTTACCAAAAGACTAAGATGTTAGACCAACCCAACACCATCAAAACCAAATGTTTGAACTCTTATGAGCCACTTACAGAATCACAAATTTAAAGATGTTTAGGGGCCAACCCCCTACTCCAAAACCCAAATTTACATGCCAATAAAGGCATGGCAAAATAAAACACAACCATTGTTTGAAAACGTAAAAAAGAAATTGTTTTTTTATGTTGCAGGTACAGCACCAGTTTCCTTACCTTCGTCCTCCTTGACGGACGTACCAACTTCTTCTTTATCCTTCCCTCATGCTCCTCCCTGCTCAATCTCTTTGACATCATGAGAATTCACCTCACCAACATCTACAGCTTCGCATAAGAATGCATTCATCATAGCCACTTCATCCTCAATCCTCCACGCACAATGTTTTTCAGCTTCAAATTCTTTGATCATGTTGATCCTGCTTTCCATTACTGACTTGGTGGCGTCGGCCATGTACTTCTCCTTCACTTCCTGTAGTTCTTTGATGTGCTCCTCCTCTACTTTCAACATTCTGGTGGTAAGACTTACTAACTCTTTCTCTGCTTGATCAGCTCTTGCACTTCCCCCTTGGCCTTTTGGGTCAAGATCTTGTTCTGATCTTCCCTCACTTCCACTTCTTTCAACAAAAAATCCGTAAACTTCATCACCTACAGGAAAGACATGTCCTCATGTCAAACAATTTACGCCTAGAAAATTTATGCAAATCAGAAAGGAGTGTTACCTTCTCAAAAGAGCTTTCCATGTTAGTCCTCACATTCTCTAATCATCCTCCACCGCGGTCACCACATCATCCAACCTTCTCTTTTTCCCTGCCTTGTTGATTGAACTATCCCCCTTAGGGATAGGAGGTTTACCTCCTTCCAACTTTATTCCCACTTTGACCCTTAGGCTTGACATTATATCATTTACATCAAAACCTGCTTTAGAACGGGTCACTGCATCATGAAAAGGATAAGGGTCACATGGATAAACAACAAGTCAAGAATATTATTTACTATGAAGGAGACTTTACCAGATGACATCTTGACTGGACTGACACTTGCAGAAACTCTCTCCTCCTCTCTAAAATCTTCCCCAACAAACTCAACAGGAGAAGGCATGTATTTACGCAAGGAATCAGGAAACAGACTCAAAATCAGGTCCACATTAGCAGCAGTCTCATCTAACGGCGGGAATAACTCCTCCAACGTTTTAACTGCACAAGAATGAAGCAAGCAACCTGTCAAAATAACATTAGAGCAAGATGGAAAGTTGTAAACAAAACGCTAATCAACCTCTACCTTGACGCTTCCAAGCGGACACCATCTCTTTGCCTCCCTCCAGACTCGCCTTCTTCACATAAAAATATTTGTGTTTCCACCCTCTATCTGCTGCATCTAGACCCAAAACTAAGGGATCTCTACCCGGCCTGATCCTAAAATTATATCTGCCATTGCCAAACGCCCTAATGTCGTAAACGAAGGCCAACTCTTCTAACCCAGCAGTAACCCCGTGTTCAGCCGAAATTCTGTCTAGGGTATGCAATGTACGCCAACCAATAGGCATCAATTGTCAATACGACAGTTGGGTGGCCTCGAAAAAGCGGGTGATTAAGGGAGAAAAGGGGAATTTCAAACCTATGGTAAATGGGTACTCGTAAAAGCCTACCCAATCGACGGAATACAGTCAGCACTACAAGATTCGCCGGGCACCAGGAATTCTGCGTTGGGGGGAAACGCATTATTCCTCTTCAGAGCATCAACATGGGACGCTCTGAGATTGCACCGTTCGTCATCCTTTTTCCTAATAAATCCTAGGCATTTAAACCCCTTGGGAGGGGAAGCCTCAACATCTATGACTCTTTTGCCTTTTCCCATGACGGCAACCGGAAAGAAACGGAGAAACAAGAGAGAGAAAACTCACCGGGAAACAGACGAGGACCTAGCGCCGGTGGGGTGGAGACTTTTTTAGAGAAGAAATTCAGTTTCTTCCTTCAAAAATCAAATAAATATGAAAGGACTGCTACAGGCGCCTACAAAATCCCATAATAGCCCTAATTTCTCGTAAACCGTGCGGGCCAACCGCCTCATCAACTCCCTTGCAAGATCGAGGCGACATTTGACAAAATATTAAAACTTTCCGTATTCAACATGAAAAAGCCTTAATATTTTGGGGGCAATTGTTTCACCCTAAACTTTTCACTCAGCATGTTCTACATCTTGGTGATTCATCCTGAGATAACGCCTTGACTTACATCTTGGACTAGCGCCTTGAAATTATTTGTTGTATATTTCCTATTTTTCAGGAACAGAATTATGGATAAATAACTTACTATTGTGACCGTTTGGACTTGGTCAAACGACGACATAACAACTTCATTTATCAACCAAAGGGATAACGGCTGATCATCATCAACAAATTGCGAGATTCTAGGCGGAAGATGAGGAAAACGACATTCAAGTTGTTGTTTTCGGTTACATTCATGTATATATATTATCTCTAGAATGCACATGTATTCACGTTACACACTCTCTTCTACTCTCATACTGCACTTTGTACTCGTAAGCTACCAAATTAAATAATATTTTTTGGTTAAGGTAGGCTTTTTCTAAAGCCTCCCGAGGTTTTTCCTTACGAACGATTGTTCAAAGATTTTCTCGTTACATCCTCGTGTTCATCTTGGCTTGTGAATTATATTTCATTTGTGCCCAAACATCCTTAATAGATAAATTTAATTTTTGAAATTTGTCCAAAACAATTTCATTAAAATTATGCATTTAAACAATATATTCAGGCCAAAAACTTGTAAAAACGCGTTTTTTGTAAGCTTAAAAAAAACGTGCTTTACGCTCACTCTCATTCTCTCTCACTACTCTCTCTCTCTCTAAACGTCTTTTTTCTTCACCCGCTCTCTCTCTCTCTAATCGCTTCTTCCTCACCTTTCTCTCTATCCCTACCCAAATCGGCGCCCTTTTCCTCTAGCCACAGCCATCGCCGGTTTCTCTAACTTCGATTCTCCCCAAAACCATCAACACCTTCTTCCCTCCGTTTCCAGACCCTAAACCCGTTCACCACCACCCGCTTCACCAACAAATTCCGATCACCACACTTATTGGCTCCGGCGCTCGAGAAGGTTGCTGTTTGGCTCGTTCGTCAAGTAGTTCGAATCAGAACCCCGTTTCCCCATCAGAAGCTCCGGTGAGGAAGGATTGAAAGGGGATTGGGTCGTTGTTTGGTGAAGCGGTGGTGATGGGCGATTTAGGGAGCGAAGTTGGGTTGTTGTTTGGTTGAGGGATGATTGAGGGAGTGGTGAAGAAGACGATTGGGGAGAGCTAGGTCGCCATGGAAGCCGCTTTAGAGAGAGAAGCTCGTGGTGGGTGTCTGTTGAAATTGGAACTGCCGAAGTTGATTTGGGCGTATTGCCAGCAGTTGTCTATTTAATTACCAGTGTATATGTTTTTTAATACCAATATATGTATTTGAGTACCAGTTTGGGCATTTGCTGTTGGGGGGATTTGATGTGCCAGTGCTAGGGATTTGATGTGCCAGTGTTAGTGTAAACTAATGCCAGTGTATGTGTTTTTGAGTGCCAGTTCATGTGTTTTGAGTGCCAGTACATGTGTTTTTGAGTGCCAGCAAAAAAGAGTACCAGTGCATGTGTTTTGAAGTGCCAGTGCATGTGTTTTTGGAGTGCCAATGCATGTATTTATGAGTGCCAGCAAAAAAGAGTATCAGTGTTTGGTGTAAAAAAGTGCCAGCACATGTACACTAGCACTTATTGATACTACAACGGACACTTTTATAAGTGCCAGTATCAATGTTAAAAAGTGCCAGTGTACTCACTGGCAATTTTTAACATTAACACTGGCACTTGAGAAAAGTGCCAGTTTCATGTTTATAAAACGGCAGTATGAAATCACTGGTCATTTGTAATATTAACACTGACATTTATCATGGTTGCCAGTAATTACGAAAATACCACTGTTTGTTTTGAATAATAATGTCCAGCACTTTGAAAAAACACATTTTTTCTTATCTTAAGAAAAAACTAATTTTTTATAAGACCAACTCTATATTCAGCTAACCCACTTGTTTATTTAAAAAGGGTAAATTTATCAATTGAAATATTTTAATTTGCATTTATAGGTTTGCTAGGAATCTTGATACCGTTAAAGAAAAATATTGAATAAAGGTCTCTTTTTGAAAAAACATAGTACTATTCTTTTCTTCGTTCTTCTAATTTGTTTTGTAGTTTGTGTTTTATTAGTAAGAAAGCCAAATTATTAAGTTTTGTATTTTAATATTCATGTAATAATCTCTTTGTAATATAATTCTTTCGTCCATAAATGAATATCGAAAAAAAATCAAATTCGCTCTTAATCAATCAAAAAAAATTTAATTATTTTTTAATGATATTTATTTAAAGAGCTAAAATTTTACAAAAAATGCATTTTTCTAAGCAAAAAAAAAATGTGTTTTGTTTCCCCCGCTAGTGTCGGTGCAAGTGTAAAAAAATATCAGTGTAAAGAGTGACAGTGCATGTATTATTAAGTGACAGTGTAAAAAAGTGTCAGTGTTATAGTGTAAAAAATGTCAGTGTGTGAAGAGTGTGAAAACGTGAGTTTTGTGGGAACATTATTATGTTTCCTTATTTCAAAAGACTTCTATATGGTAAGAAGATTTTGGGACTTTCATGGAGATTTATAAGTATCTTACTTTTATTAAGAGATTGTAATTATGTAAATATCCTTTATTTATGTACATAGTTTTATATTAGGACTAACCTACTAATATTTGATTTCCTTGTGAGTGTGTTATATGTTTTCATATAGAAAAAGGAATCTCACAAAGGAAGAAGTCGATTGCATGAAGATCTTCTCCAAGGTGCTCTATAAATACAAGGCATTCAGCACAAAGAGAAGTTACACAATTTACGAGAGAAAAACACATTCTTCATAGTCATTCGACATTGTTGTTTTTAGGTTGTGAGCTTACATCCGTAACTCACATCTAGGTTTTCATAAAGTTCTCTTGTTTTACTTCTGATTGAATAAGTCCTACTTGGGAAAGGGGAGTTGTTCATATCATAGAAGGTGATTAAAACTTGTTTAGTATTTTCATATTTTAGTTTTTCACTTATTTGTTTTTGTAAAAAAAACATAAGTTTTTATAGTGAAAAGGTTTTTGGGCGTAAGCCTAGTTTGCTGATCACACAGATCAGTAAGCGTATATAACTCTTGAGTTATTGCATTTTATTTACTTTTATTTACTTTATTCCGCTGCATTATCTGTGGATGTGTGGACAGTTGTGAGACACATCTGTACTCACATCCTTTGCCTATTGCGTGATCCAAGTTTCCTAGCTACACGGAACTTTCAATTGGTATCAAAGCCAACTCTCGATATATTACTGAGTGTTGATCCAGAAAGTGTAGTCATTATGGAATGCCAAAATCACCAAAATAGGCCTCCTGTCTTGGATGGCACAAATTATTCTCTTTGGAAGTCTAAGATGCGAAATTACATCAAAAGTATTGATGAAAGAGCTTGGATGTGCATTCTTGTTGCATGGCAACCTCCTCTTGTGGAGAAAAAGCCATCTTCTGTTGGTGAGTCCTTCTTTGAAAGAAAACCTGAAGAACAATGGACTCTTGATGAAATACAAGCCTGCAAATTACAATTCAAAGGCCGTGGGTGCTATTTCCGGCCATGTTTCTGGGAATATGTACAAGCTTATAACAAATGAAAGTATAGCCAAAGCTGCTTGGGATATTTTGCAAACTCAATGTGAGGGAGCACCAAGTGTGAAGGCTACCAGGCTTAGAATTTTAATGGATAGGTTTGAGTTACTTCGAATGGAAGAAAGCGAGGATATTGTGTCATATCCGCTAAGATTCATGAGATTTCAAATGAATGCACAAGTCTAGGAGAATCTATCTCCAATGCAAGACTTGTTAGTAAGATTCTAAGGACCTTGCACGAGAGGTTCAACATTAAAGTAGCCGTGATTGAAGAAACAAAGGACACAAATACCGTAGGTCTTGACACCATCATAGGAATCTTGACCGTGTTTGAGCTTAACCTTGAGGCTCGGAAGAAAAACAAAACACACAAGTCTTGCTCTCAAAAGTGCCGCATTACCAAGAGAGCTTGTGGAATTATCCTACCGAGATTGACAAGTCAAATCTTGAAGATGAGGATGTTGCTTTTATTTCAAAGAAATTCAGTTCTATCTTGAAAAATAGAAGGATGAGCAAATTTCCCAATAGACCTACTTCGATCTTCTTTGAAAAGCCAAAACCTAGCAACGACATTTGGATTCAAGAAACCAAGTTTTGAAAATAAATCATCCGAATCTGTCCAATGTAGGGCATGTCGTGGCTTTGGTCATTATGCCAATGAGTGTGCTAACACACTTAAAAAGAAGGGGATGAGCTTAACCGCTACCCTTAGTGACCGGTGAGGATGAGGAAGAAGAAGTGGCTAACATGTCTGTCTTAAATTGCCATTCTCGTGTTTAATGCTTTTTCTAGATATAGAAGAATATACTCTGAAAAACCCTTGGATGTGGGCTCGGTTGTGTACACATCCGGTGTCACATCTCGAATCGGAGCGAACCGTTTCCGTAAAAGGAGAGTCAGATGATGAAGATGAAGAAAGAGACATTCCCTATGAGGAACTCTTTGCCACATACAAGGAGCTGCATACAGATTGGATGAAAAGATTGGACAAAATTGAGGTACTTGTTAAGGTAAACAAATCTCTGTCTGATAAATTAGCTGCTTGTGAAGATGAAAAAGCTGTACTTTCAAAAGAAAATGATGCTCAAAAGGATACCATTGCAAGACTTGAAGTTCTTGTGACCAAAAGAGAAGTTGACCTTGAAAAATTCAAGAATGAATGTGAAAAAGCTGATAATACTTTCACTAAGTTAAACAAAAGTAAAATGAAAATGGAAGAAGCTTTTTCTATGGGTCAACGTGACAAAATTGGTATAGGTTTTGAAACTAATTTTGTAAAGGAGGGATATGAGGGTTCTACCTCCAAAAGTGTGAAAAAACAAGTTTTTAAAGAAAAAGTCATTCTGAGTGAGAAGAGACCAAGGAAGAGGCATTACATTTGTCATTACTGCCTAGCTCCTGGTCACATTAGGCCCTTCTGTTACAAACTCAAGGCTGATAAAAAATCTGGTAATTTCAAACAGCCTCAGATGTGTGAGAAGATGTATGCACATCCTAACACACATCCGGTCAATCTGAGACCTCTCGCAACCCAAAAAGAAAATGTTAAACAGTGGGTAGCCAAACCAATTACCACCTGCAATGTTGTCTACTCTTCCCTCAAGAGTACTGTCTGCGGCTCTTGGTATTTTGATAGTGGGTGCTCTAGGCACATGGTGGGAACCAAGCAGTCCTCCTTGACTATGAAATAATAAATGGAGGGAAAGTAAATTTTGGTGGAGGTGCTCAAGGAAAGATTGTTGGGAAAGGAACCCTAGATGTCAAGGGTCTCCCAAAATTGCACAATGTGTACCATGTGGAAGGCTTGAAAGCCAACCTAATAAGCATCGATCAACCTGTGTGATGATGACCTATTTGTGAAGTTTGATAAGCACTTGTGTGAAGTGTTTGATAAGGATAATAAATGTGTGTTTCTTGGTCCTAGATCCGGCGATAATTGTTACCAATTTGGTGACAATCTTTCTTGCCTAAGCTCAAAAGCTAATGATGTCAATCTGTGGCACCAAAAATTAGGGCATGCTAGCCGTAGAACTCTGGAAGAACTTCAAAGGTTTGAAGCCATTAAAGACCTCCCTAAAGCGAACTTCAAGAACCCCGATGTCCGTGGTTCATGTCAAAAGGAAAACAAACAAAAGCATCACATAAAAAGGTCCAACAATGCTCCACAACTAGATGTTTGGAGATGATTCACACCGATTTGATGGGACCTATTGAAGTAGAAAGCTTTGGTAGGAAAAAGTATGCCTTTGTGTGTGTTGATGATTATTCTAGGTACACTTGGGTAATGTTCTTAAGAGAAAAGTCGAAACAATTGGAGAATTCAAGAATTGGTACAAAAGAGTTAGAAATCTTTATGGTCTTAAGACTGTGAGGATTAGGTCCGACCATGGCACCGAATATGAGAATCAAATGTTCACCAATTTTTGCAATTCTAAGGGAATCACTCATGAGTTTTACGCACCAATCACCCCACAAAGAAAATGGAATTGCTGAAAGAAAGAATAGAACCTTGCAAGAAATGGCTAGGGTCATGCTAAGTTCAAAGAACCTGTCCAAAAATTTTGGGCGAAGCCTTAAACTTGCTTGCCACATTGGAAATAGGGTGTTCCTAAGGATTGGTAACACTTTGTCACTCCATATCAAATTCTCCTTGGAAAGAAACCAACTGTAAAATATTTTCATGTGTTTGGTTGTGTTTGTTATATTCTCAATGATAGAGAATACCTGTCCAAGTTTGATTCAAAAAGTGACAAAGCAATTTTCATGGGCTATTCCACAAACAGTAGAGCTTACAGAGTTTTCAATCTCAAAACTAAGACCATTATGGAATCTAATGTTAAATTTGATGACTCACTTGATCTTAACCTCAAAGGCCGAGGATGATGTTTCGGGTTGCTTGCTAGGTGGAAGGATGAAGAAACAAGTGCCGAAAAAGCAAAAGAAACTTCCAAAGGCTTTGTTAAAAATGATGAACCCGACAAGGATGTAACCAAGGATGTGGACACATACGCCTCCACATTCGACCCACATTCGCTCCCACATCCACTCAAACTCCTGTAATCGAGGACAGTTCCTCTGATTCGATCAGGGATGATGCTCCGTAAGGTAATGTGAATGGGTGTGTAGATAGGTCAAAGGATATCCCTTCTAAAATCCAGAAAAATCACCCCACTTCACAAGTTGTGGGAGATGTGCATGCTCAAGTGAGAACTAGACAAAAGGACAAAGTTGATTATAGAAAGATGGCTGGTTTATGGAGTTGCTCCTCAAAGATACTCCCAGGTAAGCTTCTGTTGTTTTGTTTCTAAAATTGAACCTAAGAATGTTCTTGAAGCATTGAAAGATCTTGTTGGATTATGGCTATGCAAGATGAATTAATTCAATTTGAAAAGAATGAGGTATGGACTCTTGTTCCTAGACCCTCACATGGTAATGTCATAGGAACCAAATGGATTTTTAAGGACAAAGCTGATGAGCAAGGTGTGATAACTAGAAATAAAGCTAGGTTAGTTGCTCAAGGTTATACTCAAATTGAGGGAATTGACTTTGAGGAGACATTTGCTCATGTTGCAAGAATTGAGTCCATTAGGCTTTTGTTAGCCATTGCTTGTTACCTCAAGATTACTCTTCATCAAATGGATGTCAAGAGTGCCTTTTTAAATGGGATATTAAATGAGGAAGCCTATGTTGAACAACCTAAAGGCTTTGTGGACTCCAAATATCCTAATCATGTGTATAAACTGAAGAAAGCTACGTATGGGCTAAAGCAAGCCCCTAGAGCTTGGTATGGTAGGTTGGTGACCATTTGCTTCAACTAGGTTTCAAGAGAGGTGAGGTTGACAAAACCTTGTTTGTGAGAAGAAACAAAAAGGAGATTCTTGTGGCACAAATCTATGTAGATGATATTGTGTTTGGGTCAAACTCTGACCCTATGTTAGCTAACTTTGTGGATAAAGCATGACTTCCACATTTGAGATGAGCATGGTAGGAGAGTTGAACTTTTTCTTAGGCTTACAAATTAAGCAATTCAAAGATGGCATGTTCATTTCTCGCCTAAGTATGCCAAGAATCTTGTGAAAAAATTTGAGCTTGAACACTCTTCACATCAAAGAACCCCAATGAGATCTTCCCAAAAGTTAAGCCATGATTCAGATGGTGAGAGTGTTGATCAAACCCTCTATAGAAGCATGATAGGAAGCCTGCTCTACCTCACGCAAGTAGACCCGACATTATGTTCAGTGTGTGTCTATGTGCTAGATACCAAGCCAACCCTAAAGTGTCCCATCTTAAAGCCTTGAAAAGAATCATTAGGTATGTGAGTGGGACCGTGAACCTAGGTCTACATTACTCTAAAGAAACAAACACAAATTTGGTTGGGTACACCGATTCTCGATTGGGCTGGAAATAGTGATGATAGAAAAAGTACCACTGGTGGATGTTTCTACCTAGGTAATAACCTTGTGTCTTGGTATAGTAGGAAACAAAATTGTGTGTCCTTGTCCACTGCTGAGGCTGAATATGTTGCCCTTGGGAGTTGCTGCACACAATTACTTTGGATGAATCAAATGCTAAAAGATTATGGATTAAATAGCAAAGTTTTGACCGCTTTTTGTGATAACAAAAGTGCCTTGGACATATCTAAAAATCCTGCTCAACATTCTAGAACAAAGCACATTGATATTAGACATCATTTCATTAGAGATCTTGTAGAGCAAAAAGCGTGTGTCCGGAATTTGTTGGGACTCGAAAATCAATTGGCCGATATATTTACAAAGGCATTAGATTTGGAGAGATTTTCCTCCTTGAGGAAGTCTCTTGGCTTGTGTGATATCTAAGGTTGTGAGACCGATGTGTCTCACATCCTCTAACACATCTGTAGATTAGTTTAACCGAAAAAAAAAAAAAAAAAAAAAAAAAAAAAAAAAAACATAAAAAGAAAAAGCCAAAAATATCATGCATTAGCACGAAATTTCTCAGTGTGGTCACTTGTGAGTCTTCATCTTTGACATTATTTTTGATCACTTAATTGTGAGTATTTCCGTCCCACAAGTATCTTTTGATGACTTGGTATAACCTTCCTAGGTATCTCACAGTGGGTGCTAAAAGAAAAAAAATATATATATATGTGAGAAACAGCTGCTTCACCCTTAGTATGAAGCCATACCACTGTGATCAAGTGATTTTCATAAGAAAACTTGAAGTCAAACTTGATAAGATCATTGGGAAAAAGGGCTATCTTTGGGATCAAGTAAAGTGAAAGCTACTCACATTGCAAAAATCCACAACAAAAAATTGGTGGATGCATCCTAGAGGCTGTGCAGATTGGATTACTGCTCATTGACTTTTTGTGATCTAAATGTGTTCCAATATGTGACTCACATCCTATGCCACATCCATAAGCTGAGAATATTTCCTTCACTTGTGTGTTTGCTTCATGCTAGACATATTGCATTTTAGGTCATATAGGAGCTTTGTAAATATGCTAGTTAATTAATTTTCTCTCTTAATTTACTCTTTGATTATATAGGTTTTTGATCTCCAATATCTTTCATGAAAAGAAAAGATGTGTATCAATCCTTGTTTGAAAAGGTTGAAAAATTCTTTTGGGATTCTATTTTAAAATAAAGATATGCCGAAGCAATTTGTGTTTTCATAAAAATCTTACAAAATCTTGATTTATTTTAATCCCTTATTTTCCTGGAAGGTGCTTGTGTGTAGTAACCTCAAAGGTTTTCTAGCCGTTGGAGGACTCTTAAGGTTTTTGAGGTGTGATTACCTGTTTGGAAAAGGATTCCTAATTCTATTTGGAAAGGGGGAGCTGTGAGTATTTATTTTACCTCACATCCGTCTTCTCCCTCATAATCCTTGTTAAAACCCTTTGTTATTCCTTCCCGTTTGCACACAAATTCACACACCCTTGCATTAATTTCCTGTGCACTGTTCAACCAACCTCAAATCTCTCTGTTAAATGGCCGAGCATTCGAATATAAGAGAAGAAGATGTTCTTGACATTGTGCCGATTTCAATAGCAAGAAGAGAGGACTCCATTCTCCTAAATCCCGTAATCTCTAAATTTCTTGGCCGATTTCTCTTCTCCATCACCCTCGTCTGAACCAACAATGGAAGCCTCTTCTCCCAAATCCCCTTCATTGGAAGCTGTGAATGTTTCAACTGAGGTAAACCCTAAGGCTCCATCCTCTCCGGTGATCCCACCATCGGATGTCGCCATTGCTATTGATCCTTCTTCAACAAAGAAGAGAAAGTTGTCTCAAGCAAAACCCCCAACTTCTGTTACATCGCCGGTGCCTCCTCGTACTCTTCGACGATCTGGTAGGACTCGCAAGCTGTCAGAGGCTGACAAAGCCAAGAACCTACTAAAACCTGGCGGGAAACCTACAACGGCCATTGTTCTTGAAGAAATAGAAGAAGATGATGAGGTAATAGTCCCTCTTATTAGGACTAGGGCTAAATCAAAAATTACTCCTCCCTCTCGTTATTGATGCTGTCCCCGTGATTAATCCCTCCGAGGTTGTGCCTCCTGCTGTATCGGTTTTGCCTACCGTTGCTCCCTACGCGATCCTTTGATCTCTATTGAGACTGTTCCCCATGCAGTACCTGTTGATCCTATTGCTCCTGCTTCTCCCATAATATCTTCTGATCCCATTATCCCCAATACTGCTTCACCCCCTAGGGATAATGTTTCTAGTCCTGTAGCTGAGCCCTCTGTTCCCTTGGTTTCTAGTCCTGTTGAGGACCTTATTTCATTCAGTGATGATGAACCCCTGGCTAAGATTTTAAAAGATGTAAAGGGAAAGAAAAAGGTGGCTGAGACTGATTTGGAGCCAATAGAAGAAGAATCTGACTCTAGCTCAGATGATGATGATACTGCTTCGGATGAAAACTACAAGCTTGGGAGAGAAGAGCTAGATCAAGAAAAAGAGGACCAAGTGCTAGATTCCTCTGATGCTGATGATAATGAGGTTGAACCCATCAAAGTGCCATTCCCTGTGAAGGATGTGTCTAAGGATGTGCCCACATCCAGACGCACATCTACTCGAAAGAAGGCTGAATTGGGTATGTCATCGTCTCTCTCTCTCATCTCTAACCCCAAACCCTTTTCCAAAAAGTTTCTGTCCAAAAAGGCTTCTGATAGGTTTGAGTTAATTTCCTCTAAAGCCTTTGTTGTTGAGATGAAAAGGGATAGGGATACTTTTGTTAAACTTGGAATGGACAAGTTTTTTGAGGAAAGAGGATTATTCTTGACTGTGGACCATCCCCTTCCCTTCTATCCAAAATTGGTTTATGAGTTTTATGCCAATCTGCCTAAGAATTTTGATAGAACTTACTCTCATTCCACTGGTGTTTATGTTAGAGGAATATTTGTTCACTTTACACCTTCAGTTATCAATGATTTTCTTGGATTGAGTGATAATCTTGATGATATAGTTTCTATTGAGGAGGATGAACTGGTTTCTGCTCTCACACATGGAAAGGTCACTTCCTGGCCTGTAAAGCCTAAGGATTTAGGTAGTGGTTCATTATCCTCCCTTTATTGTTTTCTCCACTCCATCCTTGCTGCAAATTTGTGTCCCTCAAATAACAAAACCTCTGTTACTAGAATACAAGCCTTGCTTCTGTATAGATTGGGACTTAAGAAGCGTATTAATTTTGGGGATTTCATTTTTAGAAAAATTTGTGATTATGGAGAGTCTCCCTCGAAAAAATGGTCTTTACCTTACCCTTCATTGATCTCCCAAATTCTCATAGCCAATGGGGTAAAGGCTGAAAGAGGAGAAGAAAGGGTGGAAAATTTTGCCCTGTTTAAGGAATCCAAAACTCTATTAGACCCCAAACAGAGGCATGTTGATCTCCCGAGGCACTGTACCTGAGCTTGGTATGGAAGATGTGGACACATCTGGTGTCACATCTGAAGAGAATTTTGCTGCTCAGATGAAAGATTTAGATGCTGAAATTGTAGCTGCTGAAGCTCAAGCCCAAGCCTCCTTAGCTCATGCCAATAATTTGAAAGCTCTTAGAGATAATCTCCTTAGATGGTATGCTAAACTTTCTTGTCAAAAAGGGGGAGATTCTAGTTCAAATGTTGATGCTGCTGCTGGAAGTGAAGTCTGGGATGCTGCTGTGAATGCTGCTGCTGCTAAAGCTAAAGCTCTTGCTGGCTTTAGGTGGAGACATTTTGATCTTTGATTTAGGGGGAGAAAAGTTTTTTTTGGTATTTTGCTGTGATGGTTGCTAAAGACAATTTTTAATTTTCTGCTTTAGTTTTTAGTTTTTAAAACAATGGTCTGTAATAGCTTTAATTAGGATGTTTCTGAATGGTTTTTTGGTTTTGCTTAATGAACTGCTAGTATTCTGTTCTAATTCTGTTTTGCAGTTTTTATGTGTGGATGTGTATACACATCTGGACACACATCCATTCAGGGGGAGTTATGTTTTTCAATAGTCTGTGGTCATAATATTATGTTTGATATAAATCTTTGGTTTTGACCCGAGAAAGTCCAAAATAGGGGAGATTGAAAACGTGAGTTTTGTGGGAACATTATTATGTTTCCTTATTTCAAAAGACTTCTATATGGTAAGAAGATTTTGGGACTTTCATGGAGATTTATAAGTATCTTACTTTTATTAAGAGATTGTAATTATGTAAATATCCTTTATTTATGTACATAGTTTTATATTAGGACTAACCTACTAATATTTGATTTCCTTGTGAGTGTGTTATATGTTTTCATATAGAAAAAGGAATCTCACAAAGGAAGAAGTCGATTGCATGAAGATCTTCTCCAAGGTGCTCTATAAATACAAGGCATTCAAAGACAAAGAGAAGTTACACAATTTACGAGAGAAAAACACATTCTTCATAGTCATTCGACATTGTTGTTTTTAGGTTGTGAGCTTACATCCGTAACTCACATCTAGGTTTTCATAAAGTTCTCTTGTTTTACTTCTGATTGAATAAGTCCTACTTGGGAAAGGGGAGTTGTTCATATCATAGAAGGTGATTAGAACTTGTTTAGTATTTTCATATTTTAGTTTTTCACTTATTTGTTTTTGTAAAAAAAACATAAGTTTTTATAGTGAAAAGGTTTTTGGGCGTAAGCCTAGTTTGCTGATCACACAGATCAAGCAAGCCGTATATAACTCTCGAGTTATTGCATTTTATTTACTTTTATTTACTTTATTCCGCTCGCATTATTCATGGACAAGCGTGACAAATAAGCAGACACATCTGTACTCACATCCTTTGCCTATTGCGTGATCCAAGTTTCCTAGCTACACGGAACTTTCAGAGTGTTATTACATGTATTATTAGGTGTCAATATAAAAGAGTGTCACTGTAGGATAAAAAAGCATCAATGAAAAAGAGTGTCAATGCATTTATTATTAAGTGTCAGTATAAAAATAATTTTTTATTAGTGTTAAAAAAAACTAGTTTTTTATAAGATTAACTCATTTAAAACTATAAAACTAGAAGGAGTAATATTTAGAATATTACTATATTTTAAATGTTAAATAAGTTAAATACTTTTAAATCTCTGTCTAAAAAGATGAACGAGTAGCATATGAATTGGTCGAATGTTCCATTAGTCAATTTATTTTTTTTACTAATGTGAAATGACCAAAGTATCCCTCTTTTCTCCTCTCAAAGCCACCACCAATCAACTCTCTCTCTCTCTCTCTCTCTCTCTATATATATATATATATATATATATCTATCTATATATATTTGTGAATAAGTATGTATATATAGAGATATATGATCATCCAAGCAAATGAAAACATAGAAACAAAGAGAAAACACTATTGAATTTCAAACAATAAAATAGATGGACTATTATCTTTCTCTCTCTAGAAAAATAACACCTTTACCTTTCTTTCTTCTTCTTCTTGTTGTTCTTCAACTTGTACATGCTGCAACTGCAACCTATAACAAGGTACCACCCACAATCTCTTTCAGCAAAGGCTTCACCCCTCTCTTTGGTGATTCAAACCTCCGGCGATCGTCCGACGACAACTCCGTTCATCTCCACCTCAATCAATACACAGGTATGTATATATGTATGTGTATGTATATGTATATTTTTTTGTTATTAGCTTTGTTGTTAAGAAAAGTATGTTTATATGCATCTTTTGGTTCTCATGACACTTCTTGGAATTTTATTTCACTGTTTCCGTTCAAAAATAAATGATCAAATTTTATAAAATATAAAAATTTGAAAATTTTTTAGTCATTCATTTTAGAACGGAGGCAGTATTTTTTAAGTTTTTAGCACGTTATTAAAGGTGGGGTTTTATTTTCTTGAAATTTAAATAATTTTAATTATTATTATTTTGTTATACAGGCTCTGGATTTAGGTCATCTGACCTTTACAACCATGGATTCTTCAGTGCTAGAATTAAATTACCATCTGATTACACCGCCGGAGTCGTTGTCGCATTCTACGTATGTAATTTCATCTTCTTTAAGTTTTATTATTAAGAAAAAAAAAAGTAAATAAAAAGTAATTTTAATTATGATGTAATAATTCCTTGTTTGTTTTGTAATAATTCATAAACATGAATAGGGATAGCAACTTATGCATGGAATGTATAGCTGTAAACGCGTTTAGGAAAAGGAGTTAAGTTACTATTGATCCACCACTACAATACAAGATCATTACCCTTTTTGAAATTGACAAGAACATGCAATGTATTTACCCTTTCTTTTCTCTTTTAACAAGTTGTACCTTTTTCATGTTTAGTTGTACCCACTTGATTTAGCATGCCTACACTTTTCACCTAATCTTGCCATGATTCATGGAATTTGTTTTATAATACTCACTTATATTTATGTGGTGTTTTTAGTTATAATGTCAAAATATTTTTTATTTTTGATCATACAAATATTCGGTTTAAATATTTATAGTTTTGGTTTGAGTCGCTGGTATGCGAACACCGTATTGAATGTGGACTAATATTCAGCTATATATTTGTTTACGAAATTGTGGCAACAGACTACGAACGGAGATATATTTGAGAAAACTCACGACGAATTAGACTTTGAGTTCTTGGGGAACATAAAGGGGAAAGCATGGAGGTTCCAAACAAATTTATATGGAAATGGAAGCACAAGTAGAGGAAGAGAAGAAAGATACACATTATGGTTTGACCCTTCCAAAGAATACCATCGGTATAGCATCTTATGGACCACCAACAAAATCATGTAAGTCATATTTCTTTTTGTTACATAATATTATGATCATAAAATTATATTAAAATTTTTAATATTATAAAAATTTGATACTTATTTGGATGCACTAAAAGAAAAATTGTACGAAACTCCGACCCAAAATGAATGACTTATTTATCCTCAAATATGTCCCTAAATGATTTTTTATCATGTAAAACTAAAAATTTGAAAATAAATAGCAAAAAAAATACAAAATTTTCGTATTATAAGTTAGCTTTTTTTTTTTTAAAAAAAAAGTTCCATTTAAATATTAATTAATTATTTTGAAACGGAGAGTAATAATTATAACAGGAGTAATTAAGGGGATATTTTTCAAAGACCAAAACTTTACTTGCCTATTGATTTAATCAATGTCCCATTTACCACCTCCCACTTTAATTGAAAAGGTCAAATCTTTAATATTCAATTCCGTGTGGTTGAAATTTTGAATATTTGACCATTTCATTAATATTACTTTGATTTATATTAAATCAAGAAAATGGAAAAGAGTAAAAAGACTAAAGAAGAAAGACAAGTTAAATGGGAATTTGTTAAAGTTTGGATTCTTGTTAAATAACATACTCCCTCTGCCTAGTCTCACCTGAAGGGGCAAAGTTTTTGCATTGCACGAGAATTAAGAAAAGTGATGTAGGAAAAAAAAATGTATAGTAAAATAAATGTTGTGAGTATGAAAAGTGATGTAGAAAAAAGAAAGTGGGGGTAGGAAATAGTTAGTGAATATTTATTGTAAGTATGACAAGTCGGTCCTACAAATAAAGAAGTAATAAAAAACTTTTCATTTTTAGGCTGTGCCCTTTTAAATGAGACGCTCAAAAAGAAAATATGTGCCCCCTTCGAACGAGATTCGAACGAGACGGAGGGAGTATCTTTATAGTTATTGTTTTCCTTATTTAGATTTTGCAAAAGTCCAAATTGGACAAAAAAGTGACACTATTCCTAACGTATGTGATTAGGTTTTGTTTGATTCATAGATATCTTTTTGAGAATATAAAAAAGAAAAAGAAGAGATAGAAATGAAAAATATAGGCAAAGATATTTTCCTTGACGATCATTCCAACTCATATTTTTATTTTTCGTGCAGATTTTATATTGACTCATATTTTTATTTTTCGTGCAGATTTTATATTGACGAGACTCCAATAAGAATAATCGAACGCAACGAAGAAATGGGTAGCGACTTCCCATCGAAGCCCATGGGCCTTTACGCCACTATATGGGATGCTTCAAATTGGGCCACTTCTGGGGGCAAATACAAAGTGAATTACAAGTATGCCCCTTTCATAACCCAATTTACCGATCTCGTCCTCCACGGATGCGCCGCGGACCCCATACAACAAGTGTTAGGTGATACATGTGTCGAAAAAGACGAACAACTCGAAAAAATCGACTATGCCAATGTGACACCTAGGCAACGACTAGCCATGAGAAGGTTTAGGGAAAAATACATGTATTATTCGTATTGTTACGATAACTTGAGGTACCCTACTCCACTTCCGGAATGTGAGATTGATCCGGTACTTAGGCAACAATTTAAGGATACCGGGAGGTTGAAATTCGATGGGAAGCATCGGAGACACTCGAAGAGAAGAAATCAAGGTTCGAGCGCGGGGAGCTACGGGGATCAAGTGGAAGAGTGAGGAGATATATCGAAGTGATTTTTTTGTACAGTGGAGTGGATTGGATTGAATTGGGTTTTATTTTTCATTATTTGGTGTGTTTATAGCTTTACTTGTATACCAATATTTATTGTTTATTGAATAAAACTATATTGGAAGCTATTGGATACTAAGGATGAAAATGTCATAAAAAAATTTTTTTAGGACCCAAAATGAATAATCAAAAATATATATAATTTAATTTTAATTAAGAATAAATTTGATTTTATTTTTTTTTATTTACTCATTTTTGCAGCAGATGTAGTACTACTGCTACTACATCAAGTTCTAGTTCTACCCAGAACTCTTCCCTCAAGCAAGCCCAGTCCAATACGGCTAGGCCCAACAATTTTTCCCCGTTACCAATTAATCTGTACAACCCAATTTACTAATAACTCGACCCAATCCTACCTGTTTGTTTAAGTTAAAGGGTTGAAATGGTCTCCCATCTCAACTCTCTAAGTTTAATGGGCCTATCCAACCTTTTTCAACCCACAAACATAAATAGTCAAAATTAATAAATCTAAGGCATTCAGGTAGAAAAAATAAACGAGTCAACTAAGGATGGCCAAAACTGGTTTCGGGCCCGGTTTCGGTTCGGAACCGGCGGTTCCGGTTTGGCAAAAGGGTGAACCTTAACTAGCCCTTGCTTACCCCGGATCCGGTTTCGGTTACCACAATCCGGTTCCGGTACGGTTCTGGTTCCGGTACGATTCCGATCAATAATGAATAAAGAAGCTAAAAATTATTGAAAAACAAGGAATTTTTGATTCCGGTTCCGGTCCGGTTCACCATTTATGTGAACCTTAACCGGCCCTTATTCAAAACGGTTCCGGTTATCCCGGTTCCGATTTTCGTGGCGGTTCATGGCGGTTCCGGGCTTTTTCAGTCCGGTTTTCCGGTTCGGGTCCGGTTTGGCCATCCCTATAGTCAACCCGTCTCATCCCGTCAACCCGACTCATTTGACCCGTTAATTTAAATGGGTTATAACGGGTCGATCTATTTTAACCCACTAACCCACCACAACCCGATCCAATTCAACCCAACTCACACAATTATCAATTATAAGGCCTAAATATGGCCCAATAAGAACAAGGCTTTTTACAATAATATTTGTAGCAGTACTCCAACTTGATCTAAGAATTAATTTTGTAGCAAAAACTTGGTCATACTTTGAATTTTTAAAATTTTAATTCATGTAAGAATATTAATTAAATTATCAATAATACTTTTTAATAAATAATGAAAGATTTAATAATTTTTTATAAATGTTTGATCGAAAATTAATTTCATTAATAAAAATGTTCCCAATTAACAACTAAAAAAAGTACCCACCTCCCCCAAAAAAAAAATTGGGTGGAACAGTAATATTATAGAGGCCTAAATGATGTCGGGTTCAGGCTCCTTAGGTTTGCTTAGCCCAAAGGCCGAGGAAACCTTGGCCAATCTAGGCTAGCGATATTTAGGATTATCTAGCTCACCGTCTGATTCCGGATCAGTTAGTGAGCCAGGTTCCCAACTAGCTAACTCAGTCCATTCCGGTTACTTTCGTGACTCACCTCGTACCGAGAATCGGCGATAGAAACTGAGAACCAGGAACCGTACCCGAATCAGCACACAGTCGCACACACAAACATGTGCAGAATACATATTTGAGAATATCTGACAAAGCATGAATGCTTCTACATGAACACTGCCTGTCCAAATCAAGGAAAAGTTGGACCAAGTAACTTTACCCATATGAAACCTTCATAAGTTAAATCAGAATAATATTATCTATATTTCGACTTCTAATATATTAATTCTAGCTGGTTCATTGACTAAATGC
This sequence comes from Adenophora triphylla var. japonica, assembly GCA_022495995.1. Lineage (NCBI taxonomy): Eukaryota > Viridiplantae > Streptophyta > Magnoliopsida > Asterales > Campanulaceae > Adenophora > Adenophora triphylla. The sequence goes on along the minus strand of JAFEMH010002131.1, from coordinate 220,817 downwards.
AAATACCATTATATATTTAAGATTTAAAAAAAAAAAAAAAAAAAAAAAACCCAAATTAACCTCTGTCATTGTCTAACTAGTATTATATCAGTACTACTTCTCCTTAGTCCCTCTACCAGCAGGTGCAGTAGAAGGGTCCTTGATATTTTCCCACTCCATGTTTGATCATAAAACCCCTCCACACCTTCAGCATTCACTCTGCAAAATGAAGATAAACTTGTATAAATTTAAAAGAAAAATTGAAACGGAGGTAAAATAAAACATTACAGAGTTATCAGACCGTTTAGTTGTAGTATAATATCATAGAGCCGTAACCCAAAAAAAAAAAAAAAAAAAAAAAAAAAAACGAATCAAATAATCCACGTTATTTAAAACATAGGGTACCAGTAAAACTAAGCATCAAGTAGTGCCATAGTTACAAAATTGAGCTAATGGCGATTTTCCGAAGAAAATATATAAACACCCATGTCCATGTCCATGTCCATGTCCTGACTAAATATAGTAATAGTGCCCAAAAATTTTCTTTGCCATGGATAAAGTAGGGAAAACCCAAGAAAACCAAGTAATCAACAAATGGAAAAGGATACAAGCTTTTATTGCCTGTTGGTACAAGAGTTCTGTTATGGGTTCAGCGAAGGGCCGAACCCACATGGGCTTAATGTAGACACAAGAGTTCTGCTGTGTGGGGTTCAGCGAAGGGCTGGGCCCACATGGATTTAATGTAGACTGTAAGAAGTATAAATATGTGATCTTTCATAGCATCTTGTACAACCCTTCAAATAGTAAATATATACATCTTTGGTAGCATCTTGTACAACCCTTCAAAGAGTAGGTGATTTTAGCACATGCAGAAAACAAAGGACTTTGTCCTATGACTAGATGTACAGAGAATGAATGGCCCAAATTGGCAACACAATCCCACCAGAAGCATTCATGAATGAATTCATCAATGGAGTAATAACCATATGTGCAGGCAAACATGGAACAGGATTGTATGTCCTAATGTAGGAAAAACAGATTTATATGACAGTGTGGTCCAGTAACTTGTCCTTTCAATGTGAAATATGAACCAGTAAATCATTCAAATTAATTACTACTTATATAGAATTAAAATACATTCTAATCCAGTTGGAGAATGCTATTACCAAGCAAATGTAAGATCGTACCTTATGCATAAGTAATTGTACAATGGTCACTGTTTGTTGAATGAAAAATTCATTTGTAAAACTGTTTTCAGATTCGAGGTAGGCTATATTCATGATGGTTTAATTTGTTAAAGAAAGATAAATAAACGAGACTACAAAGTTTGTAAGCATTCTTACTTTGTAGCCATTATTTGTTGGAGTAGCTGCATACTGTTGATCCACCACCTCGATGAGCTTATTGGCTATAGCACTTGCATACACAGAAGACCCTTCATATATCTGCATCAATAATCGCCACCGAAATCCCGTTTAGAAAATTAAAAAATTACTTCAAAAAAAAAGATTATCAATAAATTCATCTGAATCCATATTACTACCTTAGTATTAAACAGGAAGCTGTAGAAGTCACCAATCAAGCCACCAGCAACATGGTGAAGATCCAACTGAAGTTCATCAAGAACTTTGGAAACAAACAGCAAACAATTGATTCTCTTCTGCTGAACCAATTTAATGGTAACCTCATCATCGATAATACGAACATCAACCTCCGTGTTCTTGGACTTTCTTTGTAGCCATGAACTCCTGAGCGAAGAGGACCCATTATAGGCTTGACCATCTGAATCACCGCCACCACCAGGATGGGCCCTACTTTCTCCATCTACTACCGTTGAATCTTCATCGGTGGCCCTACGCCTCTTGTTCCTCCCTCTGCTGCATCTCTTCCTCTCCACCAGAATCTTGAGCTCTTCTTGTGTTCTCTTCAGCTCTTGTATGTAGCTTATCGCATCTCCCACAACCGATGCTCTATCAGGCTTCATTTCAATAATTCAATTCCCCCATACACAAAATTAGTTAATTAAGATATAAACAGTTCAAAATCATATTCAAACACAGATATACATAGATACGGATACAGATACAGATATATATATATATATATATATATATATATATATATATATATATATATATATATATATAAAGATAAGATACAGATTGGATTTATATACCTTAGTGGAGATAGGAACCAATTTCTGCAAGGCTTTATACTTTCCATTCAACTGCTCCCTCCTATGCTTCTCAGTTGTATAATGCTTGGCATCCTTAGTATCTCTCCCATTCCCTATACCATTAATTTCTCTGCCAAACTCCAAAACCCCATCACCCTCATGGTACAGTTGGTCTCCACTCACCTCTCTTTCAATATCCACCCCACTGAAAATTGATCCGGTTCTTGACCCATTGAAGTTATACCCATGAGGCATAGACTGAAACAGCTCCCTAAAGAAAGGAGGCTGTGGGGGAAGGTTTAATGGCAGCAGAGGATCAAACATAACATGATTCGAAGACGGATCTTGGGGAGGATTTGTGAATGAGATTGATGAATTAGGCAACAAAGATGAGTTTGAGCATCTAGGAAAGTGAAAAAGGTTTAGAAGGTCTTGTGTTGGAGGGTAAGGCATATTTGGCAATGAAGAAGAGTTGGAGTTAATGAAGCCATTATTTTCCATGTCAATTAGGTGGTCTGGTTGGTGATGGTAATGGGTGTTGTAGCCTAAATCCCAACCTTCTTGTTGCTGGTCCATCTCCAAGTTCATTTGCTGGTGTAGCTCGGCAGCCTCCGCGGAGGCTTCTTCTAGGGGGAAGGTAGTTGGATTATGGGGGTAATTTGGGACATGGGTATGTGAGAAACTTTCCTCAGTTAGGGTTTCTTGCATGGAATTGGGATCAAAACAGGCACTGCCTTCATACATTTCTTGGTTCTCCAGCATCCCACAGAAATTCTTGGTAGGTTTTGGTTTTAACTGCACTAGTTCTATTACAAGAAAGCAAATGATAACTCCAAAACAAGAAACTCAAAAAAATTGAACCCAGAAATAACAACCTAACCTTCAAGAAAAAGGTAAAAGGTGATGCCTTTAATTTGGTTTGTGTTCAAGAATCCTCTATTTGGTATGTAAAGTGTTCTTGTCAACAATACCCACAAGAGATCATGACCTACAAAACCAAACCCCAAAGGCCATCAACACATCCAAATCAAAAAAATCAAAATTTTCATACAACTGAGTATGTGTGTGTGTGTGTGTGTGTGTGAGAGAGAGAGAGAGAGAGAGAGAGAGAGAGAGAGAGAGAGAGAGGGAGAAGTATAGGTATGGAATTTATAGAGAAAGGTAGGTTGGGGCAATGGGAGACTGAAACTGAAGATATACACATATACACTTGTATATATATATATATATATATATAAATATACAAATACAAACATTTATTACTTCAAAAATGATTTGCTTTTTGCTAAAAGAGGGAAGGTTGTTACTGGGGATTCCATTCTGAGTGGGGTCCAGTACTCATAATCTCTGTGTTTCTCTGATGCTTACAGTCACTGCCATTTGATTTTGCTCTCACCCAACCAAATCATTCCTTTTTGCCCAAGATAATTTCCCTCTTCTTGTAATTGCCCACATATTTCAGCAGTTATTACTTCTATACCATTGCTAATTATAATTAGATAAAGGCTTCTTTAGCAGCATGCAGTGCTGCCATTTTTGTAGGATTCATTTGATTTCATGACTAAAAATGGGTTGATTGGATTGATTAATCTTGTAAAGCATAATATATAGAACTGGGAATTTGATCAAGAAATTTAAAAAAAAAAAAACATAGAAAAAGAAAAGAAAAGAAATGAAGAAGTTATATGATTTGTTGGGAGGATGATGCATAGTCAGTCCTGCTTTGAGGTACAAACCATTTGCATCAAACTGTGACCAAGTCCTTCTAACTGTGACTCATTAAACTGTCCTGCCATTATCTTTCAAGATTTTCCTATCTATGCTCCATAATAATTTTTTCTTCTTTTTTTTCTTCACATTTTCCCTTATCTTTCAAATCATTTTGCTAATAATCAGATGCTCTTGTGCAATGTTGAAAATTATTGTGACTTCTGTTTTGGTACATTAGAGTCCCGGGGTACAATATGCTATTCCATTGGTTGGTTCGAAAAAACATACGATTATGAACCTCTGGCGAACCATTTAATTGTTACCCATAGATTGTTTAGACATCTAACCCCCTCAATACTTCTGACAACGAGATTCAAACCTTAAAAATGTTTGATCAAAGTTTTAAAACATGTTTTTTTATTGCTTAGGAAAAACTGATTTTTTAATTTTTTTTTTTAAGATTTTGTGTGAAATGAAAAATATTATTTTTAGGTAAAATTGGGATTAATGTAAAATATTCTAGAACTTAGTTTGCATTCACACAATCTGCAATTGATTCCTCAAAGTAAGTTAGTTGAGAGCTGCAGTTTGGTTTATTTTTAACACTCCTAGACTTACAGCCTGTTGTGTGGGACCCACTAACCAGTAATTCTCTCCATGCAAACTGCCCATCCTAACTAACTTATACAACCCATGCATTGTTTTAAAAGACAATGAATTTACAGTATATAAAAACTTAAAGAAAATAAATGATAATTTACAAAGAAAATATATGTTTCCTAATTATCATACGAATTAAAAGAACCGAGTTTGTTGAGATTCAATAGAAAATGGGAGTCATGGAAAGTTCATGCAATCAGTTCTCGCGCCTACTTTTTTATTTTTAAATTTTCCTTCAGTCCTAATTAATCGAAGTTGTTCTAGTTTCTAAAAAACCAAGAATAATAACATTTCTATATATTCTTTGAGGGGTTTGGGAAAATATTTAAGGTAGCTAGTACAAGTACTTGCAAATGCAGCATCAACGACAATCAGGTTAAAGAATACTGCTTATGTATTAGAGATGTTTGGAATCACGAAAGAAAAATTGGTGAAGAATATTACAGAGTACTTATGAATCAGAAAGGTTTCGTATGTCTAAAGTATTAAGGCCAGATGATTAAAATTAACTTTAGCCTAGACTTTTAAAGTTAAGCTAACATTTTATAATAGACGTGTGGATTTACTAGTACTAAAAATAATTAATATTTTATACACATAGAGACACATTGATTTTGGTATAGTTTTCGCATCAATATGCTAGACCCATGATACTAAAACAAAACGGTCCGTCCTACCTTCTATTTGGGGTTGATGAAGGAGGATGCCACGGGAAGGAAATTGAGTCCATGTTTACAGATGTAGATGTGAAACCAATATGGTTAACTTAGTACTTGAGAAGCAGTGGAAGCCACATTGTAGGCAAGGGGTCACTTGAAACTAGAAAAATTATCTTTTAGCACCAAAATGATGAGAAAAATTCAGTTTTAACCCCCTTTCCTTAAAGAAAAATAACACTAAGTTGCATTTTGCCCCCCTTTTTAGCTAAATTGTATATTATTATCACATTTTACGTCTATAATATTCCGATCCCCGGAAAAATTTCTAGCTTGGTCACTGTTGAGAAGTGTTTAATTGGATTGGATGAAAATATGGTGTTGAAGAGGCCGGGGTGGAGGGCAAAAAATTCATGTGGGGGATGGGGGTTGATTTTTTTTTCTTTTCCTATACAAGTATTATAGTATAGATATATTTCTTTTATTATCCTTTTTTTTCTTTTTTCTTTATTCCTTATCTTGCTTTTTTTCTTTCATCTTTTCTTTCACGATGACATATATCCAAATTAGTTTGGGACTAGAGCTTTGTTGTTGTTGTTGTTGTTGTTGGCCGCTGTTGAGAAGCGCAATTTACCTAGTTCAAATAGTGGATTGTTAGCATTGTTTTTCATACAATGTTGTTCAATAAACCCGAACCTAATCTAGCAAAAAGAGTTGCAACAATTTTATATTTACAAAAATTAATATAAAAACATAAGTAGATTTGATTCTTTATATTTCTATTAAATGTTCTTTCTTAAGTGTTTTTAGTCATTTCACCATATGGAGGTTGGGAAATGCAGGACATGCTTCCCAACAACCAAACACCGGAGCAGCCTGATTGCTGAACTATATAGAGAGGGAGAGAGAGAGAGAGAGAGAGAGAGAGAGAGAGAGAGAGAGAGAGAGAGAGATTCTAACAACTTTTAGAAATTCCTAGTCATGGATTGGAGTGAATTAGCAATAACAAAAGCTAGCCAATTCCACATTTTTTACGGGCGTAACCATTTATGTAAATTCTATATTACTCTCAAGTTGCTAGACACAAAAATATCCCGTGTGAGCTGAAAATGTTGAATTACGTATATGACAGGGAGAGGATGTGTGTGTGTGCGAGAGAGAGAGAGGAAGAGGGAGGGCCAGGGAGGGAGAGAGCCTTAAATCTCTTTCCAACTCGCTAGTAGAAGTATAATTTGTTCAAACCAGATGTTAATAGCATAACCCGTGTTAAATAATCTAACAAAGGTTTGTTAATACAGCTAGCTAATTCTTTTTCTTAAAGTAAGACTAATAAACTCCCTCCGTCCCAGCCGAGTGGATACCAAAAATTTGGGCACACAGATTAAGGAAAAGTAAGAGAGATAAAAAGTGGAAGGAAATGTTGTGAGTATGAAAAATTAAATAGGAGAGAGAATGAGTGGGATGAATAGTGATTTGATTGGTGTTGTGAGTGTAAAAGTAAAATAGGAGAGAGAATGAGTGGGAAAAATAGTAAAGATTCCCTTTCATTTTGGGCAGTCTCCATTGGGCTGGGACGGACCAAAAATGAAATAAGTCTCCACTCGGCTGGGACGGAGGGAGTATATATGTATATATATATATATATATATATATATATATATATATATATATATATATATATATATATATATATATATATATATATATATCTGTAACGGTCTATATGACTCTTAGACGCTTCTTATGATATGATTCTTAAATATTGTTATTATAAATAATTAGTTACTTGATCCAAAGGATTATTGAGGGAAGTTGTATCATTTTGATGGACATGACCTTGTCGGGGAAGTTGCTAACAATGTTCACATTGAGTTTTATGGGCACAAAACTGTATGATTTGTAGGAGGCAAAGTATTCATGCATGTATGCGCGACTCCCTTTTCCTTCTATTGTCGTAATTTATTAAGAGGAAATTTGTCATCCGTAAAACAAGGATTTAGCTAAACTTAAGCATAACATAAAGGAACAATAGAAATTATCACAAGGGTAGTTCAATATTTATGGATATAACATGCTAAAAGCAGACATAAATGGCCTACACAGATTACGTATTGTTACATAAGAGCATTGGCATAGCATGTCTTCAAAGTCGTCGTTCATATGAAATTCAAGATGAGGAGGTAATAAACAATTTACTTAGGTACTTAAAATACATGAAGCCTGCGTACCTGTCAGTAGTGGATTAAATGAATTCTATGTCCAAGGAGTATAAGATGTCTTGGCATTATGCTGAAGCATAATCCATAAATACACCAGAAGGTCAGGAAACTCAGCTGCACAAGATGAGGAAATGTGTTATTTTCCTGTGATTCACAAAAATAAGTCATGGATAATCAATATAACTCATGGTCAGCAAACTCAAGGAATATGAAGTATATTTTACAGAGTACTTGATAACTACTAACTCCGCCTGATAAGAGTTGTCGGGTTTTCTTCTTTGGTACTTCCAAAATAACTGTGCATTTCTGGAAAGAAAATAGATTTGGTGCAATTATGTAGTGGTACAAACAATGTACAAACAAGTAAAAATCATCCCTACAATGTTTGACAAATTAAACACGACACATACTTTGGTACAGAGGGAGCAATAAAAAAGAATCAGAAACTCTTTTTAATTTACATTTATGCAATTTAGAGAAAATACTAACTAGGCCCCGTCACATCTGTTGCTGCACCAAAACTTCACCAGCAAGTGAATACTTACTAAATCATTCAAATGCCTTATTAGTACACTTCTTATGAGCATAGCAATAAAAGTTGATGCCATTCAGTTGGTATCAAACAAAAATCTACATTAATACGTCTTCATGTTATGTTCACAGGACTATGAAGCAGGTTCTGATAACAGAAACGTAATGCATAGTGAGCATTAGGAATATAATATGAACACAAAACACAACTGAAATCCTTGATGAAAGAATAAGTAAGGATGAACCATGAGATCCATGATATGAAATCGTGCAGGTTGACAGTACCTTTGCAGGAAACTGCGGCTTCTTTAAGGTGATGTAGACATGCTCGGATGCCATAAATGCGACGCCCAAGTGCACAAGATACTACAAAGCTGCTTTAGCTGAAAACCTAAAAATTAACATAACACAAAAGATCAACCAGGCAGCCACAATGCTCTGCCTGAGTTACACAGCATATTGCAAATTGCTTGCGGCCTTTTACGACTCTTGTATAGCTACATGCCATTTGAACTCCTATACTTTTCACGTCATATGGCTCTATCCCTGTTTCATGCCAAACTCCTCAATTCCCCCATATTAACATAATCTTGAATCAAAGTCGTCCAAGAAACCAAGTCCCTAACTGAGGACTTCAATCAAACATCTTCCATACTTCCTTAACAACTCAAGATAAAATATTAATGCCACCATAATTGTGCTCTAGACCTGTGTCTGGGTTTCTCCAATCAAATGAAAAGAGAATGAATGTAGAAGGGTCAATTAGCAGAGATAGAGATGATTTGTTGTATGTAAGTAGTTATAAGAATGACAGAAAATGGTTCCTGAATCATGCCATTTTTGTTGTAGATTTAGAATTTACCTTGAGTTTTTCTTTCCACTTGAAAATGCAATCACTGAACTTTGGCATCCAAAGATTGAAGCCATTGAAAATAAAGATATGATCATTGTAAATTGCAATTATAAAAACTGTAAACAAGATCGATATGATGATTACTCGAACCCCTTTTAACCCATTGCGACAGATATATTCTAGTAAATTTAAATCTTATGAATATTCAAGAACAAAGTAGCAGTAAACAGGCCCAAATAATTTGTACAAAAATAAGATCATACAATCATGGTATCAGAGACAGCTACAGTTTCACTGGATATATTTTGGGATTTCGCCTTTTCTTAAAAGGGATAGAGAATACTCAGCAACATCAATAAGGTCTTCAATGTTGTGAAGTGACCGCTCTTCAGAAGCCAGCATGAAAATGGCACGAGCCTCTGCTTTCTTGTGCAGTCTTGCAGCCAAGTTCATGGGTAATTCCGGTGAGTTGAGGCTCCGTAATACTTGGCGATACAAAGATAGAACACGGCCTCGATTCCTTGCCAAATCCTCTACTGTAGCCCATACAAGTCCTTTTGCCATTATCACAGCTTTAACAGCAAGACAGGTTTGTTTGATGACTGAGCACTGCACTATTCAATGGTATAAACACTTAGAAGCTTACCCATGACTTATGTGACTTTACATGTAGTGGATTTTGATATAAAACAGAAGAATGAAGCATGCAGCAAAATCCGTTATCAGTTCACTTGTTCTAGTTCTACATATAAACCCCCAAAATGAAAAACTCGACTGGGTATAGAAAAAAATGCTGTTGGCTTAAAATTCCAGTTCAATATAGGAATTAATGGAAATTCTTTGGAGTTACTAGAGGAGTGTTGCTGTTCACACTCGTAAAGTTTCTAAGTACACGCACATTCATGCTTAAAGTGTTGTATAATACAATATTTTAAAGTAGGATTACGTGTGTACTTAGAAATTTTATGTGTGAATAACATCACTCTTACTAGAGTACGTGTCTCAAGAGGCTAAAGGCAATAAACTATCAGCATGCTAACTGAATGTTCATAGAAAATGTTACACTTAGAACTCACAACTAGTTGACAGTTAAACTCATAACACTGGCATACTTCCTCCATTCCACTCAAGGAGTCGTTGTTCCTTTTAAAGGAGATTTCACTTAAAGAGTCTCATTTTGAAAAGTGAACTTGCAATTCAGATTCTAACTTCAACTTATACAAGAAACAGAATAAACCCCACCAAAGAAGTAATTTTATTATACAGTTATTTGTTGATTTTTCCGTACCCGAATTGGCGAATCACAAGTAATAATAATAATACACTATTATTATTACTAAGCAAACTTACACAAGAACAAGGTACAAGTGCTTAATGCACACACTAATATAAGACTACCACACTAGATAATAGCCCCAAGGAAAAGGCTTCAATTTACCCACACACGGCTGACTCACTCTAGGTTACACACATTTGGAAAACCCATCTCCTATTTATACTTTGTCTATGTCGGTGAGTATTCTCCCGATCTTTCTACCAAGGCGGCGTCGGTCTTCAAGTCTGGAAGCTTCACCGTTCTTCTTCAATGGCGGTGGTCTTCAATTTGGGGCTTCTTGAAAACTCCTCAAGGTATGTAGAAATCTCTAGAGAACCCTAATAATTTCTAGAGAACCCTAGTAATTTCATGGAGAGAGGAAGAGTTAGTGTTGCTCTTTAACACTCCCCCTCAACATTGACTCTTTCTTCTTGAACCGTACGAGCGGATTTCTCCCACTTGATCCTTGTTGTTGGCTTTGTTCTTCATCGGCGCTCCTTGACCATTTACCTTTCTCTTCAATCGTCTTTATCGTGCGCCCGTTCGTGACATTGCTTACTCCTGATCGTTCTCGGAGCAATTGTGATTGCTTCTCGATATCCACATTCAACGATGATTTCTCTCGAGCTTGTTCATGTGTTGAATCTTGTTGATGTTGCTCCCCCTTTATCTCTAACTTCTTTTCGTCTATGAGCTTTGGAGCATCTAAATTTTTATCGATCATTTCAATTATCCCTTCTTCTGAGCCGACATCGTGCAAGCATGCTAATGCTTTAGCAGTGTTGTTGTCGTCTAGATTATCTTTACATCCAACATTGATCATGGCAGCCAGATCTTCGAACCATCGACCTTCGTCAAAGTCAATCTCTTCTTCACTTTCCACGTTGTCATCAATCCAACATTCTTCGATAGTAACTGGGTAAGCGTGGTCCTCAAACCATTCTTCCTCTTCTGGATCGTCTTTATGAATCCTTATATCTGCGAAAGAAGTTTCCATGTCCCATTCTTCTTCACTATCATAACGATCTTGATTGGTAACTGCATTTCCTTCGACAACCTTCTTTCCTGAATGGACAATCTTTTAGGAAATGCCCTTTACGACCGCAGTTGTAACATTCATTGGTTCGTCTCCACTCATCAAGTCGAGAATCATCTTTATTTTTCAGTTTTTCTTCCCCTGCGTGAGAGCATCCTTTGTACCTCGGACCTTCACGCTCGTCTTGGATCTCATCTTTTTTTTTCCATCCCGAAACAACACGTCCTTGTTGCCTTCCGCGACCTCGGTGGCTAAAGAGTGCTTCCTCTGAATCCATTGGTTTTGGCATTGAAGGCCTAGATGTATGTTTGTCTAGCGTTTCTTGGCCAAGAAACTCTCTAACTCTAAAAGAGATGGTTGTGTGGCCCAACCACGAATCGCAGTAACTAAACCCTTAAACTCTGGTCTCAACCCGTGGATGATTATTCTTTTCATCCGTTGCTCATTAATCTTTGAGTCCACATCTAACTTCGAGATTTCATGGCATAAAGATTTAACTTTGTTGAAATATTGACTTACAGTTAGATCATTCTGCGTAGTCGACATAAGCTCATTCTCGAGCATCTGGAGACGAGCCTCATTAGTCCTCGAAAATAACGTCGCATATGTATCTCATATCTCTTTTGGAGTTTGTGCATCCTCGACATGCTCCAAAAGTTCGTCCTCGACACTGATCTTTAGCGCGTACATAGCCTTCCCGGCTTTCGCTTCCCATTTTCGGAATGCTTGAGTGTCCTCCTTTTCTGGTGGCGTGGTCTCACTACCACCCACGACATTCCATAACTCTTGTCCTTGTAAGTACGACTGTATACACGTTCGCCAATACTTATAATTGCCATTGTTGAGTCTCCTGACTCCACCAAATGCGCTTGTCGGATCTACCATCGTGACTTGGTACTGCCTCCGTGCACGTCACCAAGTAAGTCTGATCTCCCACCACGAGCTTCACAGTCTCCTACTGTGCACCTGCAATGATCCCGAACAACGCCTCAACCACGGTTCCCGCGATCCCGGATCGTACCGCTCTGATACCACTTGTTGATTTCTCCGTACCCGAATTGGCGAATCACAAGTAATAATAATAATACACTATTATTATTACTAAGCAAACTTACACAAGAACAAGGTACAAGTGCTTAATGAACAAACTAATATAAGACTACCACAGTAGATAATAGTCCCAAGGAAAAGGCTTCAATTTACCCACACACGGCTGACTCACTCTAGGTTACACACATTTGGAAAACCCATCTCCTATTTATACTTTGTCTATGTCGGTGAGTATTCTCCCGATCTTTCTACCAAGGCGGCGTCGGTCTTCAAGTCAGTTATTATACTCATTCCATGCAAGAATGTCCACATTTATTTTTCGAATTCACATGGGACTATATTAATCTGAAGTTAGCATACCTTATTAATTCTTTGAAATAAAATTTCATTAATTAAAAAATTATATTAAGAATGCTATGGATTGCAATGTCTATGATTTTCTAAGATAAATCAATTGTGTAGAACATTGTCCAAGTCCAAATCAAACTAAACCAGAAACATCAAAATGTACTCCTTGGTCGGACCAGATGTAATTGTTTCTCCGATTGATAGTAATTACATCAATTAAAGATTAGAATTTTTCACACGCTGATCCACAGTCAGAGGCACCCTTGGCATTAAGGGGAAAATTCCTCCCCCCCCCCTCATCTAACAAAATTGTACAAACTAGCACTATCATTTTTTTGGGGAAAAAAATGAATTGTTAGTATAAAAATCACACTTTTACAAATTTTAACCCCTTTGTTTCAAGAAAAAACGCCCCTAAAAAAAAAAAAAATTATGGCTCCGCCACTGCGCTGATCCATTGATAAACTGAGAGAAATAATTCCATCGAATAACTCAATCGGAGTGAAAAGGGAAGCTAAATTAGCATATATGAAATGCACATAAAGTATATAAAATTTATGTGGGGAATTTCATCGAACAGGTCACGGGCAATGAACAAGAACTAAAGTATGATCTTCAATGATTTCTAGTTTAATGAACTTCAAAGAGATTATGGTCTGTCAAATTGTGTTAAATAGATACAGATAATTGCAGATAGAAAGAGAAATCGATCGCCATAGAAGAAGGCGGAGAGAATGGCATACCTGCTTAATTCGTGCTCTTTCGTAATGGAGCGAAAATCATCCCACGCTCTAAATTTTGACACCAGTGCTCGAAAATTAAGACCGATCCGGTTCAGGTTTCACAAAATATTGAGAAAAAAAATAGAAAAATACATTTTTGTAAAGAGTTGGTCTTATAAAAAACTAGTTTTTTTTTTAAGATAAGAAAAAACGTGTTTTCAAAACAAACGGTGGCATTTTTGTAATTACACAAATTCGTGCCATTCCAAGCTCCGATCATCTTCTCTTGTCATCCCAAGCTCCGATCGTTCTCCGGCGTTCACTCGGTTTGAGTATTTAGTAACCTACAATTCGTACCCTAGTTCCGCCATTAATGTTCATTGTCAACTCTGCTTCGTTACATAATTGATTGGTACTTTATTGATTGGTACATAATTAATTGGAGATAACTGTGTGATTTGATTCCATAGCTCTTCGTTTTTTCGTTGGATAAACAGAATGTCCTTCAATGGTGTGGAAAAAGGGTTTAATTCTTGAAGTTTGGGTCAATTCAACGAAGCAGTGCATGTGTAACAAAGTGCCAGTGCCAGTGTAAAAAAGTGCCAGTGTTAGTGTAATAAAGTGCCAGTGTTAGTGTATCAAAGTCCTGATGTTAATGTAAAACAAATGCCAGTGTTAGTTTAACAAAGTGCCAGTGTTAGTGTAACAAAGTGCCAGTGTTAGTGTAACCAAGTGCCAGTGTTAGTTTATAAAGTCACTTAATATACATGCACTAGCACTTTTTTACACTGACATTCAAAAATACATGGACTTGCATTCGAAAACACATTTACTGGCACTCAAAAATGCATATACTGGCACTCAAAAACACTGATAATTATTTTTGCTGATATTCAAAAAAACATGAACTGGCATTCAAAAAAACATGGACTGACATTCAAAATTACATGAACTGGCATTCAAAAATACATTAACACTCAGTTACACACTTACTGGCACTCTATTATACACTAACGGACACTCAATTATACACCAACGGGCACTTGATTATACACTAACGGGCACTTGATTATACACTAACGGGCACTCAATTATACACCAACGGACACTTGATTATACACTAACGGGCACTCTATTATACACTAACGGGCACTTGATTAATCACCAACTGGCACTTGATTAATCGTTATAAAACAACAGGTGCTTCAGTCATATCCAAATCCTCACCATTTTCCCCATTCGGAAATCCCCAATCAAACTTCTGCAATAAATTCGCAAGCGCCGACCCAATCGTCACCGCTGCAAACGCAATCCCAGGACACCCCCTCCGTCCCGATCCGAACGGTATCAATTCAAAATCAAATCCTTTGTAATGGTAATGGAGTGTGTAAACGGAAGGTTTCTTTGATTACGGCTCTCAAATAGTTCATCTTCTCCAAGTCATCGTCGGTTATGTGTTGTCTGCCGCCGGTTGGTTTATGGGATCGGAGAGGGGATTGGTGTTGCCGGAGAAGGAGAAGACGGTGAGGGCGATTGCAATTGGGGTTGCCGGAGACGAAGAAGACGCGATCTTTCCCTTTGCGTATAGAGAGAGAGAGGAGAGAGAGAGGTTACGTAACTGTGTGTTGTTATTAGGAAGACGGTAAAACACGTTTTTTGTTAAGTTAACAAAAAACGCGTTTTTTATAAGTTTTTGGCTTTTGTAAATAAGTTATTGGGAAATATGAGTAACTCTTGTGAAAAACTAGTTTTTTCAAAATGTTATAAAAAAAATTAGTTTTCAAAATTGTTCATCACTTTTATTAAGAGTAGGTCTTCGGATAAACGCGTTTCTCCATAAGTTATGGAGAAACGTGTTTTTCCAAAAAAAAAAATTAATTTTTTTTTTTTTTTGCATTCATTAAAAAAACTTCTGGATATCAGTCTCAAAGGTTCTGGATATCCAGAACCCTTTGATCATGATATCCAGAAGTTATGTTAGAATGGGACCAACACATACCAACTTTCTGGTCATGACCTTCACTTTTTTCTGGATATACTTTTCACTGTTTTCTGGATATACTTTTCACTGGTTTCTGGATATAGATTTGGCCAAGGTCATGGTCAATACAAAATTTCTGGATATCCTTTCTCTTAATTTCTGGATATACTTTTTAGTGATTTCTGGATATATATACTTGGTCAAGGCCAAAGGCCAAGGCCAAGGGCTAAGGCAAGGTCATGAGTAATACAAATTTTCTGGATATCAACTTAAAAAGATTCTGGATATCACTTTCAAAGAGTTCTGGATATCCAGAACATTTAATATTGATATCCAGAAGCCTTTCAAAAGGTTCTGGATATCTAATACAAAAATTTCTGAATATCCTTTCAAAAGGTTCTGGATATCCAGAAACTTTCAAAATGAATAACCAGAAATTTAGAATTGCCCAAGCCAAGGCCATGGGCCAAGGTCATGGTCAATACAAAATTTCTGGATATTCTTTCAAAAGGTTCTGGATATCTAGCACCGACGGGAATGATGAAAAAAACCCGTTTCTCCATAAATTATGGAGAAACACGTTTCTCCCTAAATTTTGGCTTTTATTAGTTAGACTTAGTGCTTTAAAACTAGTTTTTTTCTTATATTACGAAAAAAACTAGTTTTTTACAAGATTTTGGCGGGAAATAATGTGTTTTAAAATGTGTAGTGTCATTTTTGTAAATAAGTGAAAATTTGTGTGCGGTGACATTTTTGTAAGTAAGTAAAACTTCGTGCGCGTTAAATCATGGTCAACAAACTTTTTCTTGATATCAAACTCAAACGATTTTGAATATTCAGAACATTTGATATTGATATCCACAATATTTGGTGTGTGCTACGTCCATTGGCAATAAACCTTGTAAATATAAAACTCAAAAAATTATGGATAACAATATTAAAGGTTTTTGGATATTAACAATAAAGATTTCTGGATATCAATATTAAAATCTATTGAATATTAATTAAAAAGCACATTTGAACAACACTAATACCAATAAACCTTCTGGATATCAACCTCAATAGTTCTGTATACTCCCTCCGTCCCAATAAATGCTTCACCCTTTTGGGTGGGCACGCAAATTATGGAAATGGGAGGGAAGAAAAAATGTTGTGAGTGTAATTTAAAAATAGGAGAGAGAATTAGTGGAGGGAATAGTAAATTATAATGGTGTTGTGAGTATTAAAATAATGTAGGAGAGAGAATGAGTGGAGGAAATAGTAAAGATTCTTTGCCAAAAAAGGAAAGGTGAAGCTTCTAACGGGACGCCCTTTTGGGTAATTAGTGAAGCCTTTATTGGGACGGAGGGAGTATTCAGAATCATTTGACATTAATATCTAGAATGTTTGTTGGTTATTGACCCAGCGCATAGCAAACAGTATGAATATCAATGTTAAAGGATTCTGGATATCCAGAACATGTAAGGTTGATATCCAGAACCTTTGACACTGATATCCAGAATTTGGAGTTGATATTCAGAACCTTTAATACTGATATCCAGAAACTTAGTCACGACATTAATTTCCAACAGGCGCAAAGTTTCACTTATTTACAAAAATGTCACCGCGCCCAAAATTTTCTTATTTAAAAATTGTCATCGCACATTTAAAAACACGTCTTTCCTAACCCTTAGTAAAGACGCGTCTTTCAGGAGACCGACTCTAGAAAAAATGGTTTTTAATAGGAACGTTTTAGCTAAAAAATGTTTGTCATTACTTGTGTTGTCGAGTATAATACATATATTTACGAGTGTCAATATATATTAATGAGTGTCAATACACAAATGTATTGCAAGTGAAAGTGCATGTATTTTTGGGTGTAGTGAATATGTTTATAAATGTCAATACATATATAATTAAGTGTCAGTGCATGTTATATCGAGTCTTAGAGCATTTGTTATTATATCTATTCTACGATTGCCCGTGCATATGTTAATGAGTGCTGGTCAATGATAAATTCAAGAATTATTATCGGTGGATGCCAAAATTTTATTTTGCATCATAATTTATATTTTATTAATTTAATAAAAAATGACATAAAACGAATGTAAGATGTTAAAATATTTTTGAAAAAATAAATTGCATCATAATTTATATTTTATTAATTTAATAATCCCTTGAAACTCTTGTAATCCCTCTATAGTTTTCAAAAATATATACAGTATATATTTCAGCACCCCGCTCTCACTAGTTTCAAGGTGGATCCGTCCATAGTGCTAGTGTATGAATCTATAGTATAAATTAGAGCATGTACTGTCGTTGTTTGAACAGTTCCACACGGTGAATTTTCCATTTTGCTCTCATATATTTGTCTCTTTTTCATTTTGCCATTAATTTTTTTTTTAAATTAAAAAAAAATAGTTTTAATGGGTAAACAGTTGAATGAATAGTTTTAATGGCCAAAATTCCCATTTTGCCCTCACTATTTTGTTCCTTTCCCATTTTGTCCTTAAAAAAAAATTAAATTAAATAAAAAAACGTGTCCTCGGACACGAGCTTAATTAAAAAAAAAAAATAACGTGTCCTCGGACACGGGCTTATTCTAGTTACGTTTTATGTAACATGTTATTGATTGGAGTGTATGTGCTATTAATAAGTGTTAATACATACTATGTTATTGAATATTAATATAGATAAGTGTGTGTCTTTTGTTGGAAAATATAGAAATATAGAGCAAGAGGATAAATATATGGAGAATACTTTTTATTATGAAATCTGAATTCTTGACACACTTTGAGACTAAAATGACTTGTCTATTTATAGGCTTACAACATTTGAAAAAACAATGAACATAAACCAGAAAATGAAAGGACAATTCTCATCTTAACTAATCCTTATCTAGATTAGTGTCTCTTGACTTTTGATATTATGAACCATGCACCAAAATTAAATACCATGAACCAAAAACTGCTCTAGAATAATCTAGAGTAATCAAGATTAAACTTCAACATCCTCCCTTAATCTTGATTCTCGAATGTTGTCCTGCCCATCATCCGCTTGAGTTTAAAAAAAAGCTTTGAACTTCAATGGCTTTGTGAAAATGTCCGCAACTTGATCTTCGGATTTGCAATACACCAATGAAATCTCGTTCCTTGCAACTTGATCACGAAGAAAATGAAAATGAGTATCTATATGCTTGCTCCTCCCATGCGTCACAGGATTTTTTGCCAAATCAATCGTAGAAATATTGTCCACAAAAATCTTTGTTGAACTATCAACTTGAACATGAATTTGCTTTAACAAACTCCTTAACCACTTTGCTTGACATACATTTGTCGTCTCTGCTATATACTACGCTTCACATGTAGATAGAGCCACAATTGACTGCTTCTTTGATGACCAAGAGAAAGCAGTTGCACCAAAATTAAACACATATCCCGAAGTACTCTTACGATCATCGGGATCTCCACTCCAATCACTATCCGAATATCCAAGCATCTCACAATTGTTGGATGAAGAGTAAAACATACCATGACCAATGGTTCCCTTAAGATAACGCAAAATCCTCTTTGCAACTTGAAGATGAGACTGATGAGGGGACTCCATAAATTTTCTAATCAAATCGACTACATAGCAATATCCGGCCTCGTACAAGTAAGATATCTCAAACTTCCAACAATTTGCTTGAAATATGTTGGATCAACTTTCGCATCATCACTATACTTGGACAATTTTGTGCCAACTTCCACGGGTGTCCTCACAAGATTACAATCAAACATCCTGAATTTCTTCAAAATCTCCATGGCATACCTCTTTTGACAAACAAAAATTCCATCATTTCTTTGATCAACTTCAATGCCAAGAAAATATGACATCAATCCAAGATCAGTCATCTCAAACTCGCTCATCATCGACTTCTTGAAATTAGGGGTGAGCTAGATCTGGGTTGGTTCAACATGCTTCTCGTCATGTTCAAGATTGTTCGGTTCTTCCGCTCAGCAATTCCATTATGTTGTGGTGTGTAGGAAAATGTCACTTCATGCTCTATTCTCTCTTCTTTGCAATACTCAGCAAATTCATTAGAAGGATATTCACCACCACCATCAGTCCGTAAACATTGAAGATAACAATTACTTTGTTTTTCAACAAGAGCTTTAAATTCTTAAAAACAAGTAAAAACATCGGATTTTCTTTGAAGAAAATAAACCCATATTTTTCTTGTGAAATCATCAATGAAAGTAAGAAAATACCGATTATTCCCATTCGACAACACATTAAGTGGGCCACACACATCCGAATAAACAAGCTCAAGAGGCCTCCTTGTTCTCCAAGTTCTTCCAACCACAAATGGAGCTCTATGTTGCTTTCCAACAATACATCCCTCACATAATTGTTCGGGGTGATTAATTATCGGCAAACCACTAACCATCTCCTTTTGAGCTAACAACTTTAAGCTATGAAAATTCAAGTGACCAAAACGCAAATGCCACAACCAAGATTCATCTTTCACAATAGCATTAAAGCAATGATAGGATCACATTCAATATCGACTCGCACATTCTATTCTTCGAAAGAGGGGACCTTAGAATGAGTGTACCTTGTATATCAAACATGGTGAGTTGGTTGTCATATAGCCGCATATCATATCCTTTCTCCAAAAGTTGCCCCAAGCTCAACAAATGTCTCTTCATATCTGGAACATAGAACACGTCCGAGATATACTTGTGATCTCCATTCTTCAATTTTATGAGAACTTTTCCTTTTCTCATCACCGGTATTGTGCTATCATCGGCAAACTTGACTTTTGATCTCACCATCTCATCAAGATCAACACATAACTCCTTCTTTCCACACATGTGATTTGTACAACCCGTGTCAAGGAACCAAGTGTAGTAATCGGGATCTTCACCCGCCGCCGTTACCATCAAAAGAACTTGACCATCATCATTTTTAACTTCTCTTGCAAATCTTGCTTCTTCTCCATCTCTAAAATTATCTCTATATCTATACTCAGTTGCATAATGACCATATTCATGACATTCATAACATTTAACATTTGACTTATCATACCTTCCTCGACGACCTCTTCCTTGACCTCGACCACGCCCTCAGTAATCAAATGAATTATTTTGATGACTATTTGCACCTCCACAATCATTTATTTGTTCTTTGTCCCCTCCTCGGTTGTTGTTGTGATAATCACCTCGACCTCGACCATAGGTCTTGTCCTCGTCCCTTCCTCTTCCACGAGAACCGCCACCATTTTGGTAACCTTGAGTATTTCCACCTTGTCCCCCTTTATTTGGGGAGTGGACATGAAAAGCTTGTAATGCTTGCTCGGCCGGTTTCTCAATTTACTTCTCCTTCATTCGTTGTTCGTGTCCTTGTAAAGAACCTGATAACTTATCAATTGTCATAACAGAGAGATCTTTAGACTCCTCAATCTCCGTCACGACATGCTCAAATCGAAGTGTGAGTGTTCTCAAAATTTTCTCCATAATTGTTAAATCTTCAATCTTTTCTCCATATGACTTCATTTCGATTGTTAAAGCAAGAATTCTACTAACATAATCTGAAATACATTTTGAAGATTCCATTCCAAGAAGTTCATACCTTCTCCTCAATGTTTGGAGCTTTACCTTCTTCACCTTCTCAACTCCTTTGAACGAATTTTCCAAAATATCTCATGCTTGCTTTGACGTAGTTGCTTCCGCAATCTTGTCAAACACCACATCATTAACTCCTTAATGGATGTAATATAACGCCTTCTTATCCTTCTTTTATGCAAGTTGATGTGCTTGTCTTTGCGCATCATTCACATTCTCCTCGAGCACTCCTATGCCATCTTTCACGACTTCAAGCAACTCTTGATAGTAAAAAAGTACCATCATTTGAATACGCCATCGAGCATAATTTTTTCCGTCCAAGATAGGAATTTGTGGTTGACTACCACCACCATTTGTACCACCATTAGTACCACCATTCTGTTGTATATGACTCAACTAGCCTAAGCCCGTGTCCATGACCACGTTTTTTTTTTTTTTTTAATTTTTTTTTAATTTATTTTTTTTTTTTAAAATATGCCCGTGTCCAAGGCCACATTTTTTTAAAACTATTTTTTTTTAAAAAAAAAAATTTAATTTAATTTTTTTTTTTTAAGGGCGAAATGGGAAAGGGAGTGAATAGTGAGGGCAAAATGGTCATTTCCGCGGATGGAACTATTCACACCACTGTTCAAAACAATGGTGTGATTTATAATATAGATTGTGGGTAGGGAATCAGTAGGTTAGGCACACCAGAAGATGTTATCTTTAAGGTATTTAATTCGTCCCACTATGGTGTAATGGTCTCAACGAATTTCACCTCCAGGATACAAAACCTACACACTCTTATTCAAAGTTACACTCCTTTGAATAACTAGGGAACAATAATCCAAGCTTTAACTGTTTGACTCGAAAAATAGATTTGTTAAGAAGAAAGACTCAAGAAGTAATTAACTCAGTAATATTGAATAAAAGCAAATTAAATTTTTAGATATTCATAGAAAGTAAGATTTTTTCTATTTAAACTTTGTCAAATTTATTATTAAAATTGACTTAACTATCTAACAAATTTGGCAAGTTTAAAGACGATGACAATTTTTCCTATAAAATTGAGTTTTTTTTTTTTTTTTCCTATAAAATTGAGTTTGGTTTTTTTTTTTTTTTTTTTTTTTTTTTTTTGACCTATCAATATTTTCAACCATAGTACTTACATTGGTCAAGAGATTTGATTTTAACCATTGTTGTATTTTTTAGCAATTCTAACCATTGAGTTGGTCAGCGAAAACCGCATTTTTTTCTAAGCATAAAAAAATGTGTTTTACACTGGCACTTCATAACACTAACGCTGACATTTTTTTACACCGGCACTTTGTTACACTAACACTTTTTTTACACTGGCATTTAATATACATGCATTGACACTTTTTTTACACTGGCACTTTGTTACACTAACACTGACACTTTTTACACTGACACTTTGTTACACTAACACTGACACTTTTTACACTGACACTTAATATACATGCACTGACACTCTTTTACACTGGCACTTTGTTAAACTGGCACTGACACTTTGTTATACATGCACTGACACTTGTTATACATGCACTGACACTTTGTTACACTGACACTTTATTAAACTAACACTGTCACTTTTTTACACTGACACTTTGTTATACATACACTGACACTATGTTAAACTGGCATTGTCATTAACGGAGAAAACAAAACACGTTTTCCTAAGTTTCAAGAGTTTTCCTGAGATTTTGGCATAAAAGAACTGTTAAAATTGAAGATTAAACAAAGTACGGTTGAACATGTTGGTAGATTTATTTATTTATTTATTTATTTATTTATTTATTTAAGATTTTGAAATCAAAATAATCTTGTAAGTAAATCAAAGAATTGGGCCTCACTAAACTTGGTCTGTCTAACACAAAAACAGGCCGCAGCCCAAAATTAACACTATTTCACCGAATATATATCAACATTATTCAACAATTTCAAAACCCTAGTTCACTTTTCTTGTTCTTCTTGTAGGCAACCCCCGCAGCAGCAGCAAAGCGGCGCCGGCGAAGATGCAGATCTTCGTGAAGACCCTGACGGGGAAGACGATAACCCTAGAAGTCGAATCATCGGACACAATCGACAATGTGAAGGCCAAGATCCAGGACAAGGAAGGCATCCCACCGGACCAGCAACGTCTCATCTTCGCCGGGAAGCAGCTCGAGGACGGCCGTACTCTCGCCGACTACAACATCCAGAAGGAGTCGACTCTCCACCTCGTCCTCCGCCTCCGCGGTGGCGCTAAGAAGAGGAAGAAGAAGACCTACACCAAGCCGAAGAAGATTAAGCACAAGCATAAGAAGGTGAAGCTCGCTGTTCTTCAGTTTTACAAGGTGGATGATTCCGGCAAGGTTCAGAGGTTGAGGAAGGAGTGCCCTAATGCTGAGTGTGGTGCTGGAACTTTCATGGCTAATCACTTTGATAGGCATTACTGTGGCAAGTGTGGACTTACCTACCTTTACCAGAAAGCCGGTGGGGATTAAATTAGGGTTTTTTCTAACCTGAAATGCTCTAAAGAAAACAGTTTTATCCATTTGCTTTGTGTTTTGTTATGTTCTGATGATTTTGAATATGCATTTTGTTATGGATTATTTTTAATCTATGAAGTTTTTAGCTTAATTTTGGTGTCAATTTGAGCTTAGTTTTTGTTACTTGATTTTGATTTGTTGTTTGTTTTAAATGTTTTTACTTTAGGATTATTGATTGGTAGTGAGGGGTTGAGAATTTGGATGTCTTCTATTTACTATCTCCGTTCCAAAATGAATGTTTAAAGTAATTTCATATTTGCTCTTTATTGGGAGCAAATTAAAAAAAAAATTGGACATTCATTTTGGAACGACATTTTAATCGAGTGGAGTAGGGATCTCTGATCTTATCTTGGTTTCTTGATTTGTCTATTTTTTGTTTAGGTTCAACTTGATCTGTTTGGAGTTGATTTGATATCATTAGATTTAAGATGCTGTGCAAGAATGGGTTCTTGCATTCTTGGTTCTTGCATCATTCTGGTATAGGAGCCCTCATAATTCCGACTTCGAGACACTATATTAGGACAAAGATATGTAGCTCAGAGTCCGTAATGAATGAAATCTTGATGTCGAAATTCTTTTAGGGGTTGAAAATGAAAGAAAATGGGATGTTGAAATCTCCTTGAAGTGGTGTAGGGTTTTTCGTGAATTGAAGAAGCACTTGCTGGTGATCAGAAATAAAGATAGACCTAATGTTATGAACCGACTTAATCTTGTCTAGTTATTGATTGAAGGCTTCGAGGATATGATCCTTTTACTGTGCAGATCGCAGCTTGCTCCTGTGACTTGGCTTGGTATCGAGGTATACTTTTAACCAGTAAGTATTTGATGACTGTAATTTACCTGCTCTACGTTTCTAAGATGAGGGAAATGGGATAACTACCTCTCCCCACGACAGGATCTCCTGTGGTCCTGTCGTGGTGGCATTGGCTGCTATTATGCTGCAGCTGAGCTAGACAGGAGATCCTGTCGTGGTGGCATTGGCTGCTAATATGCTGCGTTGAGCTGAGCTAGGCCGAGCTTTGTATGTTTTGAGGTTTGAATCAAGTTTCTGAGGTGTATAAACTCTAAGCTTTACTAGTTGACTCCATTCATATTGATCAGGTGAGCTTGTTAAGTGAAATTATTTTCTCTCCGTCCCAAAATAAAGTATATTCTTGATCACATTTATTTTTGGAGGCGCAAAGAACTTGGGAACTTTTCAAACCTTAAAGAAGCTGTATACTCCCTCCGTCCCATTTGAATTGAAGCTTCACCTTTTGCCAAAATGGATGTCCCGTTAAAAGCTTCACCTTTTCTAAAATGGCAAAGAATCTTTACTATTCCATTCACTAATTCTCTCTCCTATTTCATTTTTATACTAGCAACACTTTTCAAATTTACCATTCCCTCCACTCATTCTCTCTCCTATTTTACTTTTATACTCACAACACTTTCTCCGCTTACCTTTTCTCTTAACTTGCGTGCAATGCATGCTCAAAAGGACGAAGTATGAAATGGGACGGAGGGAGTATATCAAGTCGATCGATAATAGTTACCACACAGTGTAATACCAGAACATCAATGAGGTCCTGGGTTCGACTCCCCCCAGTGGTTAGAGTGGTAGAATCCCTCCCTAATTAATATTAGGCGCCTCTGGGGTGGGGATTTTAAGGGAATTTCAGAGAATTTGAAGGACTTGTTAGTAAAATTGACTTACACAAAAATAGGGGCTTGACTCGAGATGGGCAAGCCTCAAAAAAATAAATAAAAAAAAAAAGAACAGCAATGATCCGGTTTCCTCAATGACAACGATTAGGATAACAAACTCCATAGAGGTTATACGACTGCTATCACAGTGGCTCGAGGGTACTTATAATTTGCGTTTCTGACATGATCACAGCTAAGAAAAATGCCATTACCCGTGAAATGAAGACACCGGATAACCTTCAAGAACCGCTCTCTCCATAACCGCCTCCTGCTCATAGACAATAAGCAGAAAGTTAAAATTTGTCGCACCTCCATCACATAAGAATGGAAGTTAAAAATGATTGGGAGGAAAAATCTGAATCTTTCCCATTTTCTGTTTTTTATCGAACTACCAGAATTTCAACACCCTATTTCAAGAATCTGATTAAAAAAAAGGTCTTCCTTATTTGCAAAGGCTGTTGACAACGAGAACAAGAAGTAAATGAAACAAGTATATTCCCCGTCCGCCCCTAAATGAACGTCCCTAAATGAATGTCAAATTTACATTTAACGAACATTCTAAAGTGATTATTTTTTTTGTAAAATTTAATGAGAAAGATGCATAAATGTTCTTGTTATTCACTAACTAAACTTTTAGTTTTGCTAGTATATACTCCCTCCGTCCCAAAATGATCTTTCCACTTTTTTGTCATCACCACTAATGAACTTTAAGCAAATATTTTATGTTGATTTAATTATTCTAATGAAAATGTAAAACTTATTATTGATAGTATTGTTGATGACGTATATATTACATGTTTTAGTTTTACATTAGTATAATTAAATTAATCTATAATTACTGCTCAAAGTTCATTCATATTAACAGCAAAAAAATTCAGGAAGATCATTTTATTTTGGGACGGAGGGAGTGATGAATAGTAAAAGAAATGGTCAAAAATCATTTCGGGAGAAAAACGACATTAATTTTAATGAAAATAGACATTTATTTAGGGAGGAAAATAGACATTTATTTAGGGAGGGAGTGAGTGAGTTCTATATTACCTGGATTAAAGCCGTAATTCTTCCGGGGGCCTCCTGATATTAGAAATAAAAAATTCTCATAAATGGGAAAGAATTCAATTGATACAATGCGGGTGAAATGCTACTGTTTGCAAGATTTAAAATAAAACACACCTCAAATCGCTTCTCCTCCCATATCACATCCTTCAACGTTTTCGATTCATGAATATCCCATGAACTGGGAACTTGAATTGTTTCCACATGCTGCAAAAGCCTCAAGCTATCTGTAACACATACTTTTTTGCTATAACGCAAAGCCAAATGAATAATCGACAAACATTTACATAGAATTTTGCGTCGTAACTTCATTACAGAAGAAAATTTGATAAACATATCTGCATAAAAGAATGTACTTTTGAGTGTGACCAGTGGCGATGCCAGGAATTTTGAAATGTCAAGGTTGTTTCTGGGATAAATATTATCATTGAGGTATCCCCAAATTTAGCATAAAGGGAAGGGCACCAAAAAAAATAAAAAAGTGCTGACTTTACCTAAAATTAAGGGGGGGAGGGGTAAAATGTATAAATCCTATCATTTTTAGTATGAGCAATGCTAGGGGCACAAAAGAAAGTCACAAAATCTTGTTCAGAAAATGAGTTGGCGATATTTTATTGATTACATCGATAATGGACCCGCTACACTTTAATTAAAAACACCAATAAAATCATTACACCTAGGATTTTGTGAGCAAGTTTTTGTGTCCCCAGTATTATTCTTTTAGTAGTAAAAAGTTATTTTCTTAAAACTTGAAGATGCTTAAATCGACGTTCTCCGAAATTGAAGGGGGTCAAACGTCCCCCATGCCACTAACGTGGCTTCGCCAGTGACTGTGACACTGGCTACTCAGCAAGATTTCGTAATAACAAGAATAATATCATGATCGGCCTACAAAATAGTTAGGGAAGATATCTGAAACTAATATTTTGACTTACTGTGGACCAAGATGATAAACAGCGACAAATTCCAGAAGCAGAAGAAAGGACATACATGCATTACACATGAATCAAATAGTAGGAATAGAGGAAAGGAAGACGAACTTGTGATAAATGCTTCTTCCCACAGTTCACGTTTAGACCATGATGGAGCAACTTCTCGTAGCAGAATTCCATTGGTCATACAAACTCTGCCCAGAATAAGGAATTGTATCATTCTTAAAGTCCATGAGTGACCCATGAGTTTATCCCATCAATTCGCCACGGGAAATTTACATATTGTCATTTAAGCACAATAAAATTGAGGATATCTTAGGAGACTTTGAGTAAATAAACTGAATAGGGAAAATAGTAAACATAGGGCAATATGATGAATTCCTGAAGAAAAAAAATGCCTTTGGTGTTACATGATGAAATCCCGTCCTTTGTTAGCTTTGAATGAACAAGGTTTCAAAATTCTAATATGACTTCATATAGATGATCAACAAAAAGAAACAACTTGATTGCAGTTGTACCTCCTACGAATATTGGCTCAGTGAGGTCAATGTTAAATACAGAATTAGGGTTAAAATCAAGCACCTTCAAAATCATCTCTGTCTCAAGAAGGCTTCAACAAGTGGGTGATAGTACAAAAAGTATATGAGACATTCCAGCATTTGATAATTGGTATAATCAACCATTCATCATTATCACTAAGAAGTACTCCCTCCGTCCCAAAATGATAGTCCAGTTTGACTATTAAAACAATTTAACAACACTTATTCATTTCCGTTACCCTTAATGTTTTGTAACATATATTACTCCTGAGTACAAGCCAGCAATTGAATTGATATCTTTGCACACTATTGCTACGACTCATCTACAAAAATTGACAAAGACAATTTCAGAACAGCAACTTATCAGGTTTATGACTATAATGGAACTAATCACTTATAGTTCTAAGGAAGGCCAGCTTATAATAATCAGGCTTATGTATGTACTCAACTAAGCCGGCTATTGAATTGAGAGTTTCGTTGTTATGCACTGCGCCCCCTTCCCCAGGAATTAAACGAGTACAGAGCATAGCAACTATGGGATAATTTTGGAACTTAAGGAATTTTTAACATTCAAATTAGAAATGGGACCAACTTTGTGGGACAAGCGAAAATGGGAAATGGGACTATCATTCCGGGCAGAGGGAGTATCAACTTCTATTCCACAATAGATACCTCCAAAAGTGACGGGGCATATTTGAAAGAGAGACCGGTGAATATGCCAAAGTAACAATTTGAAAAATGTAACACAAAGTCCAATAGGAGTACTCGAGTAATTTTTATCCACTTCCCGAAAGTTCTTCTTGAATTAAGTTTATTGAAGGAAGTGGCCTATATATGATGTCTCAGCAAAGGAATGCAAAAATAAGGCTGCAGGGAGCACAGGGGATGGTTTATGGCGATTTTTAATAACTAAAAAAGGTATATTACAGCCTATGTTACCTGGACTCGGGATCGGGTATCTGACACGGGTACGGATCCTAGTGTCGGATTCACTTTTCCTCAAAAAATTGGACACGGGGACACTGTCCTAAAATTAGGATACGGGTACGGGTATACGTTAATAACAAAATATATTGAGTCTATTTATATACTTTACTTATAAATGAAGTCAACTCACTCTTTTTTTACTAAGATATAATGTATAATTAAGTAAAACAACATTAAAACTTGTAAATTTTTTATAAATGAAGTCAACTCACTCCTTTTTTTCTTTTTAATTTTTCTTGTCGTATCCAAATGAAAATGCGGGTGTCGGGGTGTCTTGTCGGACACGATACGTGTCGGACACGGGTACTTCAACATATTTGAAGAGTCCGGGTAACATAGATTACAGCTGTTAGACTTTGCAATCGAATATGTACTAGAAGTGAGCAAATTAAGCACTGATTAATTTACATTTTCTATTATTAGGGTAGCTCAAGCTTGTCGTTTGGTATATATATTTATTTAACGCCTACGGTAACTTCAGGTATTTCTATCAAGTGAAACATGTTACAAGCACATACGGTTGGTTAGATGTTCATTTTGACCAGTCTGTATTCCCTCTTCATTAAGTCTCCTATTATTGCTGCCTACTCTATTGATTAATTATGAAAAACCTAAAAATGTGTAGTTTGCACCTACTGCAGCAATACTTGAAATTTAAGCCTTTTATTGCATCATCATATGTAATAACCCGAATAATTATTGCATTTATTTGGTAATAATTTTTTTTTTCTTTCTAAATTGGTTATTGGGTTATTTGATTAATTGGGTTATCTTTTTCTAAATGGACTAAGTTGAGTGGGTTTAGTTTATTAAAATTGGGATTTAGATGAATTGGGCTTTGGTATTGGGCTTAGGTTTAGTAAAACCCTTTTATTTTATTAATGAATTTGAGCATTTTTAATTAATAAATGATTTTATTATTTGATATTCCTTATATTAGTTGGGTTAGAAGTTATGGGCCAATTGTTTTGGGCTTAAGTTACTTAATGGGCTTAGAGTACCTTTTGGGCTAGGTTTAAAAAAATAAAATAAAATAATCCAATTATAAATATTAACTTCTAAACCTAGGATTTTTATTTTACTAATCAAAGAAAAATAGAGAGGGAGTAGGCGGCACTGTGCTGACCGAGAGAAGGAGATTGCCGTGAGTATTAATGAAGAAGAAGAAAGAAAGCTGGCTTTGCATCTTTGCATTGTGATTAGGAAGAAAACAACAAGGTAAGGCAAGTATTCGTTCGTTCAATAATTATTGTTCTTAAATTTAAAGCCTAGAAAACCCTAGAAACTCTTGAGATTAGATTGGGTTTTTTTATTATGAATATTGTTGATTAATTAAGAATTAATTTAAGGACATTATATTGATCGGATCATTGATTAATTTAAAATCTAATATTGATTAAGATTGAAAGCATGTTAAGAAAATTAGGTTGGACATAATATGCATGCTAGGGTTTATGATGATTGAAATTAGGGTTAAGTGTGAGTGTGTTTGTACCGTGTATGTGTGTGTGTTTTGTGTAAATAATTTTTGGTGTAAAATTATTTTACAAATTGATTTGGGTAAAATATTTGGTATCAAAAAGGTTTGATTTTGAATAAAAGTGTTTTTGGTTAGAAATCTAACCAAGATTAAAAGCTGAAAATCAGTTTTCCAAAACCCTAGTGACCAAACTGTAAATCTGGGAATTAGGGGCTGTTCTGTAATTTTTGAAAGTCAAGGGACTATTCTGTAATTTTTGAAAGTCAAGGGACTATTCTGTAATTTTTGAAAGTCAGAGGACTATTCTGTAAATTTTGAAAAGTTGAGGGACTGCTTTGTAAAAATCTGAAAGTTGGAGGACTGTTTTGCAAATCTCTGAAAGTCAAAGGACTTCTTTGTAATTTTAGAAAATTAAAGGACCTTTTTGCAATTATGAAAACTAAAGGGACTTTTTCGGAAATAAGAAGACTTAAAGGGACCTTTTTTAGAGTAATGAAAAGCCAAAAGACTTTTAGGAAATTATTTAAAAGGGGAATTAATCCTAGAAACCCTAGGGGTGTTTTGGTATTTATGTGAAGGATATTTTGGGAAACTCTAGAAGTGGAAATCAACTTGAGACGGAGTTAAATAGAATTAACTCATAAGTTAGTGAAGTAAAATAAAGTTAAGTTGGGACGGAGTATTAAGTAGTTAATCCGTACTTAATGGATATTATTTATTTGTGTAGATACGATCGGAGTTAGCAATTGTTCGAGTACAAACAATCGAGGTAAGGGATTATACATCTTTAAGTTTATTGATTTCCGCTCCGTTTCATTGTTTAGGCTTCCGCATATTTCTTGGCGATGTACGTTCTTTGATACGTAAAAGCTGACATCGCGTCAGTATTTGTTTTGACTCCCTCGTTTACCGTTATTTGCTAATCTTTTGTTATTCGTTTGCTAAACCGTTCTTTTGATTTCGTAAATACAGAATTTTATTGTTATTGTAAAAGTTCGTATTCTGTATAAAAAATGAGTTTTGATATGATATAATTTTGTTCCATTAATGATCACTAAGTTAGACAACCTGCTTCGGCGGGGTATATTTGATATTTTGGCCTTCGGGCAAACTTAGTTCACCGCTTCAATGTAGTAGTGGTGGAGTGTTCCGGATACACTGTTTAGGACTCTGCGGAGTTAACCTTTGTGCTCCTTGTGGGCTTTTGTTCCCTTTATGGGATTTTGGTTTGATAAGGTCAGTGGACCACTTACGTGATCATGATGTCTGTGAATGATTTGATTATCTACAGCTGGTATGGGACAGTTGTAGATAACTAGATCATTCGAGTCAACTTTGTTCAGCTTATCAGTCCTTTGAAATTCCTAATAATCTGTGAGTGGTTTAGTTAGTTAAAGCTGGTATGGGACAGTTTTAAATAAGTAAACCATTCGAGTCAATTTGAATCGATTTCGTCATCATTTGAAACTCCAAAATATTTGTCAACTCAGTTTGTGAAACCATTGAGATTTTGAAAGACATGTGATTTGAGAATTTGTTAAATAATGACTTCGAATTTGTACTTCGTTATGTCTTCGATTGTTATTTGAAATTTGTATCGTTTGATATTCCTTCAGGTCAACTCCTCCTTAGTAACCGGAGGGGTTGTATATGAACTTACTGGGCATTGTTCGCTCACCATTTCATCTTCTTTTCTTCCAGATTTCATATAGGAAGAATGTGAAACGGTTCGGGAGCATTTCATAAGGAGTTCAAGGATCGTTTTTAGCTTATTTCATTTTAGAATCTTTAGTCAGTTAGGCTCCGTTTGTTTCACCGTAAAACATTTTCCGGAAAATGTTTTCCGGAAAATAACCTGTTTTTACGGTGTTTGGTTAGCCCAGGAAAATGTTTTAGGAAAATAACTCGTTTTCCATTGTTTGGTTGCCTAAGTAAAACGTTTTCAGGAAAACATTTTACGCCCTTCCTAAGTAAACGACCTACCGACCTTGTCCTAAGTAAAACATTTTCCGAAAATGGAGGCCTTAATGTACAACTCATATTACGCCCGTACAACCACCCCACCGCCTATCCCACCCCCCACCCCCACCCCCAAAAAAATTTTTTTTAATTTTTTTGTAATCGCCCCCACCCACCACCCCACCCCCCACCCACCCCCCAAATTTTTTTTTTTTTTTTTTGTAATCGCCCCTACCCCCGCCTACCCCCACCCACCCCCAAAAAAAAAATTTTTTTTTTTTTTTGTAATCGCCCCTACCCCCGCCTACCCACCCCCCCCAAAATTTTTTTTTTTTTTTTTTTTTGTAATCGCCCCCTACCCCCTGCCTACCCCCCCCCCACCCCCCAAATTTTTTTTTTTTTTTTTGTAATCGCCCCTACCCCCACCCCCCACCCACCACCCACCCCCCAAAATTTTTTTTTTTTTTTTTTGTAATCGCCCCTACCCCCTACCCCCCCCCACCCACCCCCCCAAAATTTTTTTTTTTTGTAATCGCCCCCTACTGCTGCCCCCTCACCACCCCCCCCAAATTTTTTTTTTTTTTTTTTTTTGTAATCGCTCCCCTACCCTGCCTACCCACCCACCCACCCCCCCCAAAAAAAAATTTTTTGGGGGGGTGAAGGGTGGGGGCGACATAAAAAAAAAAAAAAAATTTTTAGGGGGTGGGGGAAGGGGGAAGGTAGGCAGTGGGGGGGGCGATAAAAAAAAAAAAAAAAATTTTTTTGGGGGGTGGGGCAGCAGGGTGGGCGATTACAAAAAAAAATTTTTGGGGGGGTGGGGGTAGGCTGGGCAGGGGGCGATTACAAAAAAAAAAAAATTTTTTTGGGGGGTGGGGTGGGGGGCAGGGGTGGGGGCGATTACAAAAAAAAAAAAAAAATTTTGGGAAGGGTAGGTCACCTTGTGAAATATGAGTCGTTTTACCAAACACCCGAAAACATTTTACACCCTTCCTCCGTAAAATATTTTCCTCCGTAAAATATTTTACGCTCTACCTCCGTAAAACATTTTACAGGAAAACATTTTACAGGAAAACATTTTCCAGAAAACGTTTTCCGGAAAACATTTTCCAGAAAACGTTTTCCGGAAAACATTTTACGTCGAAACAAACGGAGCCTTAATGCAGTATTGAGAGTTTGTAAGACTTTAAAGATTTTGTTGAGCTAGTGGATTGTACTAGCCGTTGAAATTGTTACCGTTATCAGCATTTAAGTTATTTTAAATTGTGGTTAGTGTTTGAATTATGATTTTAGTAGCCGTTGGAGGTTATTTTATTATCAATTAAGTATTATTATTGTTGTGGAAATTTGGGGTCGTTACATCATATTTGCAAGAGCTTATGTCAGTTCAACCGGAATCAACTGGAAAAACAACAGCGCAATGATGTTTAACCAATGAAATCTATGGTTCTTGATCCATAAATACTACTCCCGCTGTCCCAAAATGTATGACCAAAAAAAATTCAAACTTGTTCTTGGTCAAGAGAATTTGAAATTTTTTTGGTCATTCATTTTGGGACAGAGGTAGTACAATTAACCATTTCCTAAGCCTATGGTATCCTCTGTTCATTAGTTTTTAAGTGCTGGTTTCTCGTGCTTCAGATTACGTCCTCAATAGACAGCCTTATAACATTTAGTTACTTTTCGTGCGAGCAAAGAAGACGATGAATAGAAACATTCTATCAACGGAAAAAAAGTATTTTGCTTCTCTATCATGTACATCAATGATTAAATTTAAGCTTCAATAATTGGATAGATTAATTGATTTTGTAGGATAAATATACTTACTCAATGATCACTTGGCGCACAACCCCTGGAAGGACACCATCAGTGATAGAAGCTGTCTGTAGTTCAAAATTTCGATAGCCATGCAAGTCTTTCTCCATACATTCACTGGCATAATCAACGCGATCCTGAACTTGCTTAGAGCATTGAAACCCAAAGTTTTAGTCATGCAACATAGTCAAAATCATCCCCACAGAGTTATATGGGTTCTGTAAGGTACCCCATTTCGGCAAACAATGAAAAACCAAACTAACAGCAACAGCAATAGAAAGTTTAAGCAAAGGGATACAGGGTTCACCCTGCAACATAAGTAAGCACATCCATGGGGGCAGCAAGATTGAATTTAATCGTCGATTAAAAACAAAAAAGATATAGAGAAATCCCTTGCCCTTGTATCACACACCCAAAGAAAGAACCGATGTCCTAATGGACCTAATCTAACCATATTGACATATGTTTACTCGGTCCACACCAACAGCAAATACTCCATACTTTTCTTCCTAAACGAGAAAATGACTTGTTAAAGAACAAACTACAAGTTGTTACCCTTCACCAAGACCAGCTTCAAGATAGAGATTGCTAAGTCTTGATTGCATACCAAAAACTAATGTGTATAGAAAAAGTAAAACCATGTTGGTCAGTAAATTTAAACCAATGCGAACATAGAATAGTTGATGAATAGCAAAATATGCCGATCAAAAAAAACCCAAACCAAAACTCATTTTAGGAAGAAAAAAAAAAATAAAGAGGCAGAAAGAGACCATACATACACTAGTGCTATATCTTTATTCTAATTCAAACAGGGAGGGACCCTCATGAGAAAATCATACAGTCCACCATATTCTGTAATAAATCTTCTTTTCTACAAGAACGTTATAACATTCCTGCATATCATGACTGAAAACTAAGATATAATTGAGGGGTACCTCAGTCACTTAATGAAGACCCCTTTCCGGAGCCAAATGTCATACATTACAGAAGCTCCAACCAATGCAACTAAACAATTCATATTTGTAATCTACGTACTTTGTTCAAGTTCCATGATGAGTAAACATTAAATTTGAATACAAGAAAGATAAAAGAATACTTCAACTATAACAGCCAACTACACACACTTACTAGTTTCAAAAATAAAATTTTGTCAAGACTAGCTATAATAACAAACTTACCTTGCGACATACAACGAAAAAATTCGTTAAACAACCTTCAAGAATCTCATCCCCATCATTTGACAACAATAGCTCAGTAGCTGAAGGTGGCCTCCACTTCTCCAGAGGCTTCCTTAACCTAACTGAACAACCAAATTTCAATCGTTACAAGTCTCAACAATCAAACTTATACATATTCCAATCACCTTTACAAAACAAAATCACTTACCTAACCCAATCAGAGTACTTGGCATTCGCGACATCCCTCCCACGACCCACCACAGCCAAATGTGCACCATTTTCCCTGACTCCAAACCCGAGAGGTACATACAAACTCACATGTATATATACAGTAAAACACTTCAAAATATTTTCTTGATCTAAACCCTCACGCCCACTCAAATTATCCAAATTACCACTCAGAAAAGCTGTGATTGCCAATTCCTCCCCAACCTTCCCCTTCTCTTTCAAACAAATAGGTAATGCTTTTCTCAGTGAATCATTTACTAAAGACTGAACTACTGAATCATCCCATTTCCAAATTTGACTCGAGTTCATCGAAACAGGCCCCGGGTATTTACCCGATTTAAACAAAAGTTTAGGGTTTGAATTGACAAGAATTCTTGCGGAATTAGCAAGCCTGCTTAAATGTCTTTCCCAAAATAAAATAACTGACCCGTTGTTGTGGGTTCGGGTTGTCGTATAAGCACCTGAAAAGAAAATTGAATTTTTACTCGGATTACGAAGGATTAAATTTGTGGGTCTACGTTTAAATCATACAATTGTTGAAGAAAACTTGGAAATAATTGTCTTTATTACAAATTGGGGATTTTTTTGAATAAAATGAAAAAGAAAAAGACGCGGGATTGGAACGGTACCTGGGCGGGATGCTAGTAAGGTTGTTACCGAAGGAGTGTCGGACGGTGGTGAAAGAATACCGTCGGAGAAAAGAAGCCGGAGAGGACTTGCCATTTGCGGTGTTTCCCGGTGCCGGGAACTGAAAGTTGTTGGGTGAGCTTGTACTCTTTTTTGGGTAATTTTAAGTAGAGCTGAACAAAAAAATCGACGGATCGGACCGGATCGATAGAATTGGATCAGACCAATGAAAATCGGACCAATCCAATAAAATTGATTTGGTTATGGTCCCAAATTAAAATGAAACCGATTATTTGGGTTGGTCCTGGTTTTTGAAAATATATATATGGTCATTCACCCATTCTCTCTCCTAATATTATAATAGTATTCCTTAATCTTTGTGTCGGGATTAAATGTCCTAAGTCGAACGGGACGGAGGGAGTATATATATATATATATATTCATAATTTCAAATTCCTAATTTCTAAAAAATAAAATAAAAATTGTTGTGACCTTATCCATCCAACGACATTACAAGTTTACAAAAACCCTAACCCTATCATATCTCTTTCATTTCCGTCGTTTGGTTTTCTATCCCTCTCTCTCTCTCTACGCTTTTCCCCTCTCTCGTCTTTCTCTCATCTCAATTCTCAACCCTAGAAATCAAATTGATTTTCCATGGCGGCGCCCTGATTTCGACTCAGCTGTCCAATCACATCACCACCATCGACCTCTACCGACGGCGCAGCTGTAACGGAAGTAATTAATCTACGATGCAGATCTGTTTTTTCGTGCGAGATTGCAGAACATCGTTACTCTGTTATTTTGTCTCTCAAATCTGCAATAAAAGGTAATGATTTAATGAGATTTTGATGTTATTTTCTCGGCCTCTACCTTAAATCTATTCGTATTTTCAATTTTGTTACAATTTTGCATCTGAATTTAGTTATTTGGGTCTAAATCATGTTTATGTTTTTCTCTTTTGTTTATGTAATGTAATCGTCCTATATTTTTTATTTGAATTTTGTTCCTCTATTTCAGTTAATTTGCTGTATGTCTGAATATTTTTATTTGAACTTTGTTTATGTAATCGTCCTATATTTTGATTTCATGAAAAAAATAGGGCAGAACCGAACAATTGGTCCGGTCCTATTTTTTTGAAATTTTGATAAAATTCGAACCAATCCGGACCGTGAACACCCCTAATTTTAAGAGGAAATTGGACTTTACTGCCCACTAAGTTCACATTGAGTTGAAATCTAGGATAAAGTTTCATTTTTTGCAATTTCATACACTAAATTAACAATATGTTGCAATCCAAGGCAAAAATGGATGGCTGTTAAATTTAGTGCACGGAAGTCTTCGCACGTGCAAGTCACGAGTTTTTTTTCAGGACAAAAAGCGTCTTTTCCCTAGACACCTGCCTTTCACGTGCCTTTTCTCTAAACGGGTTAAATGAGAAACATTTTGAGAATCTATATTAATATAGATGTGGGTAGGGATGGCAACGGGGCGGGTTCGGAACGGGTTCTTCATTTCCCAAACCCACCCCTACAGTGAGATACTATTACCCGAACCCCCCCCCCGCGCCGTTTGATGCCTTGCCCGAACCTGAGCCCCGCCCCATTTAACCCGAAAAAAATTGCTTGTTAAATTTTTTTGAAGCTTTTTGTGAGCAAATTATACTGAAGAGATAGTTTGGATCAATGATAGATTATGGAAACGCAAGTCCACAGCAGAAAATAGGAGGTATACCACGAGGGGGGGGGGGGGGTAGCACTTGCACAGACAAACAGACTATTTAAAAAAATTAGAAAAAGAAAGACAGGTTGATGCCCCATCTGACTCAAAGATCAAGAAAGTAAGAAAAGAAACGGTAGGCACTACTTTAACCCAAGGTTCTAAAAAGCAGTGTTCTAAAAGACCCCGCCTAAGGGCGCCTAGGCCCCGCCTAGGCGCTAGGCCCCTCTCCAACGCCTAGTTCTAAGCCCCGCCTAGGCGCTAGGCCCCTCTCCAACGCCTAGTTCTAAGCCCCGCCTAGGTCCCGACTAATCCCGACTAATCTAGACTAGTCCCCGCCTAGGCGCTAGGCCCGGATCCGACGCCTAGCATCCGCCTAGCGCTTTTTAGAACCTTGCTAAAAAGTGCTAGGCGGATGATAGGCGGCGGAGCTGAGCCTAGCGCCTAGGCGGGAACTAGTCGGGATTAGTCGGGACCTAAGCGGGGCTTAGAACTAGGCGTTGGAGAGGGGTCTAGCGCCTAGGCGGGGCCTAGGCGCCCTTAGGCGGGGTCTTTTAGAACACTGCTTTAACCAATCTTGTTCTAACATTTTAAATACAATTTTAAGAGTTCTATGTTTAGGAAATCATATTAGGCATAATGCAATGCGGCATACAAAAATCTACATTGGCACCACCATAAACTTAGAGTCAGGTAAGGGGTATTTTAAGTAATTTTATATATATTCGGGGCGGGAAAAACCTGAACCCTACAAAAACCCGGCGGGTTTTCAAATTTGCATCCCAAACCCGAACTATTAGGAGCGGGTCTTTTCGGGTTCGGGGTGGGTTCGGGTTTTTTTCCATCCCTAGATGTGGGTTTCAACTGCCACACAAAGAGTGACTAAGATTGAGTTTCACAAAACACAAAAAACGGTCATGATTGAATCTGGAAAAAAAACTCTACTCTTAATTAGTTGCCTATTGTAATCTTTCATGAACCTTAATATATAAATATTCTTGCTTGTGTGAATTTAAATAAGCACAAAAAATCTATATTTGAACTATTGTAATCTTTCATGAACCTTAATATATAAATATTCTTGCTATTCGTTTTTGAACTTTTAGGTTTGTTAATATATAATAAACTATGAATTTTTTTGATAAAAAATCATTTAGAAACAATTTTTTAATAAGAGGTTTCAAAGGTCATTCATTATAAGACGGAGGGAGTAATATATTAGATAGTATATAAATTAGTTATTTACATAGTATAAAGATTAGAAGGGTGGAATGCATTGTTTATTCTGGTTGGGTGCAGCTTAGGCAATAAGGAAGGAGTGTCGAGCAGACAATGATTTGACCTTTTTTGTTAAATTAATATTAATACAAAGAGAGGAATTGATGAGAGTGATGTTGGTTTTTATAAGACAAGTTGATTTTTTACTATAGAGCATATTTATTTACCCTTTACTTATTTGGTGGAGGGATCATAGGGATAGCTTGATGACCTTTCTTTATGGCTACTGCAAAATACCACTACCTGAAATATGATTTCAACAATTTACCAATAGATTTCAAGTAATATTTTATCTATTTTAGGGACTACATAGTCCTGCTTCTATTTTTTGATATGGGGGGTTTAACAAAATGTGCATCAATCAGTTGGACAAACTATTCTGGAAACATAAATGGCACTGTTTATGTGTATGTATGTGTCACTTTTTGATGAAATGTAGTTTAGCTGCTTAATATTAAGGAATTTTATTGCAATTGCAAGACATTTCTTAGACATATGAATATGAAAAGTGACAGTTAAATTTTTTCGGAAAAACATAGGGAGTTATCTTTTGTTCTAAGCAGTTTATATTAATTTTTACAACATCTATATTTTTATACGAAAAAAATAATCAAATTTTCTCTTGATCAATAATAAATTTGAATATTTTTGAACATTTATTTTGGGACAGAGGGAGAAATATTAAATCCACTTTGGCCTTCAACCTTAAAATTGTTCTCTATTTTTGTTCCATGATAGTTCTCTGGATCATCAAGGGAAACATAACTTTTTATCCTCTATTTTTAGCATTCTTTAATGTATTTACCGATGTTTATTAGTTTCATCCTATCTATCATCTCTTAGTAATGGTGTCTCTTCTTCGAAAGACAAACTACTAGAACAACCATCCACCACCGACAAGAGTAATGGATGGGCTATTGACTCCTTTATCCATTACAAGGAATATAACTCAGTTTAAATCAATTAAGTCAGTCAATTGGTCTAATTAATATCTATAATGGAGAGCAAAGTTGGGGAGTTACATTCATTTTTCTGACATTGAGAGATTATTGTTGATGCTGCAAGAATCGTGTTGTAATCAATCTCCGTCCAGCTGCAAGATTAATCACCTGACTGTTGACCTGAAAAACAGAACCCACGACTAGCCGGAATGGTCTCCGGCGAAGACCCTCGGGCGTGAGAGTAAGTACGATATATGAGAGCTAAATAATTATAATGAACAAGATGTATTCAATATAACAAATAGCAGTTACCTTGGAACGATTGACATTGCCTTGTATTTATAGTTGTTGATGAGAGATATAATTGTGGTAGGATTGCATGAAATCCCTATAATCTTGGATCAGATATGCATAAGTGATCTTGTCCATAAATAACTCCTCATTTGTAGGGAGTCCGTTGTGGAAAGAGTTGTAAATTTGTCCAGACTCTGTAAGTCGACGTTCGTTGGTAGGTCGAGGTCGCCTATTTGGTATAGGTCGACCTGGCTGAATGCTGAGGCCGGGTCTTGCCCGTATATAACATGCAGATCGTATTCGGACAGAGCTAGGTCGGGACCAGGTAGGTCGGACCATGGGCTAAGTCGAATGATCAAGGACGATGAACCTTGGGCTTGATAATTGTTGGGCCTAGCCCACTGAGATTGTGGTGGCAATAATAGGTAAATAATTGGGCTTGCTTGTTGGGCCTAACCCGTCGCATTTATTTCGTTCAGTGGCCCCCAACTTTCAAAGTTGACTTTGTCGACCAGGAAGTTATGAGAATTTTTGATTTAGCTTCAAAGTAAATCGCTGGTCGATGCTCGAACTGATAGTTGGTCGACCAATGGTGACGTGGCTCAATCCTGGCCATTGACTGTGGACGGCAGGATCAGTTGAAGCGCCAGAACTCCGTAATGATTACTGCCTCAAAAATCGTCCAGGTATTTAAATGTTGATTTAACCGTTTGGAAAACTCCTGCCTTTCCGTTTTCAGTAAGGATTAAGAGAGAGAAAAACCTTTTCCCCTTTGGATTTTGAGAACCTTCGACATTCAGGCGTATACTTCCGGCGGCAAGTCACAGCAAAGCTCTTGATCTCCGGTGCTCCTAGTCCTTTATTTTTCCCGTACGACCTTCGTCACCAACTTAATTTGAGGTACTCTTCGATTTCTTTGCTTTTCCGTCTTGTTTTCAAGCTTTTGTTGGTTTCTGCCATGGCTAGGACATTTAGCTGCAAACCTGGGGCCTGGTATGGGTATTGCACTGTTAATCACCGAATATATAAGTACATAGGGGGAATGTGGAAAGAGATGTCCATGACTGAGTGCGCCTCATCTTGACAAGGTGGGGATTGACTTTTAGCGAACTAGGTTTGCCCGTAGGAGAGAACTTGGGAGATTTGGAAATAGACGACCCACATGTTACATCTTTTTATCTTTTTCACGAGCTGCTTGATCATCTAGCTCTATTTTACGTCAAGGATTCCAAAAATCCCTCCTCCATTAGAAATAGAAAGGGTTTTCCAGGGGAATCTAGGTCGTCATTAGATAGGTCGCCTGAGTATGAATATAGGACTGATTCCCATGTTTCTTCTTCTTCTTCTTCAAATATGGTGGCTCAAGGGGGAGCTACAACTTCTACTTCTTCGAGCCCAAGGATTGAGATGCGTTCGACTCCTCCGTTGCACAATGTCTCGAGTAAACATGGTTTACAATTTCTGCGAGGTAGATGGGAAGGAGTTTAGGGTGACTCATTACAGCAAGAAGGAATTTATGTCCCAGTTTGGTGATACCTTTACCACTGATCCCACTAGGGTGACCTTCTTCTATGGCCAATTCGAGGTTGGCCTAAGACTGCCGTTAGATCCCTTTATCAATGAATTCTTGGAGTGTATGAATGCCTTGCCTCTCCAATTGGGAGCTAATACTTGTAGAGTCTTAGTATGTTTTGCAATGGTATGTAGATTCCTGGGTTTCGAGCCATACCTTCATGTTTTCAGGATGTTCTTTAAGATCATGACAGATAAGGTAGATATGGGGATAAGCACTCCCTCTAGGCCCCATGCCCCAAAAATTTTCGTTAATCTTCCTATCAAAGTGAGTGGTTGGAATACCCATGTCATGGTAGTTGAGAGCAGGAGGGGATGGGAGTTCCCGTTGCCAGATGTCGAGTCTGAGGTGATGAAGGAGGAAGATTATTGGATTCCTGACTGGAGCACCGATCTATATAAGAAGTTGGTTGAGGTAGCCAATAGGGGGCCCATCAACTAGGATATTCTAGGAACCACCAAAAATAACTATATTCAGGCTGGATGATGCTTGGTAATGGGGATGTAGTTCCCTTGGTATCCATAGTTAGGTGTTTGAGATATCCTGATTGGGTTACCCACGAAGGAGGTAGATTCAGGTTTGAGGACCAGTGCCATGAGTGTAAGAGGACCCCGGACTACTGCAGGCTGAGAGTGGATCATTTTGGTTGTAAGTGTTTACTCTTCTTTATCTCTTATCTCATCCATTGATTGCTCGCCTATAGAATTTTAACTCACACCTGTTTTGCTCGTATGTAGAACTTTTAGCTCATAC
Source organism: Adenophora triphylla var. japonica (assembly GCA_022495995.1). Lineage (NCBI taxonomy): Eukaryota > Viridiplantae > Streptophyta > Magnoliopsida > Asterales > Campanulaceae > Adenophora > Adenophora triphylla. The sequence continues at coordinate 178,423 of JAFEMH010002131.1, read as the reverse complement.
ATAGAACTTGTCTTTATCGAACTTACCCTTTGCTTTTTGATCTTGCGCAGTTTAACTCCTGAGCAAGAGGCTAACATGGGCCGCGTTGTCAATATAAAGAAGAGCAAGAGAAGTTGTGGGACTGCCAATGCCCGAGAAAACCGTCAGAAGGAGGCAGAAGACCGTCACAAACTGTTGCAGGCGGTGGTTGGAGAAGACAACGAGAAGCTGATTCCTGTGGAAGAGGATGATGTTGAAACGGAGGTAGAGAGGACCGAGGGTGATGCCCAAATGGTCCAAGAGGTCCCCACTGCTAAGACTGAGGAGGCTGATCAAACCCTGGAACCGACGAACGAGGCTCCACAGACTAGGGCCAAAACTCAAACTAGGGCCAGAACGCGTGTGGTCGATTTAGATGAGGACGAAGAAGATGACGATGCTCCTCTTAACAAGAAGAAGAGATCCAAGCTCAACCCTCGATCTGAACAAGGGGATGCTACCACCAGCAGCCTTCAGCCACCAACCATCCAAGTATCGTATCCCGAGCTAGTTCAGGCTCGTGTGGACAAACTGAGTTACGTTCCTTTGCTGACGGGGGTAGACAGCTCGTGCAGAGAGTATCCTGAGCTGGAATATGGCCAGGTCATGGTGAGAAGAGCGGCTGATCAAGACTTGGTTAGTAAGTATACAGGGAAGGGTTTGACTGCTGAGGTGTTTAAAGCCAGGTTGGGGCTGGTCCACTCCGAGGTAACACTTAAGTTTACATACAACTGTTGTTCTCCCTTGCTCGCCTATTTATCTTAGACAAGCTTTAATCGATCTGATCCTTTGATTTTCTTGCGGTAGGCTCTTGCTATGGTTGAGTTAGCTACGAGCTATTGGAAAGCATCAGAGGAGCAGGAAAAACTTGCTAAGACCATGTATGATAGAAAGTATGACGATCTAGAGAAGTTAGAAAAAAAATGCTGAACTGAAGGAAGAGCATGCCAACTTGGATTCTGCTTATGAAGCCTTGAAGTTGGTGAAGGACGATGCCCTGAAGGCCAAGGAGGAAGCTTGGGGTAAGCTGGGAGATATTAAGAAAGAGCTTGCAGTAGCCAAAGTGGGCAAGGAAAAGGTCGACGAAGATCTTGAAGTGGCAACTAAGATGCTAGAAGAAAGCACTGTTATGCTGTCCAAGCAAACCGAAGATTTTAAGGCAGCTTGCCTCAAGTGGGAAGAGGAGCTAAGAGTTACCGTAGAGGCCGCCAAGGAAGCTGCTAGCAAGGCTGCTGTTGAGGCGTACAAAGAAGGTGACGAATGTCATAAATTCATTACTGAGAAATCTAGGTCGTTTTTTGACGTAGGTCGTAGTCATATGGCTCGACGTATCTTGGTGGACCCCTATGTTGATCTATCCATTGAACAGCTGGCTAAGTGGACCTCAGCGGATCCATATGATATGGCAGCTTGTCAAGACCATCCTCTAGTGCCCTACACTGAAAACGACTTGGCTGCTCTGGCTCAAGAAGATGAAGATATGGCAGCAGAACCTTGGGTCCCTCCTCCTGTTGAGCCCGTCAATTTCAATACTATATTGAAGGAGCTTGAGGATCTAGATGAGCTAGCTTTCGAGGGAGACACCCCCAAGCATGGATTTACTGAATCAGGCAAACTTAAGGGCCTTGAACAATAGGAGCAAGATTTGGGGGATCAAGCTACCACCAGTGATCAAGTTGAAACCGATCCAGCTGCTTGACCTCTCTTGAACATTGATTTGGTTGTGTAACAAGACAAGTTTCAAAACATTTTTTTTTGCTTTAAGTAGTTTACGCCTTGGCCCAGCTTTTGGGAGGCAGTTTTAACTCGTAACATTTTGCTAGCTCATGTCCTGGCCCATTTTGGGGGACTTGGTTTTATTTAATCGTAGTTGACTTTTATACTTGAATCCTTTTCTTTCGATCCTTGGATGTATGTATGTCAAACTAGATTTTATAAGACAAGTGAGCCGCTTCAAGCTTTTGGTCGGACTAGTTTTTTAACAACAAAGTCGACCTTATACTTGCATGATTTTTGAAAAGTGAGATTGACTAGGAGTCGAATCTTATTAGAACGAAGTTCGACCAAGAGTCTAACCTGTTAAAGGAACGAAGCTGACTAAGAGTCGAGCTAGTTAGAACGAGGTCGACTTAGATGTCGGACCTGTTAAAGGAACGAAGCTGACTAGGAGTTGAGCTTGTTAGAACGAGGTCGACTTAGATGTCGGATCTTTTAATGGAACGAAGCTGACTAGGAGTCGAGCTTGTTAGAACGAGGATGACTTAGATGTCGGACCTGTTAAAGGAACGAAGCTGACTAGGAGTCGAGCTTGTTAGAACGAGGTTGACTTAAATGTCGAACCTGTTGTAGAAACGAAGTTGACTAAGTGTCGATCTTGTTAGAGCGATGCACAAAGTAACGAAATTTTTGTTGGAATAGAACTGCAACTTTTATTGAAGTAGAAGCATGCTTACATCGAAAACGTAGAGCTAGACTAGAACTAAACTCAAACTTGAAAACGGAAACTAACTTTGAAACTGAACTAGAAAACTGAACTACAAGTAATATCTGATAAGGTGGGTAGCTTGCCACGGGTTCTTCAACTCTTCACCATCTAAATGGGCGATCATCTAAGTTCCCTCATTGATAACTCGAGTAACGATGTAGGGACCTTCCCAGTTGGGAGATAACTTGTTTATCAGAGTTCTTCTTCTAGTTGATTCGATCCTCCTTAACACATGGTCGCCTACTTGGAATGATCTTATCTTTACTTTCTTATCATGATAGTTCTTGGTATTCTGCTTGTAATTGACCATCCCTAAGTGAGTCGTATCTCGCTTCTCGTCAATCAAATCTAAGTCGATCAATATATTGGTATCGTTCTGCTCTTGGTCGAAGAAAACTACTCTGGCTGTAGGAAATTGTAGCTCGGCTGGTGCCATGGCCTCTGATCCATATGCAAGAGCGAATGGGGTTTCCCCTGTAGGCCCCCGAGTGGTTGTGCGAACTGCCCAAAGAGCAAGGGGAAGTTCGTCCAACCAGTTGCTACGTCGACCGACCAAACCCGTTTTGAGTGCAGAAAGGACCAACTTGTTTGCAGCTTCAGCTTGCCCATTGCCCTGAGGATAAGCGACAGACGACTGCCAATGTTTGACCCCAACTCTGTTCATCTCATCCTCGAAAGCTTGGAGAATTGTAGCCCGTTGTCTGACACTATGGCTCAAGGAATCCCAAATCGGCACCAGATAAAGTCGTGGATGAAATTGATGGCGTTCTCCTCTGTAATCCTGGCTAACGGCTTGGCTTCGACCCACTTGGTGAAGTAATCAATAGCGATAATCACATACTTGCAATTTCCACAGGCGGGCGGGAAGGGTCCAATCAAATCAACGCCTCCACATATCGAAAGGCCAAGTAGCGATCACCGGAGTTTGCTCGGTTGCAGGCAAGTGAGGTAGGTTGGCAAATCTCTGATACTGGTCGCACCCTTGAACGAAGTCGTGAGCGTCAGCCCTCATGTGTGGCCAATAATAACCCAATGTAATCAACTTGTCGGCCAAAGTCCTGGCCCCCGGGTGTCCACCACAAACCCCACTATGCACCTCATACATCAGCTGAGTAACCTCTTGAGGGTGAACACATATTAATAGCGTCTTAGTGTAGGACCTCCTGAATAATGCGTTTCCCTGAATAACGTACCTCGAAGCCTTTTTCTTGATAGCTCGAGCTGCTTTCTCGTCATCAGGTAGCTCGCCAGTCTCCAAATAAGCTCTCATTTCCTCGATCCAGCACTTGGTGTAGACCCAATCTCTAGTGGTATCCTCCAGGCATTGAATCTGAACCCTTTCATAAGCTGGATGTTCAAGATAGGAGATAGGCTCTCCATGTTGTTCATCCGATGTAGCCAGTTTTGAGAGTAGGTCGGCCAATTCATTGTCATCTCAGCCAATTCATTAAGCTGTTGGAACGACGAATGACATTCGGCCATCCATTCAAAAATTTTCGTCCCCCTTAATGATTTGAAGAAGGGGAGATATCTCTCCGCCGACTTAGCTATGAAGCGACCTAGGGCTGCCACCCTACCATTGAGTCGCTGCATCTCCTTGATAATTGTAGGTTCCTGCATGTCGACCAAAGCCTTGATCTTCTCAGGATTTGCCTCAATACCTCGCCGGGAAATCATAAAACCAAGAAACTTTCCAGCTGCTACTCCAAACACACACTTGCTCGGATTAAGTTTCATGTCGTTTGCTCTTAAATTGGCGAATGTTTCCTTTAGGTCGACCACGTGACGGCCGGCCTTTGTTTTGATGACCATATCCTCGACGTAGGCCTCCATGTTTCGGCCAATTTGTGAGGCAAAGACCTTGTTCACCATCCTCTGGTAGGTCGCCCCTGCATTCTTCAAGCCGAACGACATCATGGTGTAACAGTATATACCCCCAGCAGCTTGGAAAGCCGTCTTCACTATATCATCTTCATGCATCTTGATCTGATGATAGCCTGAATAGGCATCGAGGAAGCTCAAAGTGGAGTGTCCAGCTATGGAATCAACGAGCTTGTCAATCCGAGGCAGAGGATAGCTATTGTTAGGACCCAACATTGTGTTTTGATGAAGATTGATCATTTAGCGGGACAAAGTTAAATGGTCTAAAGTGTCAAGAGTGGAAAGTTGCAAAAGTTACACAAAGATCCCTCCAAGTTCCCCATGTTTATCATCAGTGAACTTGGAATTGCAAATGGAGATATACCAGCCAAGCCATGTGTTTTCACAGGAGAAGAAGAAAACATTGTTCCATAAAACATGGAAGTAATGACAACCACCTTGAGTCAACTGCATTGAAGACCAACAATTAAAGCCTTCACCCACTTGATCAACTCCTCCAACGGATACAAACACATTTCCATAAAACATGGAAACATTGTCTGCAACTTCAAATGGAAAATGAAGACCAAGACTTTATGGAGAGTACATCAATTCAATTGCATTGAAGATTACTTATTAACCTTGACCAACACCAACAGATACTTTCTACTCTCCCCTATATATTGAAATGAAGCCCTTCCATTTTCAGTGTGCTTGCACCAATACACCATCACCCATTTCTCTCTCCCCAAGTATGTTTTTCCCACACCCCTTCCTCAATGGCCTCAGTGTGTGCAACAAAAGCCAATTGCACACACTAATATTGATACAACACCCTTCACCCTTTACACCTCTTTAACCCTCACCCTTTATCTGTGTGTACAATAAACACCCACTGTACACACTTGGCCTTGGCAGTACACCCATGCTCCATGTTGCCAAATAACCCTTCAACCTTAAACCCTTCACCTTTCAATCCTTCACCCATTTCACTTGTTACAATCAACCAAACCAAACGATGTAAACATTAAGGGGGAACACCAACAAGCCAAATCATTGCTTTCATTCGACAACTCAAGTGTCAATTCAAGAAAGAACTACATATGCTATGTACCTAGCATCCCTAATTAACTGTACTAATTAGGAAGAGGGGGTTCGAGGAACTTGCCTTATCAATCTTTGTAATTCTTAAAGCGACCTAGATTATAGTGGATTGATCTCACTGGTCATGCACATGACAGTGGGGGTGGACGTAGGAGGAGTGAACTCTGAACCACCTTAAAAATTCTCGTCTCTTGTCTCTTTTAGTTTCTTGTCTTGCACTTTAATTTTCATTTCATTTATGCTTTTATCTGACAGCTAAGGTTCAATCTTAGCTGTCCAAGCTTAGCTACCTATTTCTTGCTTTAATATACTATTGCTTGATCACTCAGATAAGATAAAATTGATAAAGAGATTAGGAATATATATGTTAGACAACAACTACAAGGCCGTAGAAAATTTCCATTCCGCTGCGCATAAACTCATATCATTTTTGGCCTTGAGAGTGTTTTCAAGAAAACAGGACCTTTCAATTGGTATCAGAGCATGGTTCTTAGAGACTTTAGTGTCTCCAAGCTTAACATCTCGTGAAGATCCATGCTTATATGTCTAACATATTTTTTGTGCGTGAACACCCTATTTGATCAACTTGGATCATGACCCAATACCCCTTGTGCTTCATTGCCTTATTTGATCATTTTAGGATCATTACCCTTTTTAGATTTCTTTGTGGTAAAACAAAACGAGGTCACGAGTTAGAGACTCCTAGGGTAGTTGCTAGGGGAAAGATTGATCATCTTTCTTGGGCTCGATGGTAATGACCGACTGGCTCGTTGGCATCTCTTTTGATGCAGCCCCTTATGCCCACCGACTGCTTATGTTGGGCTTTGAATTGCTACTTATAGAAATCTTATATGCTTTATATTAAATTTGATTATTTAGAATCGTATGTGCTTATATTTATTTATTTGATTATAAAGAATCATTTACTTGCTCTCCTTTGTAATTTTAGGAGATGAACCTTGGATGCTCGATGAAATGTTCATATCTTGAAGCTTAATCAAAGTCGAAGCAAGCTTGGATGCAATCAAAGTTATATCATGCATCAAGAAAAGGTTGGAGCTCTTCTTACAAATGACTGCACTATTTGAGGGGGAACCATACCTTCTAAGGTTGTGTTTTGCCCATTATCTTTCTCCATAAGGTCATGACACCATTTGAGGGGGAACCAAACCTTTTAAGACCCCAAAACACCATCAAAACCAACCAAGAATGCTCACTTTTGAAGGAGAAAAAGTTGCTGGAAATCTGAAAATCAGCTTTGCGCACCTTCACGAAAATTACAATATCTCTCTCTCCTCTGCACGAAACTGCAATCCGAGTTTTTGTGACTAAAGTAGACTTACACACCTTTCCAGAAACCATAAATACATAGCCTAAAACTTTTTGAGTCAATACTGTTGGAAAAAATGGGTGTATTTAAAAAATAGCTTTGAAAAAGAAAACGGGACGGAAAAATTATTTCTCTAAAATAAAATAAGTCGAGGCAAGAGTTTGACTCTTTTTCCGTAAGACAATATTGCCCCGTATACGAGTGCTCACGGTCTACGGCAATTGTCCCCAAGATACAACGACTTTCGGGAATTTCAGATTGCAGCACAACAAACTCTGAAACTATCGGGCGAACTACTGAATACTCGAGATTTTCTTGGACTCTTAATGCAAGACTTCTGAATGCTAGGATGCTTTTAGAGAATAGAATGCTTGAATGATTTGGATGGGAATGAAATGAGGAGGAGGGGGCTATTTATAGTTATTGAAGAGATGGGGTGTCTATTGGGAATAGACACAAATTGCACCCGTTAAATCTGGACCGTTGGATCTAAGCAAATTGGATGGAGGAGATCTGCTGGGTCGACCCTAGTAGCCTTGACCCGCCTCTTCCAATAGACACGGGTCGCCCCATGTCTTTTCACCAACCATTGCAACCTCTCTTCAATTAACAACATTAAGTTGCTCACTTTAACCATTAATTTCTCATTCACCCGAAATTGGTTTTGAGAAAATAAATATACCATTTTAATCTACACTAAATGTAGATTAATTATTTGCAACTTATTTCTATTTTTACAAAATAGAAACTTCTAGAAACTTGGTCAAATATTGGTCAAACACCAATAATACTACCAATTTCTAACAATCCCCCACATGAATGAAATTAATGCATGAATGCAGACTTTCAAGAAAATCCCGACGAACTGTTACCGCATCGGGGTAGGTAGATTTCGTCTTTGAACCATCCCTAGTAAGATGCTATCGGATTTACTTGCTGTTCAGTGAACGCGATGTCTTGAACTGATCAGTGTTTTGTGTAAACCAAGACAATAACATTTACACGATAACAATTCTGATATCTTTCGTTCTCACGTTGTGTCCAATTCGGCCCTGGACCATATCTTGGATTCATAAGTGTTTTCTATTAGAAGCAGCCAAACTTCTTCACTTATATAGGTGATCTCCTATAAGGAGTAACCTGCAATACTCCACCTTTGTTAAGGTATAGGAATCATTAAAAGCTTTAAAGCTTACCCTCACCACACGTTAGCAGGGTTTTATGCACTTGGGCAGCTTCTGAGAATGGGTTTTAAGAATTTCCAAGTGTGCTACTAGAATATCCATAACTTAGTTGTCTCATTGAACCAAGTTTGTGGGATCTCCACTCATCATGGTTGAGTTACCGCTATAGACTTCTTTTATTGTGTGGGTTTTAACCCCATTCCCCTTACTGCATTGTACATTTGATCTCTGTTTATTCCTTTCGTAAACGGATCCGCTATATTTTCTTTTGACTTTACATAGTCAATGGAAATTATTCCATTAGAGATCAATTGTCTTACTGTATTATGCCTTCTCCGATTGTGTCGCGACTTTCCGTTGTACATACAGCTTTAGCTCTTCCAATAGCTGACATGCTGTCACAATGTACCATGACAGGAGGCACTGGCTTATTCCAGCATGGAATATCCTCTAGAAAATTTCTGAGCCATTTGGCTTCTTCTCCAGCCTTATCTAAGGCGATAAACTCTGATTCCATTATGGAACGAGCTATACACGTTTGTTTAGAGGATTTCCAAGACACGACTCCACCACCAATGGTAAATACATACCCACTTGTGGATTTTGAGTCTTTTGTGTCTGCTATCCAATTTGCATCACTGTATCCTTCCAATACAGCTGGATATCTCGTATAATGTAATCCATGGCTTATGGTATGTTTTAAATACCTAAGCACTCTTGTTAGTGCTTTCCAATGTTCAGTATTTGGATTACTCGTGAATCTACTCAGTTTACTAACTGAGTATGCTATGTCTGGTCGAGTACAGTTTGTTAAGTACATCAAACTTCCTATGACTTGAGCATAATTTAATTGTGATACTGGGTCACCTTTATTTTTAGCTAAATGTAGACTTAGATCTACCGGAGTTTTAGCCGGAGGCAGATCGAACGCTTCGAATTTCTTAAGCACATTCTCGATGTAATGAGATTGTGATAAGACAATTCCGTTATCTGTCCTAGAGATCTTTATCCCTTGAATAACATCTGCTTGACCCAGATCTTTCATGTCAAAGTTCTTCTTTAACATATTTTTGGTTTTCATGATTATATCATGATCACTTCCAATGATTAACATGTCATTCACGTATAGACATACAATCACATATTCATCAGGTGTGCCTTTAATGTATACACATTTGTCACACTCATTTATTTTGAACCCGTTTGACAACATGGTTCGGTCAAACTTCTCGTGCCATTGTTTTGGTGCTTGTTTAAGACCGTACAATGATTTGACAAGTTTACAGACCTTTTGTTCTTGTCCATGTGCAATGAACCCTTCAGGTTGTTGCATATAAATCTCCTCATCTAATTCTCCATTTAAAAAGGCCGTTTTCACATCCATTTGATGTATCTCAAGGTTATACAGAGCTGCAATAGCAATGAGAACACGAATAGATGTGATCCTTGTTGCAAGAGAATACGTATCGAAGAAGTCATATCCTTCTCTTTGTTTGAACCCTTGAGCTACCAATCTAGCTTTGTACTTATCAATAGTTCCATCTGCTTTATACTTCCTTTTAAGGATCCATTTGCAACCCAACGGTTTGCATCCTGGAGGAAGATCTACTATCTCCCAAGTATGATTTTGCATGATGGACTCAATTTCACTATTGATAGCTTCTTTCCAGAGAGGAGCTTCTGGACTAGACAAAGCTTCTTGCAATGTCCTTGGTTCATCATCTAACATGTAAGTTAGAAAGTTCGGACCAAAGGTCTTAGCTACCTTTGTCCTCTTACTTCGTCTTGGATCTTCATCTTCTTGAGAAGAACCAATAGTCGTATCATAAGTTCTTTTGTTTGAACTTGCTTCATTCTTTTTCTTACATGGAAATTTAGTTTCAAAGAATACTGCATTCCTTAATTCTATAGTCATTCCTGCCGTTATATCAGGAATTTCAGACTTGTGCACTAAGAATCGATATGCACTACTATTGTTTGCATATCCAATGAAAATGCAATCAATGGTTTTGGGTCCTATCCACACTTGTTTAGGTTTAGGTATTTCTACCTTTGTTAGGCACCCCCACACTTTAAGAGAATTGTAGGAAGGCTTTCTTCCATTCCATAATTCATATGGAGTTTTATCTTTATTCTTGTGTGGTAACTTGTTAAGAATGTAGTTAGCTGAAAGGATCGCTTCCCCCCACAAGTTGTCGGGTAAGCCCGAGCTGATCAACATTGTGTTCATCATCTCCTTAAGAGTTCGATTTTTCCTTTCAGCGACTCCATTTGATTGAGGTGTGTAAGGAGCAGTCGTTTGATGAATAATGCCAGCGTCCCAGCAAATATTTTCAAACGGTGCTACATACTCTCCACCTCTATCACTACGAATCTTCTTAATTGTTACATTAAGTTGATTCTCAACTTCATTCTTATATCCTTTGAAAGCTTCTAAAGCTTCATCTTTGCTTCTCAAAAGATACACATGACAATATCTAGTGCAATCATCAATGAACGTTATAAAATACTTCTTCCCACCTCTAGTTTGCACAAGTTTTGAATCACATATGTCCATATGGACTAATTCTAGAGGGGTAGTATTTCTTTCAATAGTGGGGAAGGGTGACTTCGTCAATTTTGCTTCCACACAAATTTCACACTTATTTTCTGAATCAAATTTCATTTTAGGAAGTAAATTTAAATTTACTAACCTCGTAATGAATTTAGATTCACATGTCCTAATCTATCATGCCATAAATTAGAACACTCAGACAAATAAGTAACAACATCTTTATTCTTCGCCTCTGGGCGGAACACGTTCATTACATTCATTTTAAATAGTCCTTTATCAAGGTACCCTTTGCCTATAAATTGACCCATCTTGGTCAATATAAACTTATCAGACTCAAACACTAGCCTAAATCCGGCCTTGTTCAATAACGGGCCGGAGACTAAGTTTTTACGGATGTCTGGGACATGCAGAACATCCATTAAGGTGAGTTCTTTGCCGGATGTCATTTTCAGCACTACCTTGCCGAGTCCAACCACATTCGAAGTTGCAGAATTTCCCATGTACAACTTCCTTCCACTGCAGGGAACATATGATGAGAAACTTTCTCGATCTGCACAAATGTGGCGCGTTGCTCCGGTATCAATCCACCATTCCCTTGGGTTATCGTCCAATTTAGCAAGATTGGCTTCAAACACTACGGCGGACAGATCAAGCTCTGACAGGTCTAATGGGACAGTCCTGTCTTCTACCACATTTGCTTGTGGACGGTTGCCATTCTGGTTGTTTGTTTTGGGATGCCGACAGTCTCTAGCCTTATGGCCAGGTTTGCCGCAGTTGTAACAACCTCCCTTGAACTTCGTGGCGTTTGTGTTCCCCTTTTTAGCATTCCCAGTAGCCTTCCTCTTCTTCTTTGGTACTTGCTTGACCAAGTTCACTTTTGCCTCTGCGATGTAGTCCTGCCGCTCTTGCTTTCGGATTTTCGGTTGTCTTCCTCAATCCTTAGCCTCACGATCAGGTCCTCGAGCATCATTTCCTTCCTCTTGTGCTTGAGTTACATCTTGAAATCTTTCCATAGAGGCGGTAGCTTCTTTATAATGGCAGCTACTTGGAAAGATTCCCCGAGTTGTGTTGGTCCCAAAGGTGGCAACAAGGGTGAAAATACAGCTAGAGGGGGGGGGGGTGAATAGCTGTTTAAAATTTTTCTCCCTCTTTTAAAGACTGAACCTCTTGCTTACAAAATCCTCTAGCAGTTGATAATAGGCGCAAGTGATAGTGTAAAATGCACGGCGGAATAATAGAGTGTAAAGCGGTTTTGAGAGGTGGTTTGTAAAATGCGGTTTTGGTGGTGCGGTTTTGGGAAGTGCAGTTTTACAAACACGTGTGGTTTTGACTTTGTTAACTCCAAACACTATTTCACAATAATGGATAGCTTAAATAAAGATCAAACAGAGACAAAGATAAATAATTAGCAAGCACAAGAAATATAAATGCAGAAAGTAAGAACACGCTATTTGGAGTGGTTCAATCGATAAACGATCTACGTCCACTACCAAGATGGTTAGTCTTGGATTTCTAAGAGAGATTTTATATTAAGTATTGTGAGATTACAAAGTACAATAAAATCTTTTCTATGAAGAACAAATCCAAAACTATAACCGGTGTATCTCAAGTGTTTAATCTATGTGATTAGAACAAGTGAGGTGAGTGTGTGAGAACAAGATCAAGGCTCTTTAGATGCATGAGATGTAGAGCACAATGATTCTTGATTGTGTTAAGGCTTGATTTACGGGCTAGGAATATTTATTGAAGTATGAAGATGAAGATTCAAAGGGTTGAATAATTTACGGGCGAGCTTCGGCTTCTATGAACACGAGTACTTCTCAATTTTTCAAGCAATCTTCAAATGGTGAGGATTGGGGGTATTTATACCCAAGCATCGAAACTAGCCGTTGGATACGGTTTGTTGAAGGACGGTACTTGATGCAATCCTATTGGTCCACGGCAACCACTTTTGTCCTTTGAATGCAGTGCTGCGAGTAAAGGCGATCGGGCTCAGTTGCAAGCAATGAGGTTAGGACACTGTCACCTTTTCAAGATCCTTGCGAGATCTTTTCGACATTGAATCACGTGACAAGATATGGTTGTTGACTTTTGATATTGCGACGTGGATTCCAACGGATAAAAAGTTGTTCACTCCAAGTAGCCAATCATTGGATGCGGTTGGTGAGACGCGGTTAGGAATGTGCGGTTTTGCTACACCGGGAGGTTGCAAGGATGCGGTCGCACATGAGCGCACGGAGTGCGGTTCAAGGGCGGTTGCATGTGGTTGGTTCAAGAAGCAAGTTCAAGACTTGAACTGCACTTGCGGTTTGCATGTGCGGTTCATAGTGCGGTTTTGAATACTTCAGGAACTACAACCTTGCTTCCAATGAAACTTGTGCCAGTCTTCAAGCCTAAGATTAACCTATTCTATAAAATGGACTTAGCTAAAAAATTGAAGTCTAAGCTTCATTACATAGGGTCCTAAAGTCCTTAAAATAGACAGGAGGTTATGGTATCAATCAAATCAAATACAAAATAGGAGGGTTAAAACATGCATACCCAACAATCTCCCTATTTGATTGATGCCATTACCTACTATAACAAAAGCAAACATTGTACTTGGTAAGAACATGTCCATAAGAGTTAACATGGTAATTCATGTCCCAAGTCAATGCACACACTTAGCTTAAGCTATAGATTTCTATACTTTCTAAAAGATGAAAACTTACAATGTGGAAAGTATAGAAATGCATTCGATGCACTTAAGAAATTGTGAGTTTAAGTTCAAAGTGCGGTTCAAGGCGAAAGTTTAAACATCAATTCAAAATAGTGATTTTAAGTTAGAAAATATTTGAATGAGTTTATAAACCATAAGAGGTTTCATTGTTCTACAAACAAGCGGTTTGATATGAACAAGGTTTTGGAACCAATGATGCATTTTTCATTACTACCAATGCGGTTACACTTACAATGGTAGAGAAGCAAAATACAAAGGCTTCAAAAACAAAAGAAAGTTGGACAAAAATTACATGGAGTGTGGTCCAACAAAACAAAAAAGGAGTTCGGCAAAAAGGATAAAGGAATTACAAAATGAGAAATCCTAATCTTGACGCGATTGATGATGCGGTTGATGATGGCGCGGTTGATGTTGATGGCGTGCTTGCTCTCTTGGTTGATTGACCTCTTCTTTGGGGCAGTTGTGGTTGAAGGTGCGAAGGTGAGCTTTCACCTACGATATTTCTTACGAGGGCTCACGAGGTCTTGACTGTCTAGCGAGTAGTCTCAGCGATCCGTAGTGCGATTCTGAGAATCGGCGGCGGCGGTTCCAACGGCATCAGCAGATCTAGTGTTTCCATCAACACTTTCCTTGATACGAGTAGTGAATCCTTCAATGCGAGGCCTTCAAGGAATTGTAGAATGTGAAGATCTCATCTGAATAGCTCTTGTTTGAGTAGAGAGAGCATCTCTAAGCGGTTCCGAGATCAACGGTCACATTCGGGTTGGACTTCAATTCCTTGATGGAGTTGTCTAGCTTGAGGTTGAAGCTTTGCTTTGAGGTTCTCAAATACGAAGGAAATGTCATTATCAAAATTCCTTACTTGCTCTTTGATCTTGTCTCCCATTATGTTGAGATCAACATTTATTCTATCTTTAAGGGAGTCCGGTTCGGTAAGAATTTTCAGTTGCAGTCATCTAGAGCGGTTTGGGAAGGAGCGGGTGAGGTTGAAGCTTCTTTGCGGTTGGGTTTCTTGGAGGGTCTTCATGAAAGCTATCGGTGCGAGTTGGTGGAGGTGACAAACTCACTGGAAAGATTTGTGAGCATTTCATGAAGTTGGGTTTTTGAAAGCGGCATCACCCGTGGCACTAAGCACTCCTCGGGCAAGATCTTCTTTAAAGCCACGAAAACACTCTGTAGGCTGCGGTTTTAACGGCTTCGGCGGTTTGGATAGAGGAACTTCTCTCCCCCTTAATGGTATCAATCAAAAGGCTTTAAGATTTGCCAATTCTAGGGCTTGAGCATCCACCTTGGCTAGAAGGGTTTGGTTGGAAGCGGTTAGGGAATTATTGGAGGCCTCAAGAGCGGCATTTGAAGCGGTTAGCTTAATCATGTGGCCTTGGTTTAAGAGAAGTTGGCCTTGGATAAGATTAAGGGTTGAAAGAATTTGGGAGTAATACGAGGGTGCGGTTGGAGTTGAAGGAATTTGGGTAATTGAGGAGGCGGTTGAGATTGTGTTGGAGGTGCGGTTTGGGAAATGGGTTGAAGGAGGGTTTGAAAAAGGCGGGCGCGGGGGCGTATAAGGTGAAATTGTTGAGGAGGAATTTGTTGTGTTTGGGGTAAAGGGATAGAAGCGGTTGGGATAGGTAAAGAGGGGATTGGTGCGGTTGAGATAGGAGCGGTTGAGGTAGGTGCGGTTGAGGGTGGAATGTTGGTGGTTGGAATTTCGAAGTTATGGGGTTGGAATTTGATGAAGAAGCTGGTATGAGAGGTATGGACGAAACGGGAGGGGTTCTTTGCGGGCGAGGGTGCGGTTTCGGGAATGGGTGAGGTTTGATGAGGCGGAGTAGGAAGGCGGTCGGGAGTAGGGGATTTTTGAGGTGGTGAATTTGCGGGAGGAGGAGTATTGTTGCGGTTTGGGGAAGGAGTTACGTCGCGGTTAAGGTTGGAGATTGAGATGGTGGGGTGTGATGTGAGTAAGGTGGTGATTGGGCGCGGTTTGAATTTTTGGATAGATGGGGAGCGGTTTGTTTTACGAGGTGAGGGAGTTGGTGATTTGGATTGATAGGAGGAAGAATGAGATTTAGAAGGAGATTGGGATGGTGTATGGGAAGTGGAGTAGGAAGAGGATTTAGAAGGGGATGGAGAAGGGGAAGGTTGATTTCGAACTCTTTGAAGAAACCGCTTGGGGCCTTTGGTTGGGGTCTTCTTTTGGGCTAAGTGTTTGACCCTCTTTGGTTTCTCCCCACGAGCGGTTGCGGCTCTTTGTGGTTGTGGAGGAGAAAATTTGTTTTGGTGATAGAGTTTTGGTTGGTGAGGAATGATGTGAGAGGATAGGAGATTGAGGTGGGGTTTGGGCAAGCGGTTTGGTTTGGGGCGGTTGAGAAGGTGGCGGTTGGGGAATAGGATCCTTGGTTTTCTGAGGCGGCACCCTTCTCGGCTTGCTTCTTCTTTATCCTCTCAATTTCGGCTTCATAGTAAGCGGCTAACTCCTCATCGATCATTTTGGCTAGCTCGGCTGAGTTTCTTTTGCCTTCTTGGCCCTTGCAATCAATGGAGGAATTGTAGCATCCTCCTCTTCTTCTTCTTCTTCAACCACTTCATCCAGAAGGGTCATCTTCTCTTTCCCTTTCCTTGGCTTCTTCGGCTTGGGCTGCGGCGGTGAACCACGCGGTTGGGTTGGCGCGGTTGAAGTTGGCTTAAGAAGGGGTTACTGCGAGGTGCTTTTCTTTTCCTTGAGACCTTTTTGATAGCTTTGCCAATGGCTTTTGATGCGGTCATTGGAGTCATTTCCACATAATGTTCCTTGGGTTGAAAGGTATCGGCATCATACGAGCCTTGTAGTCTTCATTTCCAAAAGAGAATGCGAAGGAGTGGCAAGCCTTGAGCCCAAAAGATTCTTCAACTCCCCAATGATAGCGAGATGTCGAGTGGTTGTCTTCATATCTTCTAAGTCTTGATAGTTGCCAAAGATGGCGGTTAGCTTGATCTACCAAACGGTCTCCACCGGTATGCACATCCTTGGTCTTCAATTGGTAGGCATCAATCTGGCTGGCTAGCTCTTTCATCAAGATTTTGGGCCAATGGAGCTTCATTCCGTTGTATATGGCACAGCAATACTTGCGGAGAAGAGGTGAAGTTGTTGTGGTTTCTGTCTTCCCACACACGAGACTTCCCTACTAAGTAACACAAATGACTCATCATCTCTCCAAACTCTTTCCTAGCTATCTTCTTGTAGTTGCCGGTTAAAGAAGCCGGGGTTCCGGTAAGAGTTGAGCGAGGTAGCATCTGAACCTCTTGGGACACTTCAAGCTGGAGCACCGAGACACATGGAAATCGAAGGTGCTTCGATGTCCAAGTAGTCAGTGAGACCTTAAACCCTTCAACAATTCCCACTAGTGGGTATCTTGGTTCCATGCTGAAAGCTCGGTCGCTCCCTTGGCTGCGATGCGATAGAATTGATCAATGAATAGAGGGATGGTAAAGGTTTGTTGTTTGTTGAAGAGGGGAAGGATTCGAAGCTTGCATCTTCCTAATCATCTCCCTTCCCAAGAGCATCGGACCGCAACTCGGGTTCATTGATTTCCCAACCTGGTAGAAAGTACTTGGTATTCTACAAAGAAAACACACAAGTTAGAATACTTTAGGAAAATCACGGTTCACAAGCGGTTGGGGCACACATGCGGTTGGCAATAGTGCGGTTTTGGAAATGAGAATTTCCAACCACAAGGAAAGCTGTGAACACGGTAGGAATCAAATGAGAAAAACACAAAAGTATATACTTAGTACGTGGCATTGTAATCCAAGGTTATCCCACATCGCAAGCGGTGCTTAGAGAGGAAGGTTATGGTGTCCGGCCTATATACTTAGTAAAACTTATGTAATTTTCTAGCATGCGGTTTAAAAATGTATATGCGGTTTCGGCATGCGGTTTAGAAGTGAAAAGATATGCGGTTCAGGGATGCGGTTTTGAAACAAGAATTAAGCAATTATAAGTGCGGTTTCAAAACATAGCATGCGGTTTTGAATAAAGCGGTTCAAAGGCATGCGGTATAAACAAGTAACAAAGTAAAATTTTGAAATTTTCTAAGTATGGAAAAACAGTTTTAAAAATTAGGTCAAGCCAAAACATAAGAATTTTTTACGAAAAAGCACGATGAACGGTTACTTGAGTGCATGAAGAACACGAAGAACACCAAGAACAAGATTTTGAAAAATGTTAACCAAAATGATCAAATAACATGTCAAAATGATCACGTTGGGCCGTAGATTCATAATATAACAATAAAAACATCTACTTTACTCAGAATCACCCAGAAAATGAAGAAATCATAAAGTGGGTTTCGAAACTAAAGAAGTTTAAAATTCAAAATCAGTACCCAAAACATGTGTAGATCATGAAATAAAACATATATTCTTAATCTAGGCAAGATTCCGAACAAAGCCTAACAAATTTCATCAAAAATAATCAACAAATGAAGCATATATGAAGAAAAATCGGTTATGGTTGTTCGAAGCTTTTCAAGTTCATCAATGGCGAAACGAGTTCTATAGCATGTATGATTTGCGAGAAGATAAAAGAGTTTAAAGTTCGAAACCATACCATATCTTCAATGGGTTTGGGTGCCATTGATGAAGAAAGACTTAGAATTTTATGAAGTTATGAAGAATGTTTTTGGAAAATTTCGACGAGATAGTACGGATACACGAGAGAAGACGGTTGAAAAGTTTGAAAAGGTAAGGTATGTCTTCTATTTATAGGAAAGGAGTAGGGTTTGGCGGTTGAAAGGACACATTAGCTTCACCAACTCGGTGAATCATTGCAAAATAGCACCCTTTCGGCTTCATCCCATCAACCAATGACGGGCGACATGAAGGCCATTTAATGCTAATGTTCCCTTTGCATTGAATGCTCTCAAAATTTAAATTTTCGTGGGAAAACATTTGCAAATAAACCCTTAAAAAGAAAAAAGAAGAATTTGAAAAATAAATAAAAAGAAGTTGAACAGGTTTTTTTTTTTTTTTTTTTTTTTTTTTTTTTAAATAAAAAAGTTAGAAAATACTCCAAGTTGAAACGCGGTTGAGGTCCAAGCGGTTGAGAGCTGCGGCATGCGGTTTGAGTGAAGCGGTTGGGCTGCGGTGCGGTTGGACATCCTTGCGGTTTGATGCACGCGGCTTCAACATGGTCTGGAAACTATACTCAACATCCATGTTAGTTAATAAAAAGAATGGAATTTATATAAGTTCAAGCAGACCCATTTCTCCTCTAAGGAATGAAAACCTCTTGGAGTCAAGAGCCTTTGTGAGGATATCGGCAATACGGTTGTCTGTCCCCACATACTCTAAATGGATATTCCTCTTCTCCACATGATCTTTGAGGAAATGATACTTGATATCAATATGCTTGGTCTTGGAATGCATGACGGGGTTGTTGGAGGCGAAATTGTTGAAGTGTTGTCACACATGATGGGGCAATTCCCTTCATGGATTCCATAGTCTACCAGCTATTTGCTTCATCCAAAGGATTTGGCGGCAACAACTACCGGACAATATACTCGGCCTCTGTGGTTGACTGAAGCGATGCTTGCTTCTTGCTGGCCCAAGCAACTAGTCGTTCCCGAGGAAGTGACAAGTACCACTAGTGCTTTTCTGTCAATAGTACAAGCTGCATAATCTGCATCGAATAACCTACAAGATCGAAGTTCGAATCTTTGGAATACCAAAGTCCAAGGTTAGTGGTTCCGGATAAATAACGAATTATACGCTTGGCTGCAATAAGATGTGCTTCTCTAGGATGCAGCTTGATAGCGAGCACATACACGGACACTAAACATGATATCTGGCCTACTAGCGGTTAAGTAAAGTAATGAGCCGATCATACCTCGATATAAAGTTTGATCAACTTTCTTACCTTTGAGATCCTTATCTAGCTTATTGCCGGTGGCCATAGGAGTATCATATGCTTTAGCATTTTCTAATCCAAACTTCTTTATCAACTCCTTGGTGTACTTGGCTTGGCTGAGGAAAATACCTTCTTCGCATTGCTTGATTTGAAGCCCGAGGAAGAAAGTTAATTCTCCCATCATGCTCATCTCAAACTTGCTTTTCATTAGCTTTTCGAAACGCTTACAAAGTAACTCATTAGTAGAGCCAAAAATAATATCATCGACATAAATTTGAACAAGTAAAGTATGCTCATTATATTTGGCAATAAAAAGAGTTGTATCAATTTTACCACGTTTAAATCCCTTTTCTAGTAAAAATTTAGAAAGAGTCTCATACCATGCCCTTGGAGCTTGCTTAAGTCCATACAAAGCCTTTTGGAGTTTGTAGACATGATTGGGAAATTTGGAGTCTTCAAATCCAGGAGGTTGGGCAACATACACGGTCTCTTGCGGTTCGCGTTGAGGAATGCACTCTTTACGTCCATTTGATATAACTTGAAACGCTTGAAAGAGGCGTAGGCTAAGAAGATTACGATAGCTTCCAATCTTGCAAGCTGGAGCAAAGGTTTCATCATAATCAATTCCTTCTTCTTGCCTATATCCTTGTGCAACCAACCTTGCTTTATTCCTAGTGATGCTTCCATTCTCGTCCATCTTATTCCTAAATACCCACTTAGTTCCTATCACTCCTTGATCTGAGGTCTAGGCACCAAAGTCCAGACCTTGCATCTTTCAAGCTGGTTGAGTTCTTCTTGCATAGCAACAACCCATTGGAATCTTGGAGTGCTTCATCAATCTTCTTGGGTTCAACTTGAGATAAAGAGAAGTATGCTCATCATAATTTGATCTCCTTGTTTGAACAGGAAAACGGATCACCAATCACATTTGTGAGGGGGTGGCTAGCGTCTTCACGAACCTCAGGGGTAAGTCTGGTTGGGTGAGGTTTCTTTGAAGATCTTCAATTGGAACATCGTTAGATCCTTCGGCGAAGTCATGAAAGGTAAGTTGACGAAGAGGTTCTATAAGGCTGGATAGGGGAATTCTCAACTTCATCTTCCCTTGCGGTTGCATACGGAGAGGGTTCTTCGGGTGCGGTTTGAAAGGTGTGGTTTGAGGGAATGTCGGTTGAGGGTCTTTGGATTTTGCGGTTGAGGTTCGGGTGCGGTTTGAGATGGTTCACCTGGTTCATTATGCTCAACAAAATCATCGGCAACATTTGGAGCCAAATGTGGCTCAAGGAGAGAATGCTCATCAAAAGTAACATGGACGAGACTCTACTATTTTTAAACTAGTTTTATTGAAAACACGAAAAGCTTTAGAATGTTTAGCATACCCAACAAAAATACCTTCGTCGGCCTTGGCTCCGAATTTACCTCTATTTTCTCTTCCGTTGTAGAGGACAAAGCATTTGCGGCAAAGATCTTGAAGAATGCAATGTTGGGGGTTCTTCCTCGCCAAAGCTCATAGGGAGTCTTATTATAGGTTTTGTTGATGAGGAGCGGTTACGAGTGAAGCATGCGGTATTGATTGCTTCGGCCCAAAAATGCGAGGTAGCTTCGCGAGATATCATTGTCTTTCCGGCCTCAATCAACGTCCTATTCTTCCTTTCCACAACCCCATTTTGTTGTGGAACACAGTGTGGAAAAATTGTGATCAATCCCATGGTCATCACAATCTTGAGCAACACCGTTGTTCTTGAATTCTGTTCCATTATACGATCGAACACTAACGATGTCATCTTCTTTTTGAGTTTGGAGCCGTCTAAAAGTGCGGTGAGAATCTCATAACAATCATCTTTGGAAATCATCATCTCAACCCACGTATATCTTGAGTAATCATCCACCACCACTAAGGTATATCTATTTCCTCCAATCTTTGGCGGTGGTTACGGGTCCAAACAAATCTATGTGAAGCGATTGTAAGCATCTTGAAGTTGATGGAGCGGTCTTCAGTGAAAGACGACGCGAACCGCTTACCAAGTTGGCATGCCTTGCATTTCTACGGATGGTGGTCAGCCACTTTGGGTAAACCACGAACGAGGTTTTCCCTACCAATCTTTGCAAGATACTTGAAGTTCAAGTGACTCAACCTCTTGTGCCATAGCCAACTATTTTCGCTCACATTCTTAGCTACAAAACAGAGATTAGTAATACTACATGCGAATTTAGATCAATAATGTAAATATTACTCTTACGAATCCCTGTGAGTAGGGTGACGCCGGAAATGCTATCTTTGATAAAGCGGTTTGATGACGTGAAGTTGCAAAGCATTTCTTTGTCGCAAAATTGAGAAATTGAAAGGAGGTTGTGCTTGAGACCATCGACAAGAGAAACCTTCTCAATAGTTAGGTTTCCTCTCCTTATCACACCATATCGATGGTCTTGCCTTTGTTGTTATCACGAAAGGTTACGAGATGGACCGCTTGCTTCAACGACATCTTCAAGTAATGATCTATCTCGGTCATATGTCTTGAGCGACCCTTTGTCAAGATACCATTCATTATCCTTGGAGTGACCAGCCATGAAGCGAGAGGACCTGAAATGTAAACATTAAGAACGAGGTCCCCCTTTATTTCTTGGGTCTGAAGTTAGCAACCCTTTACGACCCACACTTGCTTGACGAAGGAGGTTTACTCTTCCTGGCATTGGATGTGAACCGCAAAAGGCATTCTGCGGCCTTGTGACCTAAACCATCACACACGAGAACATTTGTAATAGCTACAAGCTTCATGAGGTTTTACTAACTCCTTACTCTTCTTAGGAGTTGCATGCGGTTTTGGACAAGGAAGCGGTTTGGGAGGAAGCGGTTCCGGCTAACATTCCGTGATACGAAGGGAACAGGCTTTGGTTTGACCACGTATTTTCAGGAACGCTATTCTGCTTTTGAAGGCGGGGAGGAGCGGTCGAAGAAGAAGCGCGGTCGAGACACAGAGTTAACGAACCGCCTTTTCCACCGAAGCGGTTGGAGCGGGGATTCTACCAATTCCATAAGCCATTTCCTCTTCGGGTGCTTCCACGAGAATTCTTAGGTTTTAACACGAGAATTCTTCCCATATTGCTTTCCTTTAGGGTAGACATAATTTACTTGTCTTCCTTTACCCTTTCCTTTAGCATGCTTCCCTTGGGAATTTCTTTAGTTAGTTCCAAAATTTCCTCATCCTTTTCACTCGAGGATGCACACTTCTCCTCTTCCTCGAGATCCAACCCTAGACCATCCTTAGTTCCGGGAGGAACTTGGAAGTCCAAGATTTTATCCTTGGTGGATTGAGACTTGAGCCACGAATCAATAATCTTTTGACGATCGTCGATTTGGGTTACCAAGTCATCATTCTGAGTTGAAGTGCGGCAACCTTAGTTTCAAGGATGCGGTTTTGATCGGCAAGAGGAGTCATCTGTTTGATTTGGTCCTTAAGATTAGAAATTTCGAGACCTCATCACGGTTTTCTCCGTCTTGTACGAGATTAAGTTCATCATGAGCTAAGCTTAAGGCTTTCTTAAGATTTGAGAGATGGATCACCATTCGGCTTCCTTGAACATCTTTTCATGTTCCATGGGAGAAACCTCTTCCACCACCTTTTTCAAAATTTTCTTTGGAATAGCTTTTGAAGGTGGAGCGGTTTTAGATGAGAAAATGGGACGTGAATACGAACAATTTCCTATCTTAACGCTAGGAGTAAGTTTAATACCATCATCCAATTTATAATTTGGAAGTTTTGCAAAAACCTCCTTTTCCTCCATATCATGCAACTCAAATGATTCGAGAATGCGAGTCATCGAAGCGTCTGCAACTAAGCGAGGTTAACCTCTTCGGTTTCACCGTCACTTCCATCCTCGAGAATCTGTTTCAATCCAAGTTGCTAATTCCTTGGAATTCTCTTCCTCCTCGGCAATCATTCCCTTACGATGAGAAAATTTCGAAGGAAAAGTTTTCTTTTTCATATATTCATATTTAGATTGTGGACACTGGGATGCAAAGTGGCCGGGTTTCCTACGGTTGTAGCATACCAAGTCACTCTTCTTCTTTGTATCTGCGGCCTTAGAAAATGTTGCGGGAGGTTTGCCTTTTGAAAATGATTTTGTGAAAGGTTTTGAGGATTTTCTAAATTTTTGAAATCTTTTCACAAACATGGCAAAATCATCATCATCCATCTCGATGAGTGATGAGGTTGATATGGAAGGATCGGTGGTTTGATTGGATGTGGATGGTTTCTCTTCATGTTCCACTACGAGACATAGAAAGTGATTTGGTTTTCCCTTCTATTTCTTCAATATGATTTAATTTGAGTTCATAGACTCTAAGATTGGCATACAAGTTACTTAACGACCAAGTACCCAATACTTTGGAGTCTTCTAGAGAGGTAGCCTTATTTACCCATCTAGAACCTAAAGCGAGATAGGAAAGTCATATTGATTTCCTTATCGGTTAAAGTTTTACCAAGAGATCTACAAGCGTTAACTACCTCAACATAGCGATCGTAGGTTTGACGCAAGGTTTCGTTGGGTTTTACGTTGAAGTTGTTGTAGGATCTTTCAACGGTGTATAATTTGTTTTCCTTGCACTCATCATCACCTTCGAGGTAGCTCTCTATGGCATCCCACATACGCTTTGCGGTTTTGAGGTACATCACTTTACGTAGAGTTGATACGGGGAGGGTTCGAAATGATGAACCTCGCCTTCTTTGTCCAAGGCAACTATTCTCTTCTCTTCATCCGACCACTCATCTTTTGGCTTTTTGACCTCTGGAGTTTCGGCATTGGTGGTTGCATCAGTATTAGCCTTCATTGGAATTAGAGGGCCATTGATCACGCATTCCACCGGCATCTCATCTATGGTTTCCAAATGAATAAGCATTCGGCACTTCCAGATGTCAAAGTGGTCTTCGTCCAACATTGGAATGTGTGAATAGTTAACGGTAGTCATTGTCTTAGAGGTTGCCATATCGAATCGGCACACAATTTGTTAAGCTTGAAAAACGATGGTTTTAAAATGTGTTAGCTCGATACCACTTGTTGGTCCCAAAGGTGGCAACAAGGGTGAAAATACGGCTAGAGGGGGTGAATAGGCTGTTTAAAATTTTTCTCCCTCTTTTAAAGATCGAACCTCTTGCTTACAAAATCCTCTAGCGGTTGATAATAGGCGCAAGTGATAGTGTAAAATGCACGGCGGAATAATAGAGTGTAAAGCGGTTTTGAGAGGTGGTTTGTAAAATGCGGTTTTGGTGGTGCGGTTTTGGGAAGTGCGGTTTACAAACACGTGTGGTTTTGACTTTGTTAACTCCAAACACTATTTCACAATAATGGATAGCTTAAATAAAGATCAAACGAGACAAAGATAAATAATTAGCAAGCACAAGAAATATAAATGCGTAAAGTAAGAACACGCTATTTGGAGTGGTTCAATCGATAAACGATCTACGTCCACTACCAAGATGGTTAGTCTTGGATTTCTAAGAGAGATTTTATATTAAGTATTGTGAGATTACAAAGTACAATAAAATCTTTTCTATGAAGAACAAATCCAAAACTATAACCGGTGTATCTCAAGTGTTTAATCTATGTGATTAGAACAAGTGAGGTGAGTGTGTGAGAACAAGATCAAGGCTCTTTAGATGCGTGAGATGTAGAGCACAATGATTCTTGATTGTGTTAAGGCTTGATTTCGGGCTAGGAATATTTCTTGAAGTATGAAGATGAAGATTCAAAGGGTTGAATAATTTACAGGCGAGCTTCGGCTTCTATGAACACGGTACTTCTCAATTTTTCAAGCAATCTTCAAATGGTGAGGATTGGGGGTATTTATACCCAAGCATCGAAACTAGCCGTTGGATACTTTGTTGAAGGACGGTACTTGATGCAATCCTATTGGTCCACATCAACCACTTTTGTCCTTTGGTACAGTGCTTTGAGTAAAGGCGATCGGGCTCAGTGCAAGCAATGAGGTTAGGACACTGTCACCTTTTCAAGATCCTTGCGGATCTTTTCGACATTGAATCACGTGACAAGATATGGTTGTTGACTTTTGATATTGCTGACGTGGATTCCAACGGATAAAAAGTTGTTCACTCCAAGTAGCCAATCATTGGATGCGGTTGGTGAGACGCGGTTAGGAATGTGCGGTTTTGCTACACCAGGAGGTTGCAAGGATGCGGTCGCACATGAACTGCACAGGTGCGGTTCAAGGGCGGTTGCATGTGGTTGGTTCAAGAAGCAAGTTCAAGACTTGAACTGCACTTGCGGTTTGCATGTGCGGTTCATAGTGCGATTTTGAATACTTCAGGAACTACAACCTTGCTTCCAATGAAACTTGTGCCAGTCTTCAAGCCTAAGATTAACCTATTCTATAAAATGGACTTAGCTAAAAAATTGAAGTCTAAGCTTCATTACATAGGGTCCTAAAGTCCTTAAAATAGACAGGAGGTTATGGTATCAATCAAATCAAATACAAAATAGGAGGGTTAAAACATGCATACCCAACAAGTTGCATTCCTTCTGCAATGATGTCGGCAGTGATCAGTTGCAACTCACGTAACTGATCCATTATAGTTCGGGAATCAACCATCTTGAAGTCTAGGAATCGGCCGACAATAAATTTCTTAGTGCCGGCTGTGAATGTGTGCCCAAATTGTGGAATTCACGCGAGTTTGAAGACATCCGGTTTAATTTGAAAAACGGAGTCGCCACGCCATTTTGATTTCCTCAAAACTTTGAAAAAAAAGATTTATGGGTTCGGAGGTTAAGTTACCCCTTGGGAAGAACGGATCGTCGTTCACCCAAGGTGCCTTGCCGTAGCAAGTCTCCCTAGATTCCGTTTATTTTGCTTGCTTGCGTGCTTTCTTGTGTGCATGTGTTTGAATGAAAGGGGAGGGAATGTCCCAAGTTGTCTTCCGGACGTACAAACCATTTATTGGTTGTCGCTCGGGATATCTTGGATTTTTATGTATTCGGGATTTTGATCCCGTCCTCATCTTGGACTTGTGATCATCGCATTTTGACCTCGGGACTTGCGTGATCGAGAGAAGGACTCTCATTTATAGCCCAAAAATGAGGTTCTTTAGGAAGGAATGTCCTTAGCCCATCAATCCTACACCTTAAGACGATCGAGCTTATATGAACGCTTCATGCTCGTCTTAAGTGATAATCGGAGATATAGGGTTCAAGGTTGTCCCTTTCTAAAGAGATTATGGAACCTTTAATGGAAGAAACGATGCAAAGATAGGATCTTTACACCGGTCCGTTCCAAGGTTGCTAATGGGGACATGGGGGAATGCATGTAAAAATGACATTTTTAGTGAAAAGATGACATTTTTGGGTTGCATAGGATGCATTTGATTTGCAAAGGATGCATTTTGATGTAAAGACATGATTTTTATGCAAAGGATGCATTTTTATGAGGGCTTAATATGCAAAGGATGCACAAAGGCTCTATTTTTGAAAGCAAAGGATGCATTTTTAGTATAAAGGAATGACCTTTAATGCAAAGGATGCATGAAAATGGATTGTAGGTACAAAGGATGCACCTTTTTTTTATAAAGACATGATTTTTATATGCAAATGATGCATAAAGATGACATTTTTATGTAAAAAGAGGATTTTTAGGTGCAAAGGATGCACCTTTGAGTATAAAGATTACATTTTTAATGACAAATGATGCCTAGTTCATGCAAAGGATGCAAAGGGGGAAAGGGGGTATGATAAAGATATGATCTTTAATGATAAACTACCAAGTCCCAAGCAAAGATAATAACAATATATGAATCCAATGAGCAATTTAATTCACATAGAGCAATTAAAATGCAAGGTTAGGGAGTGAGAGGTTACTAATGGTGGCCTCTTCTTCTTTGGGTTGAGCTAGGTGGAAGGACCAATCTTGGGATCTTCAAGGAGGAGGGAGGAGGCTTCTTGGCTTGCTTCTTCAACCTTCTTGGATTTCCAGCAGTATTTGAGTGTATATTGTGTGTGTTTTTCGTGTTTTGTTGCCTTGTTGTTGGTGTCTAAAATGGGAAGAGGAGGGCTCTATTTATAGGCAGTCTGGATAAGACCAATGAAGCCGTGCGGCTGTTAGTACCCGGTCCGAAAAAAGGTATTCCAAATACCTGGCCCGGTTGATATTAATTAGAAACCCTAGGGAAACCCTAAAAACCCTAATCCATTTAATTCTTCCGTACTGCGCCGTCGCTTTCAGCTTGGAAAGGACGCCAGTTGGAAGAGCCGATCGGCCCTTTGCCCGTGCATTGGCCGATCGACCCTTTATTTTAGAGCCGATCGACCCTTCCATCCTAGAGCCGATCGACCCTTTAGAAGCCCAAATTTGTGTACCGAGGTATTATAAATAGGGGTGACCGGCTCCCCATATTCTCAACATAATTTCTCCGGGAGAAGCAAGCCATACTTGCTTTAACCTTTAGTTCTTCTTTTCCTCTCGAATCGCCAAGATTCGACTCCAAGTCTTGCTACAATTGGTAAGACTCTCTTTTTAATATCCTTGTTCTTTATTATTGTCTTTATTATTATTGTTTGCGCGTTTAGTATATTTTAATTGCTTTATTTCTTGCTTATGCCATATATGCTAGATTTAGGGTTGTTTTAATATATTTAATTGTTCATAGCCGAGGATGATCTAAGGTTTCGCCCTAAGAAACCCAATGGATCTAGGAACTATTTCTTTCCTTCCACCTTAGTTATAATTATCCCATGATCAACAATTCCCCAAGGATGAACGTTGATTAGTGCACCTTCCGAGGGCCTAACTCAAAGGTTCTAGGGTGTGATCATCAATTAATTCTTTCTCTCCCCTCCTCCTTATGCATGATCCCGTTTCTTCTATCTATTCCTGTAAACACCGCACACAACCAACACCCCACATGCTAGAAAGACCGATTCGTCGGGCAATAGGAGTGATAACGTTTCTTCTTCTGTTGTAACTTGACCCCCGAACCCAATTAACTGTTTAGCCTTTTTTCAAAGCTTTGGGCTATATCAAAGTGGCGTGGCGACTCTCAAAATTAAACTAATATTTTAATATGGTTTAAATCGAGTGTCACTAAATGAATATCCTATTTCGGTCCGACTTCCATAATTATTTATTTCAAACTTCCGAATGCGCGTTGCATCGGGACGGGGTATTCACAGTGGCGACTCCGCTGGGGACTGTTTTGAAATTTTTTCAAACTAAGTGGGTCAGACTTTCGTTTTCTTGTATGGTGTTGTATTGTGCTTTCTTTTTTATTTTTTCTTTACTCTTAACTGTTGCATTGCATGCATGCATTTCATGTAAATAAAAAATCTTTCTCTTTTTTCTCTAAAAGGAATTAGATTTCTCTACCTCACACTACCACTAGAGTCCGTGTCACACTGCACAGACACCCTTATACCCTTCGGAGAAGCCAAAGTGCGGGAAGTGTGGTGATCATGTCTCCTCCCTTCCGAGTCTCACTTGGCCATCCACTCATCAGTGCGCTTCGGCTGCACGGTGGGAGCCTAAAACCTAACCCTTGCGTCACCCACTTTTCTAGGAATACACTCCATACGACCGGTTGGTTTGACTAGCTTTTTTGTATAGACAATTAATGGGGTCTTTACGTCAAGTCACCACGAACCAATGATAAGTCAAGATCTATCGAGAGATTAAGAGCACAAAAAATTGATTTCCTTTTAAAGGACGTGCTATGTGAGGACGAGTTACATATTGTTAAAGGATCTTGGCCTATCATTGGTTTGTGGTACTTTTCATAAAAATCACATTGACTGTCTATACGAGAAGGTTAGTCGTTAGGATTCACCACTTTAGGATATTTAGTTAGTTGCGAAAAAGGGGTATCCCTTCCAACCTTTGTAGGACTAAAATGTACCAAGCTTTTGTAAATAAAAATTTTTAAGCTAGTACACGCATTGAGTCAACCCTCTCCTAAAACCGAGTCTTTTCTGATACTTCCGCAGAGCTAAGGTCGGGCCGCGTTCTTCATTCAACAATGACAACCTTGCCTCCCACTACTCCAAGCGCACTGCGTCGCCTCTCGCAACCGGCTCTACGCCGGTCACTTCAATGGAAGGTCCTGTCAACCCCGACTTCAATGACATTCCGCCGCTCTGCATGCCTACTTTGCCGGTTTAACCATGAGGGTTGAGAAACTTGAAGAGCGAATCGCACTTTGAAGAACCATAATCAAGAGCGAAGGATCATTTTGTTGAGGAACTTCGGTAAAAGGGGACACAAGGTTATCTTGATGGGGAATGAAGTAGTCGATGTTGAAGATGAAAGCTGTCAATGCTCCTAATCCCGCCAATCCCAATGCACCTACCTTCCCTCTACCCAACTACGTTCCAAGCAACTACAATAATGTTCCACCACCTGTCATGTATGGGAGCTCAAGCAAGTCCAAAGGACCCTATCAACCTCGCCAACACACCCAAGAACCACTTTGCTAATCTACCCCCTCCCACTTTACCCTTCAATTATTCCGGCCACCATATCCCTACCTACTCCACCTCCCCTACCATTACTCAACCCTCGCCATGCGAACCCCAACATTGCTACGGCACCCGACCGTGTTAGCGTTGATTGAACAAGTGAAGGCATTGACCGAGCAAATGGGAAAGCAAGGTGTGTCCCCCATCAAGATGCTTAATCCGAGCAAAGTTGCACCCCTACCTCAAGATTTCAAGATGCCCAAGATGGCCATGTTTGGAGGAGTCACTTGCCCAAAGACACATTTAGACAGGTTATACGTTGGCAATGAGGGCTAAAGATTGTACACCCGAAGCGAGATGGCAAGAATGTTCCATAGCACATTGGAAGGGGCCGCTCTCCGTTGGTTTCGAAGTTGAATGAGGAGGAAAGGGACACGTGGGACAAAGTTAGTAGGGTGTTCTACTGAAAAGTATCAAGCAAACATGGATTGGCAAGTGAATAGAGGCGATTTGGAGCACACGCTTCAAAAGAATGGAGAGTCGATTTATGACTTCTACAAGCGTTGGAATGATAAGTTGAGCGAAATTCGGTATCCGCCCAAGGAGAATGAACGAAACAGATTTTTTACAAGTGCTTGTTGCCAGGACACAAGTTGGCGGTTGGTAATGGTTACTTTCCCAATCTTAGGGAAATGGTGGATTCGGGCGTACGTTATGAAAGTGGCATCACCGGGATCACTCCACCAAAGGACACCAGAGCACATTAATAATTCGTTCCGCTATAGAGCTCCCGCCAATACCGTAGCAAAGAAAGAGCCCGGTGGGGCAAGTAAATTATGTGCAAGGAGAAGCTGCTTTGGATGTTCAAGTTTGTAATGAGGGGAATAACAATGTTCACCGCGAGAGAGATGTGTTTGATGATTTTGGAATGCCGATGGGCAAGGTTTTCGAAGTGCTAGTAAAGAAGGGCTTGGTCAAGCCACTTGAGAATTATGAACCGGTAAACCCAAGAGAAGACTTGGATGCTTCCAAATACGCAATTACCACAAGTACAAGGGCCACAATCCGACACTTGCATTCAATTCAAACGGTTAGTGCAAGACTTGATTCGACAAGGCAAGGTGGAGAAGCCAAAGTCTCCAAATGTTGTGGGAAATCCTCTCCCTAACAATAGGATCCACATGGGGAAAGGTAATTTTATCAGTTTGGTAGAGATGGAAGATGCTTTTTGAGAAATTGGGGCCGTCGACGGAAGATGTATTCTCGGTTTATTGTCGAAAAGGGATTATTCGTGCCGAAACTTTGTCCGAGTATCTTTGGTTTTGCTTTGAAGAGGGCCGTGCGAAACTCATCATTGAAGGGAAGGTAGAAAATCCTAGTAAGATAGTTGGTAGTGACATATTGCTATGGTAGAGAAAGACCTCACCGATCCGGTCAGTGCATTGTGACGGACAGTGAGGCAGTTGTGTCAGTTTGTAATTTGAGTTCAATTTATAAAGAATTTTATTGTTATATGCTGTCTTTTGAGGAACTGTCTAGAGAAGTTGCCTCGTTAAATGGTGGTTATGTGGAAGAGAGTCCTAAACCTCTCTCGTTGGCTGAAATTCACGCGAAGTGTCGATATGGAGAAGAATGGGGTTAGTCTACTCACGAGGTCCGGAAAAGTGTATCAACCGAGAAGATAAAGGGGCGAAGAAAGTGTTTGGTCCGAAAAGCGAAGTAGTGAACCACGATAAAGAAGACCCTATCCTCACGCAGCTGAAGCTAACTCAAGCCAATATATCCTTATGGTCCTTGCTAACGTCCTCATATGCCCATAGGATGATGTTGGAACGAGAATCTTCTTTGCGACTTTGGTGCCGTACGATACAAAGCCGGAAGATGTAACGCAGATGATCGGCAACATACACTTTGGGAATATCATTACATTTTCAGAGTTGGACATGCCGGAGTTTGGATCGGATCATAATGAACCCTTTGCACATCACTATTGAAGTCAACGGAAAGAGGTTGCCACGTATTTTTATAGACAACGGTTCTGCGGTGAACATATCGCCTTCGGGATGATGGACGTCCTTGATCTAAGTCCCACAGATTTGAGACCTTCGAGTTCATTCCGTGCGAGGATACGATTCTACTAGCCGGTCGGTGTTGGGAATAATCGGTTTGCCCCTTACTTGCGGGACCACTACTATGATTCTTGAGTTTCAAGTCATAGACATACCTTCCACCTTCACCATCTTCTTTGGGTAGGCCATGGTTGCATCGAGATGAATGGAGTCCCTTCCTCATTGCATCAATGTGTGAAATTCCGGTCGGGCGATCAAGTGACGATTATTTACGGCGATACGGTAACATCTCAAGGAACAAGCCTTTGGGGGAAAGCCGGTCCTACAGATTCAGCACGAAGAGGGCAGTTCTATGTTCAGCGGTTTTCAGCTAATAGCACAAGCACAAGTTTGCGCGGTAGATCTCACAAAGACATCAGACAGAGTACGGCCAGCTATAAGAATGATGAGAAACATGGGATTTGTACCGGGGCGGGGCTTGGCAGGCATCTCCAAGGACCTACGAAAATAGTGGAGGCTATTGATCACCGCAGCTACCAGGGTCTAGGCTACGTTCTTACTCCCGAAGATAAAGCCGAGATGGAAAGAATTGAATACATCAAAAGGGTGAAGCTGCCCTACCAACAGCGAGAGATGAGGCCATACCGTCTTTCCCTCAACAGTTACTTTGTCAAGGAGGGTGAAGAATTCTCTTGCATGGAGTTTAGTGAGCCGTGGTTTGATCACACGGGCGAGCTTGAGAAGGTTTCGAAATTTTCGGGGATACGAAGTTGATAGGTCGAAGGCGAAGACGGTTCTCATGGATCCACGTCGGAAGAGAGGCAAGGTTGTCACGATCCGAGCCGGTGCGTCATCAAGACCGAAGATGGGTTGGCCGATCGGCTAGAGGCGGTATCTTTGGATGAGCCGATGGTTGAAAACATTACGGTTTCGAGAGGATGCGAAGAATGGGATGGTCGGAACTGTTTGCGGCATTTGGGGAATCCCGAATATAAAAGATGATATGGTTGCGGTCATTGGGGCGGAAGCGGAGCGGATGATACGGATCCAAGGACGTTGGTGACACCCATGGTTGGAAAGGCTGAAGAATTGGTGCGTATTTGGCGGACCCGTAGCCACGAAGGAATACATGGTTGAAGAAGCTGGGTGATGCCTCCTCTGTCGAGTCTCCCCTGATTCCCCCAAGTCCTCTGTTTCTTGAGTCATACATTTTGTTTGAGTCGATGTGTTTTCTTTTGAGTTTGAGTCGTCTTCCAAGTCGATGACCTCACGTCGGAAGACTATGAGTTAGTTGCAAATGTTGTTTTCCCTTTCGCTATGAATGAAAATCTAGATCTTTTACGAGTATCCCCTCATAGCCAATCTTCTTAATGATAAATTAACTAAAAATAATGCTCAACTTAATCAAATTAACTTAGTTAATAATGACTCATTAGAAGAAGCGGACACACTAAACAATGAATACATTAAAGAAATTTCTAAGCAAGTTATCAATCAAAAGGAAGGTCGGGCCCAAGTGCCGATGAGGTGTTATCATGTATTAATTTGGGAACGGAAGAAGAGCGAGGGAGACACGGATTGGAAGCTTCTTGAAGGGGCTGAAAGGAAGCGTTGATTGAGCTTTGCTTAAGGAGTATTCGGATGTGTTCGCATGGTCATACAAGGATATGCCGGAAATTTGGATAACTCGATAGTAGAGCACGAGAATACCGCGACACGGATGCCAAGCTGTCAAGCGAAATTGCGTCGCATTAAGCGAGAATGGTCTCTACAAGTTAAAGAAGAGATAGAGAAGCTCCTCCGAGTAGGCTTTATCGAGTTATTGAGTATCAGACGTGGCTATCTAATATTGTGACGGTCGATAAATCGAATGGCAAGGTTAGAGTTTGTGTTGACTTAGTGATCTCAACAAGGCTAGCCCGAAGGACGACTTCCCACTTGCCCAATATCGATATGCTAGTAGACGCCCTTTGCTCACTACGAGGTCAAGTCTTTTGTAGATGGTTTCGCGGGATATAATCGAGATCAAGATGGCGAGGCGGACCAAGAGAAGACGGCTTTTACTACACCTTGGGAACATGCTTGTTACACCTTTGTAATGCCATTCGGATTGAAAAATGCGGGGGCTACATACCGGAGGGCGGTCACGGCATTATTCCATGACATGATCCACAAGGAGATTGAGGTGTATGTCGACGATATGATCATTCATTCCAAGGGGTCAAGGTCGGCACTTTATTGATTTAAGGAAGTTCTTCGACGAGTGCGTGAGCACGCAATGCGTACGAATCTGCCAAGTGTACATTTGGAGTTATTCGAGGAAAGGTCTGGGCTACATGGTCACCGAACGAGGATTGAAGCGAGATCCAAGGAAAATTCAAGCCATCATGGAGATGAAGCCACCACGCACGAAAAGGAAGTTAAAGGGATTCATGGGACGGTTCTGATACATCGGCCGCTTCATTAATCAATTGACCACTATGTGTGAACCAATTTTCAGGCGATGAAGAAGACCGCAAGTATAGATTGGGACTGGAAGTGTCAAGAAGCCTTTGAGGAAATCAAGAGATACTTGGTCAATCCCCTATCCTTCGCCCCCACATTCGGAGAAACCATTGCTATTGTACCTACTTGATGGCGATACGGCCGTTGGGGCTATCTTTGGCACAAGAAGCCAAGGACTCTCGGGTGGAGAACGCCGTTTATTTTGTTAGTCGAAAGTTGCAAGGGAGTGAGCTAAACTACTCGGCATTGGAAAAGACCTGCCAGGGCTAGTTTGGGTGGTTAATAAGCTCAAGCATTACTTGTCGGCACATCCGATCTGCTAGTGTCGAAGATGGATCCAATTAAGTATTTGTTTGACAAACCTTCTCTGTCCATGAGATTAGCCAAGTGGTCGGTATTTACGGGGAATTCGATATCACCTATGTGCCGAGAAAGCGATTAAAGGGAGAGCCATGGCGGATCATTTAGCGAGTTTCCAAGTACGGAAGAACGGGGGCTTGAACCGGAATTTCCAGACGAGGAATTTTTAACATTGATACGGAAGAGAGATGGCAACTATTCTTTGATGGAGCCGCGAACAAGAGGGCGGCGGAGTAGGAATCCTTTTGGTCGATCCCAAAGATGAGCACACCCCCATCCATCGCCATCAAGTAGATTTTACAACCACGATAACGCGAGTGAATACGAGGCATGCATAGCCGGTTTAGAAGCGACCTTGGAGCGTAATGTAAAGGAGTTGGAGGTATATGGAGACTCGGCTTTAATTATCAATCGGACGTCTAAGAAGTGGAAGGCCGTTGATCCCTACTTGCTGTGATGCTCGGACTCATATGGAAGAGCTTGTCAAGCAATTTAAGGAAGTGACATTCCATTATCTACCCGAGAGACGAAATAGATTTGCCGACGCTTTAGCTACTGGCTTCTTTGGTCGAGATCCCTCACGGAATGTCTGTAAAACCATTCGAGTTGGCCGAAGAGAGAATCCCGCTTGCGCTACGAAGCCTGCATTGCGAGATTCAAGGCGACATCGAGGAGAATAAGGATCCGTGGTACGCACGAGATTTATGAGTATCTCAAGAAGGGTAATGTGTCTTTTCTAGGAGATGTAAAAGCCAAAAGTTTGCGAGCATTGAAGCGATTGGCGGGACGGTTTGTTCTACTAGATGATATGTTGTACAAAAGACACTACGATGGTCTCTGTTACTACTGTGTAGACGCAAAAAGAGCGAGAAGTGATCATGGAAGAAGTACACGACGGTTTGTGCGGTCCACACATGAATGCTAGAATGTTGAGACAGAAAATCACACGGTTGGAGTTATTATTGGGTCACTATAGAAGCCGGCGCATCCGGTTTGTGCGGAAATGTCCCAAATGCCAAATGTGTTCCAATTTGAACCATGTACCCCCTCACGAGTTGTACGGCATGGTAACCCCTTGGCCATTTGCGACATGGGGGATTGATGTGATTGGCAAGATTACACCGCCAGGGAAGCAATGGGCATTGTTTTGTACTAGTAGCAGTGGATTACTTCACCAAGTGGATCGAGGCAAAATCTTACAAGGTGTTGACTTCCAAAAAGGTGGCGCGGTTCATTAAGGAGGACATCATGTGCAGATATGGAGTACCAAACGAGGTTATCTCGGACAACGGGTCCCACTTCGGCGGAGATTGTGACGGATTGCTGGCGAGTTCAAGATCACCCGAGCCTGAAGTCTTCCCCTTATAGGCCTCGGACCAACGGAGCGATCGAGCGGCTAATAAAACGATTGAGCGAGATAATCGAAAGACTGACAATTCGAGGTAGGGAGGCGCGAGAAACTACCATTGGCACTTTGGGGATATAGAACTTCCGTTCGTACGGCTACGAGCGAAACTCCTTTTGCTCGACATATGGGATGGAGCGGTACTCCCGGTTGAGTTGGAAGTCCCGTCTTTGAGAATTTTATTAGAGAATCAAGTAGCGAAGTTGAATGGCTCCGAAGTCGATATGATCGAGTTGGCCACACTTGACGAGCGCGGACTGAAAGCCATGGAACACATCCGAGCCTATCAGAGACGGACAGCAAGGGCTTTCAACAAAAAGGTGCGGCCCTTAGACATTAAGGAAGGAGATTTGGTTTTGAAGCAGCAACTTCCCAACAAGTTCAATCCTCTAGGGAAGTGGGCACCTACATGGACCGGCCCGTATGTGATCAAGAAGATATTTTCGGGTGGAAGCGGTTAAGATGGCAGATTTGGATGGCAATGAATTCAAGGAGCCCACCAACCTCGGCAAGCTCGGGCGCTACTATGATTAAGCTCTTCCTCCCCTTCTAAAAAAAAAAAAAAAAAAAAAAAAAAAAAAAAAAAAAAAAAACGCAAAAAGAAGCCCGCTAGATTGAAAACCCGCAAGGGCGGTCTAGCAACAAAAGAAAGGGTGCGTTCAAAGCTCGCTAGATTGAAAACCCGTAAAAAAGGGCGGTCTAGGCAAAAGTTAGAGCAAAAATAAAATAAAAATTGTCCCGCTTCTATCTTCCCTTTCTAAAAACGGTAGCTTGATGAAAATGAACTACGACGACTGAGCCCCTTGGTTCTCATTGTAAAAGGGAACGTAGGCGGCCTTAATCGGCGCGGTCCAAAAAATAAATAAAAATCCAATCTGTTTTTACTAAAGCAATAAACTTTTCGTTCCCACAATCAATGCATGATTACACTTATTTGATGAGTCTAAGCTCGACTATACTAATGACTAAATAACTTGCAAAGAAACTAAAAAATTAAAAGATAAAATAAATAACTAATGTGTCCGCATATGGCTGTGGGTGGATACTCGGGCATATAAGGTCTACTCCTTGGCACTAGGCCCCTCATCTCCGTCTTTCTTCTTGGCGGCTCGTCGAGTCGGTTTCTTCTTACTCTCTCTCTTAAAATAAGGCAAATACTTCTTCTTCAATGGGGGAACCTCCTCGATCGCCTTACCCTTCAACTTCCGCTCCATCCTCTTAGGAGGATTCTCCTCAGTTGTGTCTAGAGAAATCCCCCAAAGCCTCCTTGTCTACGAGAAAACGGCTCGAAGATATGTTAGGGACCAATCTCCGTCTCAAGTCATACAAAGTCTCCCTCATCGGTCCCAAATTCTCTTCATACCATGTCAAATAAGCATGCGACAAATGAGTGCTAAGGGTCCCATTGCGCAAGATAGACTCGTGGCATCCCATGAGAACTCCATAAGCTCACCATCAAAGCGAAACACCAACGTCCATTGGAAGGACTTTGGCGAGAATCGTCAAACTCGAAGTGCCCCAAGTTGGAGGACGGACTGCTCCATGCCATATTGCCGAAGTACTCGCTCTGCATAATAAAGGTGGTAGTCTCAAAAGTGGTACACGAATCGGGCATTGCCCAAGGCGAAGACTCGGATGAAGGAAAGGCCCAATCTTTGTATTCGCGATGAATCTATCGGTATCCACCTCCGCCAAATACATCTTCCACTCCCGTTCGACAAGTTGGAAAGCGGATCAATCTTCCTTCTACAACCATGAAACCAAGGCCTAACACTCGAAGGGAATCTCTAGAACAAAAAGTCGATCCTCGAGCCACGTGGTCGGTAACTTGGCACGCCCCTAGTCATAAGCGGAGCACCTAGCTATACGAGATACACCATGAAGCGTCTCGCCCAAAAGAACCGGAATAATGCTCCTCCCGAACGGGCTGATCAACCATATCCAAGCACCCGGCTGGTAGCTACACCCACATAAGGAGAAAACGGAACCTTGGAAAATAAGCGAGAGGGCCGAGGCAATCCAAGGCAAAATCGAGTCAAAGTCATCACCATGGGCAAATCTCCCAGGCAAATCACGAGATATCTATGTCTACACCTTCAACCAAACCTCTAGCCACGGTGTGGCGGAGTGCGAAATTTGGCCACCCTTGTCACCAACGGAACTCTATCCTGTGGAACCGCTATCAAACTAACATCATCCCCTCCACACAAAGCAAGAAAATCCTCGTAGGTGGGTGTAATCTCGTTGTAAGAGAAGTTGAAAACATGATTGGATTCATCCCAAAAGGCAGCGGCAGCATGTAAAAGATTCCAATTGGGATGCATGGGCAAAAGGGACCAAACACACTTCACCCCAAAGCGTTTATCAAAAGCGTGGCGAGCAGAACGAGGTACCTTGGATACCCAAACGGCCAAATCACTTTCAAAATTATTTTGCTTCTCCATCAAAACAGAGGGATGAGAATTCATTGTAGAAAGAAAAAGATAGCAGCGCAGAGGAAAAGAAGAGAGAGTTGGGTTTTACAAACGACGGCTGACAAAGGATTATTTATAGGTTTTGGGTGTCAAAATCCGGGCAGGAAAAGGACAGTAAAGGAATCCGTGCAGGGATTGGAGGGCCGATCGGCCCCTTCCAGGAAGACCAACCGCCGCCTTTTCAGCATAAGGCCGATCGGACCTTTATATTTGGGCCGATCGGACCTTTATATTTGGGCCGATCGACCCTTTAATTCCCCAACTTCAACGCAGCTGCAGCAAGGCCCCACCTTTTGCTCTTTTGTTTTATTTTATTTTATCTTCATTCTTTATTTTTACTATTATCTTCTATTTTCAATTTTTTTGCTTTACTTTATTTCATTTTTATTTTGTCCTCATTTCGTCCAATGCAGTGTACAAAAATAGATAAAGTCCAAAAATAGAAATGTACATAAATGGAAAAGATTAACTTTTATACTTAATCCATAAAATAGTACATAGATCAGATGCATACAGTGAGTCAGCATAAAATCTAGAGTCTGCTCCTACTTTTTCCTAACAGGTACTACATGAAAAAATAAAAGCCCTAATGACCCCTACGGGAAGTCGAGGCACGGCCGCGAGAAAATCCGGATGTCGAGCTACCCTCACCCTGGAATCGCTGTCTCCCCTGTGCCGGGTCCACATCTACCGATCTCCGAGATTGGCAAGAAAGCGCCGCCACAGCACTCCTCAACAGACGGGTCGATACATTCTTTGTGCCTCGCGGCCGCACGCACATAAGACTCCCGAGTGACCTGAAAAATCAAAGGGCGAGAGTTACATCACAGCTAAAGTACAAAGTATCAGTATATAAAGAGGAAAGGTAAAAGGCATACCCCGCCAGCACCACCGGGAGGAAGAT
Organism: Adenophora triphylla var. japonica; assembly: GCA_022495995.1. Classification (NCBI taxonomy): domain Eukaryota; kingdom Viridiplantae; phylum Streptophyta; class Magnoliopsida; order Asterales; family Campanulaceae; genus Adenophora; species Adenophora triphylla. The sequence goes on along the minus strand of JAFEMH010002131.1, from coordinate 139,122 downwards.
GATCACCCGACCTCGTCGGCCTACGTGGGTGTCAAGTCTACTCGCACCTCCCCGTCGGCCATTGTGCACATAAAAGTGGTCGGGAAAGGGAGGCATATCTACTATCTCGGGAGGTGGAACGGCCATCTGCTCGGGAATAAGCTGGATCTGCTCCCCATACCAGCAGCTTGAGCCTCCGCAGCAGCCCGTCGCACCACCTGTGGTGATCTCAGATAAAGATCTACGAAATCTACATATGGCATGTCAAGGCGGAAGTGATGAGCAGGAACCCCATATAAATACTCCATCCTCCTCGGCAGTCGGTCCGGATACCACATATTCTTGGGAGGATGCTGTGGCGCATAAAGAGGAGCCCAAGAATGATGCTGTCTCGACACTCGCTCGCCCAGATACATCTCGTCGGCAAGCAATCCAACCAGCAGTCGGCGGGAAGCGTGCGTCTCGAACGGCACCCACGGCCTCGAAGCCTCGGGGTCGAGGGAAAAGTAAAAGCTCGGGTCTACGGGACCATCAAACACGATCCTCAAATCAGATTCCCGGCTGTCTTCGCATATCCCTCAACCCGGTTCTCCTTCCTCCAGTACCGCAGGACGGGCACATCCCGAGTCTGGTCCCGTAGGGTGAACGGCGCAATGCCGAAGATCTCATAAACCCAAGCCTACAAAAGACAGAAAAGCAGACAGTTACAAAAGACGGAAAGACAAGTAACAAGTAAGAGGTAGTGAAAATAATAAAAGTTAGCGTACCTCCAGCACAAAGTGGAAAGCATCGAAAGAAGAGGTGTTGGACCTCGAGACAGTGTCAAGGGCCCGATACAGCTCAGCCAAGCCGGCCCCACCCCAAGAAATATGCCGCACTAAGTCCAAGTCGGACAAGGCGCCCAATAAAGAGAATCGGCACACCGGGCCCGAGTTGGGAAAGAGAGCCACTGATAAGCCGTACCAGAGGAATCCCCGGACAAGTGCGTCCGTCCCATACTGACCAACCCTGTATCGATCGATGGCAGTCTCCACAAGCCTGTACAGCTTCCCTGCGTCAACACCGAAATTCCTGCTCGGGCCGACGCTAGCACCGAACAGCTGAATCTGACGAGCCTTGTCAGAATGTAAAGACTCGTCGAAAGGCAACACTACATCCGTAAACCTCAACCCGGTGAGGACGGCAAAATCAGTAGGAGTGACCGTAGCCTCACCCCAACTCAGATGGAAAGTATGTGTCGTGTCCCACCAGAACTCACGACACACCTTCACCACCGCATTACACTTCCGGGTCTGACCCATCAGTGCAACCATGTCAAAGAAGGGGCCCAAACCCAAATTCCACACCATCTCGCGAGGACCACCCTCACCGGCCGGCAACAACGCCCACAGCTCACCAACCGCCTTAAGGGAACTACGTCCCTTCATCTTCTTCATCTGCAGGTAAACACAGCACAGGTATGTGTCATTACTCGCATTTTAAATAAAGATAATTTGCACATGTATTCAATTATTGTTGTTAATAAATTGTACCTTCATCCCGACGCGGGATCGGAGACCAGTGGACCCATGAAAATTCAGGCCCGCATAAAAGTCCGCCTGGTTGTGCAGTAAAAAGAACAGCCTCGAGGGCCGATAGTTACGCGAAGCTCGCCGTCTCCTAGCCTCGGCATTCCCGCCGGCATCACTCCGATCACTATCCCCGGCATCAACATCCACCTCCTCTTCATCATCATCACCACCACCATTCCCGCCACTGCCGCCATGGCTGCCACCTCCATAACCACCAAAACCACCACCAAAACCACCACCCAAATCACCCCTAAAACTGCCAGAGCCGTGGCTTCCCCCAGCACCATGGCCACTAGCCCCTACTCCTCCACCATAACCATGAAGATCACCCATGCCACCGGTATATGAACCTAATGACTGATAATCCGGGCAATTCATCATGGAAATCACATCATCCACCCAATCTGGAGGATTCATGGTGAGTCTCTGCACAAATCAAGGGAGCAAAGAGAATTTTTCCGGCGAAAAAACCTTCAAGAACTCGACGGGAAGAAGAAATCCAGAGAAGGAGAAGAAGGTGTGTTGGAGAAGAAGAGTTCGTGACTCTTAAGGCCGATCGGCCGCTTTTTTAGCCAATGGGAGTCAAGGGCCGATCGGCCCTCCCATTTTGTGTTTCTCCCGCCAGATCGAACGGCCAGGATTCCTCCTGGCAACCGCGATCCCCGTCAAAGCGTCCTCAGCCAATCAGAGCATAGGGCCGATCGGCCCTTCAGTCCCTAGGCCTGACGCGTGTCTCCTCGGTCAGAGTGAGTTGACCGGGTATTTATTACCCCCTTTTTTCAAAAAAAGTCTTTCCCCTTTTCAAAAAATTTCCCCCATTTTACAAAAACACAACCGTTTTTAAAAAAAAAAAAAAAATCCTTTTTTAGAATAAAACTTTTTTTATTTTTATTTCATAAATTCCAAATTTTATTTCACAAATGCTTAGTTTTTTGATTCTCACACAATTTTTCCACATACTTTCAAAAAGAAAATTTCAAGACTACACTGCTTGAATTTCCTTAATTTAATCTATTTCATAAATCCGAGTTTTGTTCAAATTAATAATTTTTCACAAGGGGTGACTCCCTTGAGAGGTCAAATTTTTCACAAGGGGTGACTCCGAGAGGTCAAATTTTTCACAAGGGGTGACTCCCGCAGAGGTCAAATTTTCACAAGGGGTGACTCCCTTGCGAGAGGTCAAATTTTTCACAAGGGGTGACTCCCGCAGAGGTAAAATTTTTCACAAGGGGTGACTCCCGCAGAGGTCAAATTTTTCACAAGGGGTGACTCCCGCAGAGGTCAAATTTTTTACAGGGGGTGACTCCCGCAGAGGTCAAATTTTTCACAAGGGGTGACTCCCGCAGAGGTCAAAATTTTCACAAGGGATGACTCCCGCAGAGGTCAAAATTTTCACAAGGGGTGACTCCCGCAGAGGTCAAAATTTGTCGCGAGGGGTGACTCCCGCAGAGGTCAAGTTTTTCACGAGGGGTGACTCCCGCAGAAGTCAAATTTTCACAAATCTTTTGGTGACTCCCATGCAGTCACGTAATCCATGATGCCACACATCCGCCATTCTCGGGTATTAAAAACGCCCACTCTTTTGAACTACGACTTGGCTTGATTCCTTTTTTAGGGATACGTAGGTAGCCCGACGTGGGTCCAGCCGCTTGACCTATCTGGTCATCCTTTTGCGACTCAGCTCGAGTCCAATCCCTTGCATTCGCAAAATCACTTTCCTTACCTCCTGAAATCCCTTTTTTCCAGGACGGATCCTATTCTTTTATCGTCGACCCCACTTGTCTTACAAGAAGCGTCGCCGAGGGGCTACTGTTAGTACCCGGTCCGAAAAAAGGTATTCCAAATACCTGGCCCGGTTGATATTAATTAGAAACCCTAGGGAAACCCTAAAAACCCTAATCCATTTAATTCTTCCGTACTGCGCCGTCGCTTTCAGCTTGGAAGGGACGCCAGTTGGAAGAGCCGATCGGCCCTTTGCCCGTGCATTGGCCGATCGACCCTTTATTTTAGAGCCGATCGACCCTTCCATCCTAGAGCCGATCGACCCTTTAGAAGCCCAGCCCAGGTACCGAGGTATTATAAATAGGGGTGACCGGCTCCCCATATTCTCAACATAATTTCTCCGGGAGAAGCAAGCCATACTTGCTTTAACCTTTAGTTCTTCTTTTCCTCTCGAATCGCCAAGATTCGACTCCAAGTCTTGCTACAATTGGTAAGACTCTCTTTTTAATATCCTTGTTCTTTATTATTGTCTTTATTATTATTGTTTGCGCGTTTAGTATATTTTAATTGCTTTATTTCTTGCTTATGCCATATATGCTAGATTTAGGGTTGTTTTAATATATTTAATTGTTCATAGCCGAGGATGATCTAAGGTTTCGCCCTAAGAAACCCAATGGATCTAGGAACTATTTCTTTCCTTCCACCTTAGTTATAATTATCCCATGATCAACAATTCCCCAAGGATGAACGTTGATTAGTGCACCTTCCGAGGGCCTAACTCAAAGGTTCTAGGGTGTGATCATCAATTAATTCTTTCTCTCCCCTCCTCCTTATGCATGATCCCGTTTCTTCTATCTATTCCTGTAAACACCGCACACAACCAACACCCCACATGCTAGAAAGACCGATTCGTCGGGCAATAGGAGTGATAACGTTTCTTCTTCTGTTGTAACTTGACCCCCGAACCCAATTAACTGTTTAGCCTTTTTTCAAAGCTTTGGGCTATATCAAAGTGGCGTGGCGACTCTCAAAATTAAACTAATATTTTAATATGGTTTAAATCGAGTGTCACTAAATGAATATCCTATTTCGGTCCGACTTCCATAATTATTTATTTCAAACTTCCGAATGCGCGTTGCATCGGGACGGGGTATTCACAGCGGCCAGAGATCCTTGGCTAATGCAGCCGTGCGGCATTATCCCTTGTGACTCAGCATGTTTCTAGAATCATGCAAGGTGACCATTCTAGAACTTTTCCCAAATTAAGAAAAACGTGTTTCTTAATTAGGAAGCATTCCCTTCAGCCCTTATATGATTTGGAACAGTTTCGGAATTGTTCCGGAACTCCAGGAAAGTCTGGGGAATTACCGGGAAATTTACCGGAATTGCCGGAAAATTTAACCGGAAGGCATGAGCCAGATTTGGGTACTTACAGAAGCCCCTCGGCAACGTCACTTGCAGGGCGAGTGGGGTTGTCGATAGAAAAGGATCCAATCTGGCGAATGCCGAGACAGATTGGGTGACCAAGGTGGTCGAGTGGCTGAACCTCTGGAAGGCTACCTACGTATCCCGGGTGGGAATCAAGCCAGGCCGTAGTTCTGAAGAGATCCTCTGAGGAATAGAGAAGAGAAAACTGGTCTCTTGATGGGGAAATAGCAGAGAAAATGACCTAAGAGGTCAAGCAATTGATCCTACTGGGGATATGCTAGAAGTGACCAATGTGGTCGGATGTAAAGACCTTTATGAGGGGCTATTTCATCACTGAGGAGCGACAAAGGAATAGGGTGACCAAAGTGGTCGGATGGCTGGACCTTTTATGAAAGGCTACCTACGTATCCCGGAGGAATCAAGCCTTGATCGTAGTTCAAGCATCACTAGATAGGTTTGGAACGATGTCTAGGATCCTTGAGGGTTTTGACAATTAATGGAGGTTGTCACCTGATTGACAATTAATGGAGGTTGTCACCTGATTGACAATTAATGGAGGTTGTCACCTGAGGAAACTAGAGCTTACGTCACTATCGAGGAGATAAGGGTAGCTTAAGTTGGGAAACTTGAGCATACTTCACTATCGAGGAGATAGAGGTAGCTAAAGTTTGGAGAACTTGAGCATACTTCACTATCGGTGATAGAGGTAGCTTAAGTTTGAAGAACTTGAGCATACTTCACTATCGGTGATAGAGGTAGCTTAAGTTTGAAGAACTTGAGCATACTTCACTATCTGTGATAGAGGTAGCTTAAGTTTGAAGAACTTGAGCATACTTCACTATCGGTGATAGAGGTAGCTTAAGTTTGAAGAACTTGAGCATACTTCACTATCTGTGATAGAGGTAGCTTAAGTTTAGAGTTTTGACAATTCGGAGGTTGTCACCTAGCGTTATCCCGTTATAACGGAAGTAACAGAGGCGACTGGGGAAGAAAGCTTACTTGCTTAGGAGATAAGGGATATCTTTTAAAAACGACGTTATCTTGGTTAAAAGATAACGGGGATTACATACCCAAGTGGAAAGTCCAGGGGCAGAAGGGTAATTTCTGCTTAGAGCGAAAGAAGCCGCCCGGCATGAGATGGGGGCAAAAGAAGCCGTACGGCTAGAAGTCTGATTTTTCCAAATTATTTAAGACAGATTTGAACGGGCATTGGGCATTATTGCCGCCCTTGAACTGCTGAGGAAGAGAGAGGAGAAGGGAGAGAAATTTCGAAATTCCTTCAATTCCCTTGGTGTGAATGTGTGCCCAAAATTTTTGTTTATTGGAATTCACGCGAGTTTGAAGACATCCGGTTTATTTGAAAAACGGAGTCGCCACGCCATTTTGATTACCTCAAAACTTTGAAAAAAAGGTTTTATGGGTTCGGAGGTTAAGTTACCCCTTGGGAAGAACGTTTGGCGTTCACCCAAAGTGCCTTGCCGGAGCAAGTCTCCCTAGATTTCATTAATCATGTTTGCTTGCGTGCTTTCTTTGTGTGCATGTGTTTGAAAATAAGGGGGGGAATGTCCCAAGTTATCTTCCGGACGTACAAACCATTTGTTGGTTGTCGCTCGGGATTCCTTGGAATTTATGTATTTGGGATTATGATCCCGTCCTCATCTTATGACTTGTGATCATCGCATTTTAAACCTTGGGACCCTCGGGACTTGCGTGATCGAGAGAATGACTCTCTTTTGGGTCAAAGATGAGGTTCTTTAGGAAGGAATGTCCTTAGCCCATCAATCCTACGCTTTAAGACGGTCGAGCTCGTATAGAGGCTTCATACTCATTCTTAAGCGATAATCGGAGATATAGGGTTCAAGGTTATCCTTTTCCTAAAGAAATCATGAACCTTTAATGGAAGGAACGATGCAAAGATGAGAACTTTTACACCGGTCCGTTCCAAGGTTGGGGGAAAGGGGAAATGCATGATAAAAAAATGAATCTTTAATGAAAAGATGACATTTTTAGGTTGCAAATGATGCTTTTTGATTGAAAGAAATGATCTTTATGCAAATGATGCATAAAGATTTGATTTTTATGCAAATGATGCATTGAAAAGGGGGTTTTGATGCAAAGGATGCATTTTTATTGAAAAAGATTTGATCTTTATATGCAAATGATGCATAAAGATGACATTTTTATTGGAAAATAGGGATTTTAGGTGCAAAGGATGCACCTTTATGAAAAAAGACTACATTTTTATGACAAATGAGGTCTTAATGCATGCAAAGGGGAAAGGGGATGATAAAGATGTGATCTTTAAGCTACCAAGTCCCAAGCAATATAAAGACAATGCAATGAGCAATTTATAAAGCAATTAGGATGCAAGGATAGGGCGTGCGAGGTTACCAATGACTTCCTTTGCTTCTCGGGACGGAGCTAGGAGGAGAGGTCGATCTTTGGTCTTCAAGGAGGAGGGATGTAGCTTCTTGGCCTTCCTTCTTCTTCTTCTTGAATTCCCAGCAGTTTCTTCCCGTCTTTCCGAGTGGATTGAGTATTTTTCTCATATATTGTGTGTGTTGAAATGGGTAGAGGAGGGCTCTATTTATAGGCGATCTGGATAAGGCTAATGAAGCCGTGCGAGCTGCGAGCCCTTTGCAAATGAGGCCGTGCGGTCTTATCCACAATGACTCAGCATTCTAGAACCATGCAAGGTGGCATCATTCTATAAGCTTCCCTCCTAATTAAAAAAACGTGTTTCTTAATTAGGAAGGATTCCCTTCAGCCCTTATTTAATTAAAAACAGTTCCGGAATGTTTCGGAACGGCAGGAAGGGGGAATTCTGGAAAACTTACCGAAATGTCGGGAAAATTGCTTAGGAAGGCATGAGCCAGATTTGGGTACTTACGAAGCCCTCGGCAACGTCACTTGCAAGGCGAGTGGGGTTGTCGATAGAAAAGGATCCGATCGGCGAATGCCGAGACGGATTGGGAGACCAAGGTGGTCGAGTGGCTGAACCTTTTGGAAGGCTACCTACGTATCCGGAGGAATCAAGCCGGGCCGTAGTTCGGAATTAGGATCCCATTTGGGGAGGAAGAAGAGAAAGCGGGTCTCTTCTTGAGAAAATGACCTAGGAGGTCAAGCAAATGATCCTACGGGGATATGCTAGGAGTGACCCGGGTGGTCGAATATTTGAACTTTTATGAGGGCGCTTTATCACCGAGGAGTGACAAAGAAACGGGGTGACCAAAGTGGTCGAATGGCTGGACCTTTTATAAAAGGCTACCTACGTATCCGGAGGAATCAAGCCTTGATCGTAGTTCAAGCATCACTAGATAGTTAGGAACGATGTCTAGGATCCTTGAGATTTTGACAATTCGGAGGCTGTCACCTGAGGAAGCTAGAGCTTACGGCACTATCTCTTTATGACGGAGATAGAGGTAACTTAAGTTGGGAAACTTGAGCGTACGTCACTATTCGCGGATAGTGGTATCACAAGTCGAAATGACTTGGGCATACGTCACTATTCGCGGATAGAGGTAGCACAAGTTGGAATGACTTGGGCATACTTCACTATTCGCGGATAGAGGTAGCACAAGTTGGAATGACTTGAGCATACTTCACTATTCGCGGATAGAGGTAGCACAAGTTGGAATGACTTGGGCATACTTCACTATTCGCGGATAGAGGTAGCACAAGTTGGAATGACTTGGGCATACTTCACTATTCGCGGATAGAGGTAGCACAAGTTGGAATGACTTGGGCATACTTCACTATTCGCGGATAGAGGTAGCACAAGTTGGAATGACTTGGGCATACTTCACTATTCGCGGATAGAGGTAGCACAAGTTTGAATGACCTGGGCATACTTCACTATTCGCGGATAGAGGTAGCACAAGTTTGAATGACCTGGGCATACGTCACTATTCGCGGATAGAGGTAGCACAAGTTGGAATGACTTGGGCGTACTTCACTATTCGCGGATAGAGGTAGCACAAGTTGGAATGACCTGGGCATACTTCACTATTCGCGGATAGAGGTAGCACAAGTTTGAATGACCTGGGCATACGTCACTATTCGCGGATAGAGGTAGCACAAGTTGGAATGACTTGAGCATACTTCACTATTCGCGGATAGAGGTAGCACAAGTTTAGAGTTCTGACAATTCGGAGGTTGTCACCTAATGTTATCCCGTTATAACGGAATTAACGGAGGCGGCGGGAATAAAGCTTGATTGCTAAAGAGATAAGGGATATTTTACGAAAAGATGTTATCTTGGTTAAAAGATAACGGAAATTGCATGCCCAAGTGGAAGGTCCGGGCGGGATTGTAATTTATGCTCGGAGCGAATGAAGCCGCCCGGCATGAGATGGAGAAAAAGAAGCCGTACGGCTAGAAACTGTTTTTTCAGTTATTTAAAATCGGGTTTTGAACGGGCATTGGGCATTTGTTGCCGCCCACTTCAGAGAGAGAGAGAAGAGAGAGAGAATTTTCGAAATTCTTCAACCCCTATTTGCTTCCCTTTGATTTGAAATGGATCCGGAGGGCAATCCCATACCAAGGCAAGCGAGGAGGAACATCTCGGCGGCCGCGAGAAGGAGGAGGAAGGAGCTCGTGAGGACGGAGAGGAAGTATGACTTCCTTACGCCTCCATCGGAGCTTTACCCGGGGAGGAGGGAGCATAAATCGACGAACCCGCGATCGGTTGGGGTAAGCATTCTCATTTTGCTCAAATCCGATGATTTTGCTTGAATTTTGAATGATTTAGGGCTTGACCCGAATTTTAGGATTTTGAATGATTTTTTGAATGATTTTGAGATGCATGAACAACCTATGAGGCTAAGAATATGCAATGTGCAATTTTATTTGATAGAAATTATGAGAATGACTCACTTTTTTCTCGCAAAATGAAGTAAGAATGAGAATTTTTTTCAAAATATGAGACGGAGTTCTTGCCTTGTGCTAGAACTAGGTCAAAATTCTGATTTTCAATGAGAAAACATGATTTTGGAAGATGAAAATGATTCATGCATGCCATTTTTTGAAAGATAATGCTTATGTGCAAAAAATTGTGATTTTGTGCTTTAGGAAAGCAATGACGCGTTTCAAGTGATGAAAGACACGTTTTTGATGCAAAAGATATGCTAGAAAAACTTTTATGAATGCTTTTCTTTTGAAAATATGTGCACTTTTGAATATATGCATGCTTTTTGAAATGATATGAAGGGCGCGCTTCTTTTGATGTGCTTGTCTACAGGAGAACAAGTCTAGAGGACCGTCGGAGATAGCGGTCAAGCTTTGGCGAGAGGATGCCGGATTTTGAGAAGGATGGGGCAAATCCCAAGCGGTGGTGAGGGCTACCGGCTTGGATGCATTTGTAGAGGCCATCGGCGGGGTGTCCACATCACCTCTAAGAGCAAGGGCTTGGTCCGAGGCCCTATCGAGTTACGGTGGTGGGACGGTACACATAGCTTTCACCGAGTGCAGGGGAGGCGCGGTGACTCTGCCGATTTCACCGCTATTACGGGCTTACGGTTCACCGGGAGGCCCGTGACTTGGAGGGACCATATTGCTGGCGAGGAGTTTCGGGCTTTGGTCGGGTTTGAGGCGATTCCGAAGGGGCTGGGGATGGAGACACGGAATGTCGAGGTGGCGATCCAGACTTCCATGCGAAATTTTCTTGCTAATGATGTGGCTTGGCCCGGTGGCTAGAGCATTCATATGGTTGATGCTATCGGTCACCATCTTTGCCAGTGCAGGACGATAGCTATGACTTGCCTCCTCGACTCTGGAGGATGTTGATGGGATAGGGACGGTCTCTTGGGGAGAGGCCGGATTGGCGGAGTTGTACTTCTCGTTGGACATGTACGGTCGGAACAAAGGCTTCCATGGGTTGCTTTTCTTTTGCCCTTGAGGTAGTCTCCTTTCTTTTTCTCTTTTCTCTTTTCTGTCTTGAGACTTTTATAAGAGAGAAAATGACCTTTTGATGTTTTGAACATGCGGGCTGGTTTTGCGAGGTGATCGGGTTCTTCCCTTGGAACCGGCGAGTGATGTCACCATCTTCCACTGCTATGGTTATTTGGAGGAGATGCGAGAGATAAATTCACGGGGAAGACCCGGATTACCTTCGACTACAAAATGGTGAGGCCGGTCATCAACGAGGGATGGGCACGATGGAGTGGACTTCTACCCACAGGGCGGTATCCGAGAGATCTTCTTTGGGAGATGCTATAGAGGTGACGAGGCGAGAGGAGGTGGCTCGCGGGGCGACATGTGATGTCATTTACTTGGGGGACCGCTTCTCGAGACGGCATGGTCATGTTCCCCGCTAGATGCCATTACTCCTTCGACCCTCCGGCCACGGATCTGCGGCCCGAGATTGGCCGAGAGGATGAGATTGCTAGGTACCGGGCGGGCGTGGCTGCGGAGGAGCCGGCATGGACACCCCTCTGGCTGTGTTTGTGGAGCGGCGCTGAGGACGCCACGAAGCTAGTGAAGGCGGCGGTCACTCGGGGATATGGGGAGGATGAGCCTCTTGACCCGCCGATCCCTCCTGCACATCTGTCCTACGTGGTCCATGGAGTGCCGAGGAGGATGAGGATACTGTCCCGATGCTAGGGAGCCCCGGTACACCTTGCCGCTGATAGCCTTTGTAAGTGTACTCTTAGGGTCTTATTCCCTTTTTAGCTTTCAGATTTTACGCTTTTTGCAATTTTACGAGATTTTACGAGATTTTTCTCTTCTTTTTCTCGGGTTCCGGCTCGCACTTACGATAGAGTGGTCGGGCGGAATAGGGGCTGGAAGGACATGTGCCGGTCTCTTACGAGGAAGGCGGCTGCGCCCGAAGGCGGCGGCGGATGCACGGGAGCACAGGCGCAGAGACGGCACGTCGGGGGCACGGCGTCTACCTCGTCGGCCTCGGAGTACTCTTCCAGTGCTATGCCTCGGGGCGGGGACCCATGGCCCGACGTGCAGGCGGTTTGGGCGAGTATGGGCACGATAATGTCCATTTGTCGATGTGAGCGACCGGGAGGACTTGATGAGGGAGGCTAGCATCTACGGGCGAGCGGCGATGAAGATGAAGAAGAATCGGAGGCCTAGGAGGTCTCTAGAATAGATTTGGAACAAAAAAACAAACAATTTACAATTTGATGCACACTTTGTTTATTTTTTGCTTTATTTGGGCGCCGATGGGGCGAAAACATTGTATTTATGTTTTAAATGCTTTTCTAATTCATGCTTTTTCAATTTGCATACTATCTGAGCCTTGGGGCGACTTTTTGCTTGGAATTGGGGCTGAAAATGGGCCAAAATGATTTATAATGGTGTATAAATGCTTGAATGGCTTACGGATATGTTTTTGTACGGGTTTTGGTTGAAAAAGTGGGGTGAAAACTCCCTTGGGCAGCAACTTTGGTTCTTTGCAGAATTTTTCTGCGAGAGGGCTAATGTAGCCGTGCGGCATGGCCTTGAGGGCAAATGTAGCCGTGCGGCTAACTGATTCTGTACGAATTTGGTTATTTTACGAATAAAAGCAAGGCTTGGCCATTTCATTTCATTTTCACTCTAGACTTGTCCCAATTGTTCCCGAGCATATTTTGGACCTAAAAGCACCATCTTTGATCATTTTGCGATGGAGAATCCCGTTAGATTGCAAAGGGAAACGAGACCATTTTCTATCCGGTCTTCAATCTTGGGCGAGATATAACTTCCAAAATCACAAGGGGCTGCTTGATTCTTCCTTCAAGATCAAGTCTTTATGGCATTTGAGGGATCTCCCGCCCGATTGGGATACATTGAGAGCCGCGGCAAAGTTACAGGATGTCAGGAGACATGTTCTTGTTTCTCTTACAACGAAATCGTCCCAACGCCACGAAGACTTGAGCCTTGATTGGGGGTCCCGAGATTGAGGCTATATCTATTCCGCTGATCGGAGACGTGCGGTGACGGTAAAGCTTGCATCTTTCTGCGAGATTCCTTTGGGAGAGGCTGAGAGGATGATGGTAGCCCGGATAGGATTGACCTTTACGATATCCGGGCGAGTTTGGGTCTCCGGATATAGGCTGCGACCACGGTGGCTATGGATGCTTTCATTCTCTGCGTATTCTCTATTTTGTTCAACTGCTGAGTCAGTGGGGATCTGTCATAGTGGTCTCTTGGACATGGTCGAGAGGCTGCGAGTGCAGGAAGGATATTGTCCGTGGTTTTGGGAGAGACATTTCATGGGATTGATAGGATGGCTCGGGGAGACCGTTTCATGAGGTCAGGGAGTCCGGCTATGTTGACTTTGTGGGCTGCGGGGAGAGGCTCGGGGCTTTGCACGGGGCTTTGCCGACTCGGTGCCCTTGGGTGATTTCTCGGAGAGGTGCACCTAGGCGGCGAGGGAACGGGGTAGGCTGGGAGGCGATGATGGCTAGGCTATCCACTTCGGACATCCGTTGGTGGATACCACATTGGAGGTTGCGGACCCGGGAGGATATTTCGGGAGTCTTATCTTTGTGAGGGTTCCGAGATTCTGCTGGTCGTCCTTCTACATACCACGCTTGGTATCCGGGCGGTTTGGGGCTTTACGGGAGCCATTGAGTGATTGGGAGGACATCGGACCATGGAGGTGGTGTCATTGGACATGAGAGATCCGGCCCGGCTTCTCTTTCTTCTCGAGGGCTTGGACACATCGCTTTCCCACCCGGGGCTATCTTCGGGGAGCGGGAAGAGCACCATCTTGACCACTTTGTCTACTTGGGTAGTATGAGAGGGAGATGGGAGCGACTCGGGTTATCTTGGAGGATAGACGTCGAGCTTTATTGGGAGGCGGCGTGACTCGAGTAGGACTACGAGGGAGGCGAGGCTAAGGCGAGTTGCCATAACCAATCGGGTGACTTGGTCGGGGATATGGAGGCTCGGTACAAGAGATTGTCGAGGTCGCTCCTTTGGCGAGGCTCGAGAGGGAGGAGGTGCGGACTCGTGCTCGTATAGAGAGAGCGCTCATTGACACGGGGTTGGTAGAGGCTCCGGTGAGGATACCGGAGGTCGGGATGAGGGATACCGAGCATTATTGAGAAGAAAAGGAAGAAGACTCGACGAGGCCGAGGAAAAGGGAAGAAGGCGAAGAAGACTCGGCGAATGACGGCGACAAGTCTTTTCTCAAGATCCTCTTATTGCCATTTGCAAACACATTAGTTTATTTAGGCATTTTATTGTATTTTAGATCTTTTTAGCGAGGTTAGCGAGTTAAGAGGTAGACCGTGCTTGAACTCATCAAGAAGTTTTTAACTTGTAATGAACAAGAAATATTATTTTAAAAATTAATCAAGACACATTTCATGGAAATTCAAATGTCTTTATTGATTGGGACCCGTTTTATGAAAGCGAAATACCCTTTATTATTTTTAGGACGCACTTCATGGAAGCTTGATTGTCCTTTTTATTGTTTAGGACACATTTCATGGAAACTTAATCGTCCTTTTATTGTTTAGACCGAACCATATATGGCTGCCTACGTTCCCCTTTTACAAGAAAGGCTAAGGGGCTCGGGTCTTCGTAGTTCATTACAGTGAACTAATAATTTTTTTTTTTTTCATGTGCGGCCACGTCTTTTGCCTAGACCGCCCTTTTTGGGGTTTTCGGCCTAATTTGGGCATTACTCTTTTTGCACTAAGATTTTTCTTTTTTTTTTTTTTTTTTTTTTTTTTTTTTATATGTTTGTCTTTTGCCTAGGCGCCCTTTTTGGGGTCTTCGGCCTAGTTTGGGCATTACTCTTTTTGCACTTTTTTTTCTTTTTTTTCTTTTTTTTTTTTTTTTTTTTATTTTTTTTATCGAGACATAGTATCTTCGGAGTTTATCACCGTTGACCGGGTGGACAAAGGGATTGCCATCCAAGTCTGCAAGCTTCATTGCTCCTCTGACGGTATTTTACGCACCACATAAGGGCCGATCAGACGGGTTCCCATTTTCCCGGGGTTGTCTCACGGTAGGGGCTTTACTTTCGGCACCAAGTCGCCCTCTTTGATGTCTACGGCCTTGACCTTTTTATCAAACGCTACGGCCATTCGCCTGCAGTAGGCTCGGGTGTGTTCCATGGCTTTTAGCCTTCTCTCGTCAAGCGGGGCTAATTCATCATGCACTGCGCAACCATTCCACTTCATTGACCTTTGTTTTCCGGAGGACCCTTAATGACGGGATTTCCAACTCAGCTGGTAACACTTTGCTTCCATCAGTAAGTTAGGGCAAAAGGAGTTTCTCCTGTGCATTTCATTCGACAGACGTTACGTAGCCCCGAGTGCTAGGTGCGGCTTTTCGGGCCAATCACGACCACGGGTGGCCATCTTAGGATGATCCGCTCGAGTGTCTTATTAGCGGCTTCCACGGCTCCATTGGTTTGAGGTGCATGCGGGGACGACTTGTGGCGAGTAACTACGAATTCGACGGCGGTCTATCGCGATCTCCTTCGAAGTGTGACCCATTATCGAAATGATCTCGTTGGGCACCCCATATACGCACATTATGTTTTCTTTGATGAAGCTGGGCCACTTTTCTAGAAGTGAGGACCTTGTAGGACTTGGCCTCTACCCACTTGGTGAAGTAGTCAATGGCCACCAACACGAACTCGTGCCCATTGCTTCTAGGGGATATTTTCCCTATCACGTCAATGCCCCAAGTTGCAAACGGCCAAGGAGTCGTCATGCGGTGCAGGTCGTGAGGTGGGAGATGGTTGAGGTTGGCAAACCGGCGGCATTTGTCGCGAGTTCGGACGTCTTTGAGCGCGATCTGTTTCCATGGAGATCCGGTAGTAACCCATTCGAGGATCACTTGCATCGGGGCTCTGGCATTCATGTGAGGACCGCGGGGACCATTGTGGACTTCGGTCATCAACTCTCGGCTCTTTCTTGAGTGACACATAAGAGGAGTGGTCCTTGATACCGCTTCTTGTATAGGTTGCCTCCTAGAATGACATGCTTGAGAAGCCAACCTTTTCGGGGCTTGCAAGCTTTTGGCTCGACTCCTTCTTTTGGTCTACCTTCTTCGTCTACGAAAGGTGACTCTCGTCTTTGAGGAATTGGTAAATACGATTGTACCAAGGTTCCTTTATAGGCTCGGGTCAGGTCCACTTCACAACGAAAGTGGGGCTTCTCTTCTACCCGCTCTGAAGGGCTTTATGGCTTTTCCCTCGGGGATCTCTACCAATGAGGCTAGAGTAGCTAGAGCATCTGCGAATCTGTTCTTTTCCCTCGGCAAGTAGTGGAAAGTCACTTCTCGGAGCTGTCCGGTCAACTCCTCCATATGGGCATGATACCGTTGCGAGATTAGGGTCTGAGTCTTCCACTTGTTGGAGACTTGGTTGATGATCGAGTGAGTCTCAGTAAACTTCGAGCTCCTTGACATTTCTTTCTAAGGCGGCCTCCAAACCGGCAATGCGAGGCTTCATACTCGGCGACATTGTTCGTGGCGGGAAAGTTCAACTTGAGGGCTATGGGGGTATGCTCATCTTTCGGATCGACCAATAGCATTCCTACACCATTTCCTCTTTTGTTAGCGGCTCAGTCAAAGAACAATTGCCATCTATTTTCGAGCTCATTGCAAAGATCCCTTCATCTGGAAATTGGGGTTCGGGCCCTCTGTCTTCATTCTTGGGGAAGTTCGCTAGGTGATCGACAATGCTTGACCCTTGATGGCCTTTACGGTCACATAGTTGATGTCGTATTACGCCAGAAGAAGGACCACTTCGCTAGGCATCGATAGGGAAGGCTTGTCAAAGATGTACTTGATGGGGTCCATTTTCGAGACCAAGTTCACGGGGTGGGCTTGCATATAATGCTTGAACTTGCCAGGCTACCCGGACCGATCTGCACGGAGTCTTTTCACCTGTTGAATAATTGAGCTCACTCCACTTGTAGCTTCCGGTGACAAAGTAAATGGCATTCTCTGCCCGAGAGTCTTTCTTCTCTTGAGCAAGCATAGCCCCATTGCCGTGTACGTGATTAGATAGAGCGAAGAGGCTTACGTCTATGTGGGGAGCATAGTACCGGGGATGCACTAAGTATGCCTTGATGCGGTCAAAGGCGTCTTGGCATTCTTCGGTCCATTACGTGTCCACATTCTTCTTCATGAGCTTGAAGATGGGCTCGCACATAGTGGTCAGTGATTGACAAACGGGTGATGTCTTGCAATTTTCCCATGAAGCTTTTGACTTACATGCAGGTTTGAGGTGGCCTCATATCCATGATAGCTTTGATCTTTCGGGGTCAACTTCTATACCTCGCTCAGTGACCATGTACCCGAGCACTTTTCCTCTTGTCACTCCGAAGGTGCATTTGGCGGGGTTTAGTCTCATGGAATCTTTGTCTCGGCCTCTCAAAAGAATTTTCGTAGGTCAACAAAGTGCTGCCCACCTTCTCCTTTGGAGTGGATTATCATGTCGTCTACGTAGACCTCAATCTCCTTGTGGATCATGTCATGAAAAAGTGCGGTTCTTGCCCTTTGGTAAGTAGCCAGGCATTCTTGAGCCCGAATGGCATTCTTTGTATAACGGTAGGTTCCCCACGGTGTGGTGAAGGCTTTGTCTTTTCTTGGTCTTCCTCGGCCATCTTGATGCGGTTGTAGCACGCAAAACCATCAACGAAGGATTTGACTTCGTAGTTGGCGGTGGAGTCCCACCGGGATGTCTATGTTTGGCGAGAGGGTAGTCGTCTTTGGGGCGGCCTTGTTCGGATCTCGGAAATCCACACGGCGGCGCACCTTCCCATTGGCCTTGGTTACGGTCACGATGTTGGACAACCATGTCGGGTATTCAATGACTACGATGAATCCTACCCGCAGTAGCTTCTCAATTTCTTCTTTGACACTGTAGGGACCATTCCCGGCTTGATCTTTCTCGGTTTACGCTGCGGCTTGGCATGCGGTGCTAGAGGGATTACGTGCTCTACTATCGAGCTGTCTAGCCCGGCATATCTTTGTATGACCATGCAAACACGTCGACGTATTCTACGAGCGGCTCAATCAATGTGTCCCTTTCAACCCCCTGGAAGAAGCTTCCAATCTGTGTCTCTTTAGGTTCCTCAATAGTACCCAGTTCACACTTATCAAAACCTCCTCGGCGGCTTGGGCCCGGTTTTCCTCTTTTACGAAACACCTTAAAGATTTCTTTAATGTATTGTTCGTTTAGTGTGTTTGCATCTTGTTCAAATGATTCATTATTAAGCTGTTGTTAAGTTTTGAGTTAATTTATCATTTGTTAAGTTGGCAATAAGAGGATAATCAGAAAGATTTGTCATTTCATTCAAGATAAGGGGAAAGATGACATCGATTACATTTTCATAATCCTCGGGCGTGAGGCCTTCGGATGACTACGAGGACTGGAATTCGAAGATTCTGACTCAGCGAAAGACAACACGACTCTGGACCCTACACTACTTATTGACTCGAGGGGACTTGACAAGGGTTGGACCAGGGATCTCACTCCTTCTTCTTTGTTGCCACAGGGAGTAGCGGTCTTGTCGGCGTTCTTGAGAAAGTTGGAGACTTCGGGCGATCAAAAGCTTGCCGGAAATCATTAACAGGCGGTGCTTGTGGAAAGATGGTGAGGGAACTAAAGTAACTTGTTGCAATCTTTCGACTAGCTCTTCCGTAGCGGCTGGACTCATTGATGAAGGGTCTGGCTCATCTTATCAATGCACTTGCGATAACTCATTTTCTCTTCTCGATCTTGGACACCACGACCTTGTCGGTGTAGCCATCGAGAAGGGTTGGCTCGGATAATGCGATGAAGTCTTCTTCAGAGGGGATCTTAATTCTTCCTTGACGGCTACGTATTCAATAGGCTTTACGTGTTACGCTTCTAGATGCGCTAGCTTCTCATTGAACTTCACGATGGCCACAAATTCAGCATTTTACGTTTCAAGAGGATCACCGTACATGGGGATATCAGGCTGGACCGTGCTTGGGGTGACGGGTTCTTTGACGGGTTCCTTGGCATAACCGACATAGTAGTCGAACTTGCCCGAAGGTTCTCCTAAAGTTCCTACGCTCTTGTCCCCAGCCTTCGTATCTTTCCTTAAGCTTCTGCTGTGTGGACTTTCTCTTCTTCTTCTTCCTTGAAGGAGCGTCCTCATTGATCCATTCTTGATACTCATACTCGAGGCAGTCTTCGCAATCACATACATCATCCCAGATGTGAGGCTTGGGTTGAACTGGGATAGCCCCTCCAATTGCTTGGTCATTACCGTTGTGGATTACCATGTTGGCCATTTGACACCTGAAAAGCCGACAAAACCGAGGATTGGCGAACTGTACGAGGATTCTGCGCTAACAAGTTGCTGACCCGGTGTTCTCACCCACTTCTTTCTCATTGGAAAGGGATAGGAAAGGTTTAGACTCGGGGTAGGTGTTTAGGGTGAAGGCTCAGTGCAATATGCAAATTAGAATCTTCAAGTTTACTTAAAACAGTGTCTTTTATTAATATCTATTTGGTTGGAAAAGGGGTTCTGCCCTTCTTTTTTTCACAACTACTCTAGATCCTGGATCAGTGGGTTCCGTCACTACGTCTATAAGCCCCTCGTATTCCACGTATTTCGACCTCCCGGGTGGGCGGCCCGGGCGAGGGTCCTGCCATAGGTGGGCACGCGGATCCCACCGACCGAGAGTAAAGAACGCTCCTATCGGGTCTAGCGGGTCATAGGACCTTTCAACGCACGAGCGATGCGGATTATAGTCAAGGCAATACCGTGAAAGTCTCGTCTCTCTGCCTCGACGGATCTTTGACAGAGTTTCGCTTGAGCGAATGACGGTTTTTGACTTTCGGTAATGTCCGAGGATATAATAGGCATGGGTCGGGCGGTAAAAGCCGGATGACACAGTGTCACATTGAACTTCGTTGCATACGCAGTGCGCGAGTCGGAATCGAAGTCAATGCCGGGTCAAGATCTTGCCAATTTTTCCTTGTCGGATTTTTGGCAGAGCTTCGCTTGAGCGAAAGATCCTTTATTTTGGCAAAGACTGGGTCTTGACTCTTACGCATTCCGTGCGGGTCAAGGTCAATAGTCAATGTCGGAGTCAAGATCCCACCGATTTTTCCTTGTCGGAATTTCGGCAGAATTTCGCTTGAGCGAAAATCTTGGCTTCCGTTATGAGCTAAGGCTTGACCTTTACGTGGGTATGCAACTGGGCTATATGACACGGACTAGACCAAAAACCAACCAAAAGTCACGGATTTTTTGAAACGTGTGACACGGATCGTGCGTTGGTAAATGACACCGGGCATTTGCCATGGGGAGGTTGGGATGATTCCGTGCGCGCCCGCGAGCATCGTAAGGCTGTCCGTGACTGCAGCTGGAACCACCCTCGGGTTTGAGGGACGTGCGTGCAAAAGTGTACAGGATATATCAGGTGCGCGTAGTGTGCGGCCTCCTAAAAAATGTTCCTTTTTGAGTTAAAACAGAGATTTTCATAAATGTGTTTTAAAGGAATGATTTTCGGGACGGGGGAAAATGCAACACATAAGCACGTAAATTTTCTGGGAGCCCCGCCGCCATGGAGCCGAGTAGCCCCAAGCCGCTAGGGCTCGCGATTAACCATGATTTTTCCCGGTGGAATTGCCACCGAGGTCGTATGGTCGAGAATCCTGAGGATTAGCCGTACGATCGCATGGATCAATTTTCCGAGGTTCCACTCCTTTTGCTATTTTTCGGGTTGTTTCCCGTTCAAAGTATGCACAGATTCCAAGATGCAAATGATGCAATGCATGGTAAAAGAAAGCAAGCACGATTAATGAAATCGGCGATGGGAGTCTAACCCGCTCAAAGGGAAAAGCTTTTTGTATTTTTTTTTCAAAAAATTATTTTTTTTTTCGAAAAGGGGATACTGGTACGTGGGATTGTTAAACCACCTTGTTATCCCAAGCCCCGGGTTAGGGAGCGATACAGGAAGGGTAAGTGGGGTCCACCTATATACCAAGTATCGACTTTTGTTTTGAAAATAAAGCTTTTCTCCTTTGGGTATTCCCCAGCGGAGTCGCCAAACTGTGAATGTGTGCCCAAAAATTCTGTGTTATTGGAATTCACGCGAGTTTGAAGACATCCGGTTTATTTGAAAAACGGAGTCGCCACGCCATTTTGATTACCTCAAAACTTTGAAAAAAAGGTTTTATGGGTTCGGAGGTTAAGTTACCCCTTGGGAAGAACGTTTGGCGTTCACCCAAAGTGCCTTGCCGGAGCAAGTCTCCCTAGATTTCATTAATCGTGTTTGCTTGCGTGCTTTCTTTGTGTGCATGTGTTTGAAAATAAGGGGGGGAATGTCCCAAGTTATCTTCCGGACGTACAAACCATTTGTTGGTTGTCGCTCGGGATTCCTTGGAATTTATGTATTTGGGATTATGATCCCGTCCTCATCTTATGACTTGTGATCATCGCATTTTAAACCTTGGGACCCTCGGGACTTGCGTGATCAAGAGAATGACTCTCTTTTGGGTCAAAGATGAGGTTCTTTAGGAAGGAATGTCCTTAGCCCATCAATCCTACGCTTTAAGACGGTCGAGCTCGTATAGAGGCTTCATACTCATTCTTAAGCGATAATCGGAGATATAGGGTTCAAGGTTATCCTTTTCCTAAAGAAATCATGAACCTTTAATGGAAGGAACGATGCAAAGATGAGAACTTTTACACCGGTCCGTTCCAAGGTTGGGGAAAGGGGAAATGCATGATAAAAAAAATGAATCTTTAATGAAAAGATGACATTTTTAGGTTGCAAATGATGCTTTTTGATTGAAAGAAATGATCTTTATGCAAATGATGCATAAAGATTTGATTTTTATGCAAATGATGCATTGAAAAGGGGGTTTTGATGCAAAGGATGCATTTTTATTGAAAAAGATTTGATCTTTATGTACAAATGATGCATAAAGATGACATTTTTATTGGAAAACAGGGATTTTAGGTGCAAAGGATGCACCTTTATGAAAAAAGACTACATTTTTATGACAAATGAGGTCTTAATGCATGCAAAGGGGAAAGGGGATGATAAAGATGTGATCTTTAAGCTACCAAGTCCCAAGCAATATAAAGACAATGCAATGAGCAATTTATAAAGCAATTAGGATGCAAGGATAGGGCGTGCGAGGTTACCAATGACTTCCTTCGCTTCTCGGGACGGAGCTAGGAGGAGAGGTCGATCTTTGGTCTTCAAGGAGGAGGGATGTAGCTTCTTGGCCTTCCTTCTTCTTCTTCTTGAATTCCCAGCAGTTTCTTCACGTCTTCCAGAGTGGATTGAGTATTTTTCTCATATATTGTGTGTGTTGAAATGGGTAGAGGAGGGCTCTATTTATAGGCAGTCTGGATAAGGCTAATGAAGCCGTGCGGCTGCAGGCCCTTTGCAAATGAGGCCGTGCGGTCTTATCCACAATGACTCAGCATTCTAGAACCATGCAAGGTGGCATCATTCTAGAAGCTTCCCTCCTAATTAAAAAAACGTGTTTCTTAATTAGGAAGGATTCCCTTCAGCCTTTATTTAATTAAAAACAGTTCCGGAATGTTTCCGGAACGCTGGGAAGGTCTGGGGAATTACCGGGAAATTTACCGAAATGTCGGGAAAATTAACCGGAAGGCATGAGCCAGATTTGGGTACTTACACTTGGGCTCTACTGATTTGGAATGGATCCAGAGGGGAACCCAATGCCGAGACAAGCTAGAAGGAACATCTCCGCGGCCGCGAGAAGAAGGAGGAAGGAGCTTATTCGGACAGAGAGGAAGTATGACTTCCTTACGCCTCCATCGGAGCTCTATCCGGGGAGAAGGGAGCATAAATCAACAAACCCTCGATCGGTTGGGGTAAGCTTTCTTAGTTTGCTCAATTCCGTCGATTTTGATTGGATTTTGATTGATTTAGGGCTTGACCCGAGTTTTAGGAATTTTTCGAATTTTCCTAGGATTTTTGATGATTTTGAAATCTTGATGATTAACCTATGAGGCTAAAAAGATGAAAGAATATGCATGTGCAATTTACTTGACAAAAATAATGAGGATGACTCACTTTTTTTTTCGAAAATAAAGTAAGAGAAATAATTGTCTAAAATGTGACGAAGTTCTCGCATGTGCTAAAACTAGGTCAAATCTGAATCATAGATGAGAAAACAGGATTTTGGGAGATGAAAAGGATTCATGCACGCCATTTTTGAGAAAAAATTAATGCTTATGTGCAAATAATTTTGAAAATTGTGATTTTGTGCTTTAGGAAAGCAATGTGCTTGACATGATGTGTTTCAAGTGATGAAAAACGTATTTTCTATGCATAGAATGGTAGAAAAATTTTTATGAATGCTTTTCTTTTGAAAATATGTGCACTTTTGAATATATGCATGCTTTTGAAATGAGATGAAGGACTGACACACTTCTTTGATGTGCCTGTCTACAGGAGAACAAGTCTAGAGGGCCTTCGGAGATTGCTGTCAGGCTATGGGAGAGGATACCCGATTTTGAGAAGAATGGGGCGAACCCTAAGCAGCTGGTGAGGGCTACCGGCTTGGATTTGTTCATTGAGGCCATCGACAGAGGTATTCACATTACCTCGAAGAGCAAGGGCTTGGTCCAGGCCCTATCTAAGTTTTGGTGGGACACTACCCACAGCTTTCATCTTAGCTGGGGGGAGCTGACGGTGACTCCGGCCGATTTCACTGCTATCACGGGCTTACAGTTCACCAGGAGGCCTGTGACTTGGAGTGACCATATCACTGCCGAGGAGTTCAGGGTTTTGGTCGGGTTTGAGCTGATTCCCAAGGGGCTTGGAATAGAGACGAGGAACGTCGAGGTGGCAGTCCAGAACTGCATATGAGACTTTGCAGCTAGTGAGGTGACTGCCCACCAGCTTGCTAGAGCTTTTGTGTGGTTGATGATGTCGGTCACCATCTTTGCAAATTCTGGGACTCTGCTATGACTTGCCTCCTCGACTCTCTGGAGGATGTGGATGGGATTGGGACGGTCTCGTGGGGCGAGGCCGGATTGGCGGAGCTTTACTTCTCTCTGGATATGTACAGCCGTAACAAGGCTGCCTCCATGGACTGCTTCTCTTTCGCCCTTGAGGTAGCATCACCTTCTTTTCTCTTTTACTTTCTGTCTTTGAGACTTTTTATGAAAGAAGAATGACCCCTTTGATGTTTTGAACATGCAGGTCTGGTTTTGTAGGTGATCAGGTTCTTTCCGTGGAACCAACAGAGCGATGTCACCATCTTTCCTGCTATGATCCGCTGGAGGGAAGATGCGAGAGATAAGTTCACCGGGAAGACCCGGATCACCTTTAACTACAAGATGGTGAGGCCAGTTATCAATAAAGATGGGCATGACGGAGTGGACTTCTACCCGTGGGGCAGGTATCCGGAGATTTTGCTAGGAGAGGCCGTGGAGGCGATGAGGCAGAGGAGATGGATGACAGGGCTGACATGCGATGTCATCTATCTGGGGGACCGATTTTCTAGGCAGCATGGCCATGTCCCTCCATTGGACGCCATTACTCCCCAGGATCCTCCAGCACGGATGCTGCAGCCTAGAGATTGGTCGGAGGACGACATTGCTAGATATCAGGCAGGCGTGGCCGCCGAGGAGTATTTTGATATGGATACCCCATACGCTGTGTTTGTGGAGCAGCGACTGAGGACGCCAAAGAAGCTAGTGAAGCTAGCGGTCACTCAAGGATATGGGGAGGACGAGCCTTCTGATCCGCCGATCCCTCCTGCGCACCTGTCATATGTGGTCCACGGAGTACCGAGGAGGTTGAGGATACCTGTCCCCGATGCTAGGGAGCCCCAGTATACCTTGCCGCCAGACAGCACTGTAAGTACACTTTAGGGTCTTTTCCCTTTTCAGATTTCTTTACTTTTTGCAATTTCGAGATTTTCGAGATTTTCTTCTTTTTTCTCGTGTTCCACTCGCACTTACGACAGATTGGTCGTGTAATAGGGTGGAAGGACATGTGCCGGTCCCTTCTGAGGAAGCTGGCCTGCACTTCAAAGGCGGCAGCGGACGCACAGGAGCCCAGGAGCAAGAGAAGGCATGTCGAGGGCACAGCGTCTACCTCATCGGCCTCGGAGTACTCTTCCAGTGCCATGCCTCGGGGACGAGGACCCAATGCTGACATCTTGGAGCAGCTGGCTGAGTACGAGCATGACAATGTCCATCTTTCTGATGTGAGCGACGCGGAGGACTTGATGAGGGAGGCAAGCGTTTATGAGCTGAGCAGCGATGAAGAAGAAGAATCGGAGGCCTAGGAGGTCTCTAGAGTTGATTTAGGAAGAAAAACAAACAATGAACAAGTTTTATGCACATTTTGTTTATTTTTTGCTTTATTTGGGTGCCGATGGGGCGAAAACAATGTACTACTGTTATATTTGCTTTTTCTATTTATGCTTTATTAATTTGCATATTACTTGAGCCTCGGGGCAGTTTTTTGCTTGGAATTGGGGCTGAAACTGGGCCAAAATGATATATAATGATGTATAAATGCTTGGATGGTCTTTGAACATGTTTTTGTACAGGTTTTGGTTGAAAAAGTGGGGTGAGAACTCCCTTTGGGCAGCAACTTGGTTGCTGCAGATTTGTCACTTACATCAGGTAAATGAAGCCGTGCGGTCTGGACCTGAGGGCAAATGAGTCCGTGCGGCTCACAGTTCTGTCTGGACTGGTTATTTTCTATTATAAAACCAAGGCTTGGCCATTTCATTTCATTTTCAACTTAGACTTGTCCCAACTGTTCCCAGAGCACATATTGGACCTAAAGACACCACCTTTGATCATTTTGCAATGGAGAAGCCCGTTAGATTGCAAAGGGGGAAAAGAGACCGCTTTCTGTCCGATCTTCAGTCTTGGGTGAGATACAACTTTCAATCTCACAAGGGGTTGCTTGATTCTTCCTTCAAGATCAAGTCTTTATGGCATTTGAGGGATCTCCCGCCCGATTGGGACCTTTGAGAGCAAGCAAAGAAAGTTTTAGGACGTCCGGAGACACGTTTACTGCTTTTCCTACAATGAGATTGTCCCAACGCATGAAGACTTCCGAGCCTTGATTGGGGGTCCAGAAATTGAGGCTATATCGATTCCGTTGATCGAAGACGTGCCGGTGGCGACAAAGCTTGCATCTTTTCTGCAAATTTCTCTGGAAGAAGCCGAGAGGATGATGATAGCCCCGGACAGGATTGACCTTTCTGATATCCCGGGCAGGTTTGGGTCTCCAGCTATGGCTGCGACCACGGTGGCTATGGATGCCTTTATCCTCTGCGTATTCTCTTCTCTGTTTACCGCTGAGTCCGTGGGGATCTGTCATGGTGGTCTCTTGGACATGGTCAGAGATTGCAGGGCTGGGAAGGACATTGTCCCTAGTTTTGGGTGAGACTTTGCATGGCATTGATAGGATGGCTAGGGGAGATCATTTCATGAGGTCTGGGAGTCCAGCTGTGTTGACTTTGTGGCTGCAGGAGAGGCTCGGGGCTTTGCCGACTCAGTGCCCTTGGGTGATTTCTCGGAGAGGTGCACCTCGACAGCAGGACCAGGGTAGCTGGGAGCTGATGATGGCTAGGTTATCCACTTCGGACATCCGCTGGTGGGTAACCCACTGGAGGTTGCAGACCAGGAGGATATTTCAGGAGTCCTACATAGTGAGGGTTCCAGGGTTCTGCTGGTCGTCCTTCTACATACATTGCTTGCTATCCAGGTAGTTCGGGGCCTTACAGGAGCCATTGGGCGATTGGGAGGACATCCGTACCATGGAGGTGGTGCCATTTGATATGAGAGATCCAGCCAGCTTTTCATTTTTCTCGAGGGCTTGGACTTATGCTGCTTTCCCACCCAGGGCTATCTTCAGGAGCAGGAAGAGTACCATCTTGACCACTGTCTACTTGGATTGGTACGAGAGGGAGATGGGAGCGACTCAGGTCATTTTGGGGTAGAGACGTCAGGCTTTATCGGGAGCCGATCGTGACTCAAGCAGGACTCCGAGGAGACTGAGGCTAAGGCGAGTCGCCATAACCAGTCGGGTGACCTGATCAGAGATATGGAGGCTCGATACAAGAGACTTTCTGAAGTCGCTCCCTTGACTGAGGCTCAGAGGGAGGAAGTGCGGACTCGTGCTCGGGTAGAGAAGGCACTTATTGACACGGGTTTAATAGAGGCTCCAGTGAGGATACCTGAGGTCGGAATGAGGGAGACCGACATTATAGAGAAAAAGAGAAAGAACACTCGACGGGGTCGAGTTAAAGGGAATAAGACCAAAGAAGACTCAGCGAATGACGACTGACAGATCTTTTCTTAGGATTTCCTTATTGCCATTTTGCAAACACAGTAGTTTTATTAGGCATTTTATTGTATTTTAGGTCTTTGTAGCAGGTTAGCAGAGCCAAGAGTAGACCGTGCTTGAACTCATCAAGGAATTTTTAACTTGTAATGAGCAAGAGATATTATCTTAGAAATTAATCAAGACACAATTTCATGAAAATTTCAAATGTCTTATTGATTGGGGCCCGTTTTATGAAAACTGGAATACCCTTTATTTATTTATTGTTTAGGACGCATTTCATGGAAACTTAATCGTCCTTTTTATTATTTAGACCGAACCATATATGGCTGCCTACGTTCCCCTTTTACAAGAAAGACTAAGGGGCTCAGGTCTTCGTAGTTCATTCTGGTGAACTCTTTTTTTTCTA
Source organism: Adenophora triphylla var. japonica (assembly GCA_022495995.1). Taxonomy (NCBI): domain Eukaryota; kingdom Viridiplantae; phylum Streptophyta; class Magnoliopsida; order Asterales; family Campanulaceae; genus Adenophora; species Adenophora triphylla. The sequence goes on along the minus strand of JAFEMH010002131.1, from coordinate 111,768 downwards.
TTTTTTTTTATGTGCAGCCCTGTTTTTTGCCTAGACCGCCCTTTTTGGGTTTTCGACCTAGCTGGGCATTACTCTTTTTGCACCAAGATTTCTCTTCTTTTTTTTTTATGTGCAACCCTATTTTTTGCCTAGACCGCCCTTTTTGGGTTTTCAGCCTAGCTGGGCATTACTCTTTTTGCACTAATATATATTTCTTTTTCTTTTTTTTTTATTTCTTAGACATAGTACCTTCTGAGCTTATCACCGTTGACCGGGTGGACAAAGGGATTGCCGTCTGTGTCCGCAAGTTTCATGGCTCCTCCCGATAGTATCTTCGCACCACATACGGGCCGATCCAAACGGGTTCCCATTTTCCTGTGGGGTTGTCTCGGTAGGGGGCTTTACTTTCAAAGCACTAAGTCACCCTCTTTGATGTCTCGGGCCTTGACCTTTTTGTCAAATGCTCGGCCATTCGCCTCCGGTAGGCTCGGGTGTGTTCCATGGCTTTAAGCCTTCTTTCGTCAAGGTGGCCAACTCATCATGCCGGCTACGCAACCATTCTACTTCGTTGATACTGTTTTCCAGAGGACCCTTAATGACGGGATTTTCAACTCCACCGGTAACACCGCTTCCATCCCGTAGGGGCAAAAGGGGTTTCTCCCGTGGTCAGTTTCCGACAGACGTTCGTAGCCCCAGAGTGCCAGTGCGGCTTTTCGGGCCAATCACGACCACGGGTGGCCATTTTCCTGGATGATCCGTTCGAGCGTCTTATTAGCATCTTCCACGGCTCCATTAGTCTCGAGGTCTCGTACGGGGATGACTTGTGGCGAGTGATCCCGAACTCCGACAAAGAATCTACCGCAGCCCCTTCAAAGTGTGACCCATTATCGAAATGATCTCATTGGGAACCCCGTATCTACACATGATGTTTTCTTTGATAAACCGGGCTACCTTCTCCTCGGAAGTGAGGATCTTGTAGGACTTGGCCTCTACCTACTTGGTGAAGTAGTCGATCGCCACTAACACGAATTCATGCCCATTGCTTCCCCGCCGGGCTATCTTCCCTATTACGTCAATACCCCAAGTTGCAAACGGCCAGGAGTCGTCATGCAAGACAGGTCATGAGGCGGGAGATGGTTGAGGTTGGCAAACCGCCGGCACTTGTCGCACGCTCGGACATGCCGGACATGGGCCGTTTCCATGGAAATCCAAGAGTAACCCATTCTCGAGGATTACTTGCATCGTGGCTCTAGCATTCATATGAGGACCGCAGGGACCATTGTGGACTTCACCATCAATTCTTTAGCCCTTTCTTGAGTGACGCATAAGAGGAGTGGTCCTTGATACCGCTTCTTGTACAGGTTGCCTCCTAGAATGACATAATGGGAGGCCAACCTTTTCGTGGCTTGCAAGCTCTTGGCTTTAACACCTTCTTTTGGTCTACCTTCTTCATCTTTGAAAGCCGACTCTCCATCTTTGAGGAACCGGTAAATTTGATTGTACCACGGTTCCTTGATAGGCTCGGGTCCCGTGTCTACTTCACAACGTAAAGTCGGGGCTTCTCTTCTACCCACTCGAAGGGTTTTATGGCTTTTCCTCGGGGATCTCTACCAAAGTGAGGCTAAAGTAGCAAGGGCATCTCGCGACCTGTTCTTTTCCTTGGCAAGTAGTGGAAAGTCACTTCTCCGAACTGTCCAAATAACTCCTCCATATGGGCATGATACCGCTGAAGATTAGGGTCCACAGTCTTCCATTTGTTGGAGACCCGGTTGATGATCGTGGCCGAGTCTCCATAAACTTCGAGCTCCTTTACATTCCTTTCTAGGGCAGCTTCTAAACCAAAGAATGCGAGCTTCGTACTCGGCGACATTGTTCGTGGCAGGAAGTTCAACTTGAGGGCTATGGGTATATGCTCATCTTTCGGATCGACCGTAGCATCCCTACGCCATTTCCTCTTTTGTTAGCAGCTCCATCAAAGAAAAGCCGCCATCGGTTTTCGTGGCTCGATCTGCGAAGATCCCTTCATCTCGGGAATTGGGGTTCGTGCCCACGGTCCTCATTACCGGGGAAGTTCGCTGGATGGTCTCGACAATGCTTGGCCCTTGATGGCCTTTCCGGTCACGTAGCCGATGTCGTACTCGCTAAGAAGAAGGACCACTTTGCTAGACGCATCGAGAGGGAAGGCTTATCGAAGATGTACTTGATGGGGTCCATTTATGAGACCAAATTCACAGGGTGGGCTTCGCATATAATGCTTCAACTTGCCGACTACCTGCACTGCCCCCGCACAGGTCTTTTCACATGCGGAGTAATTGAGCTCACTTCCCCGCAGCCTTCCGCCGACAAAGTAAATGGCATTCTCTACCCGAGAGTCCTTTTTCTCCCGAGCAAGCATAGCCCCAACCGCCGTATCAAGGACAGTGAGATAGAGCAGAAGAGGTTTACGTCTATGTGGGGGGCATAGTCTTGGAGGATGTACTAAGTATGCTTTGATCCGGTCAAAGGCATCCCGAATTCCTCGGTCCACTCTGTATCTACATTCTTCTTCATGAGCTTGAAGATGGGCTCGCACATAGTGGTCAAGCGATTGACGAAATGGCCGATGTACCGCAGCTTTACCCATAAATCTCTTGACTTCGTCCTGGGTTTGAGGTGGCCTCATATCCATAATGGCTTTGATCTTTCGGGGCCGACTTCGATACCTCGCTCCGTGACCATATACCCAAGCACTTTTCCCCTTGTCACTCCGAAGGTGCATTTAGCAGGGTTTAGTCTCATGGAATGTTGTCTCAGCCTCTCGAAGAACTTTCGCAGGTCAACAAAGTGCTTCCCATCCTCGCCTTTGGAGTGGATTATCATGTCTTCGACGTAGACCTAAATCTCCTTGTGGATCATGTCATGAAAAAGAGCGGTCGCTGCCCTTTGATAAGTAGCCCTGGCATTCTTAAGCCCAAATGGCATTACTGTATAGCAATAAGTTCCCACGGTGTGGTGAAGGCCGTCTTTTCTTGGTCTTCTTCGGCCATCTTGAAATGGGTTGTAGCTCGCAAAGCCATCAACGAAGGATTTGACTTCGTAGTTGGCAGTGGAGTCCACCAGGATGTCTATGTTTGGCAAAGGGTAATCATCCTTGGGCCGGCCTTGTTCGATCCACGAAATCCACACAAAGCCGCACCTTCCCATTGGCCTTGATGACGGTCACAATATTGGACAACCATGTCGGGTATTCGATGACTCGATGAATCCTACCCGCAGTAGCTTCTCAATTTCTTCTTTGACTCAGAGACCACTCGGCTTGATTTTCCTCAATTTCTGCTTTACTGGCTTAGCATCTGGTGCTAGAGGGATTCTGTGCTCCACTATTGAACTGTCTAGCCCCGACATATCCTTTTACGACCACGCAAAGGCGCCCGTGTATTCTCTGAGCAGATTAACCAGTCTGTCCTGTTCAACCCCCTGGAAGAAGTTTCCAATCTGTGTCTCTTTAGGTTCCTCGACAGTACCCAAGTTCACACTTGTCAAAACCTCCTCGGCAGCTTGGGCCCGGTTTTCCTCTTTTTCTGTAACCTGCTTAAAGATTTCTTTAATGTATTGTTCATTTAGTGTGTTTGCATCTTGTTCAAATGATTCATTATTAACTGTTGTTAAGTTTTGAGTTAATTTATCATTTGTTAAGTTGGTAATAAGGGGATAATCAGAAAGATCTGTCATTTCATTCAAAGCAAGAGGAAAGATGACATCGATTACATATTGATAGTCCTCAGGCGTGAGGCCTTCGGATGACTCAGAGGACTGGAATTCGAAGATTCCTGACTCAACTGTATGGACAACAGGGTGTTTGACATGACTGGGTTGAGAAGGACGGGGTACCAATCCAAGCTCCGCAATCATTTGCTGTCGGCTGGCTATCGGCCCTGAGAATGTCTCCCAATTCTTCAACGGCATCTCTGTCTTAATCACCAAAGTGCGGGGATCAAAAGGATCTTCACCACCATCTCCAATTACGGCAACTATCTCATCATCTGAGCTGAAGTCGATCAAATTTGGGATCTGTGCTTCTTCATCAAACAATTTCTGCAAGCCCCACTCACTGTCTTCACTACCGGCGGCTTCTATCCGTTGATCTTCGGAAGAGCTAACTCAAAGGCGGAGAAGTCCATTACCCCTGATGCCGACTTTTTGACACCTGTCTCGAATTTTCTTTGAAGACATACTCGCTACGAATGGTAGTGGTAGCCCTGTGAACGTCGGCAAGTCAAGGAACATCCTTCGAACAGGATTTGCTGGTTTTCCCTAACCTTCTCAAGGTTTTCCGAAGGGTTCTCCTCAGGGAGGTCTCGATGGTCATTTTCATCGTATTGAGTCCCACCTTTTGTAAAGTAATGGGTTAGGGATAAACTGTAGGGATAGAGCTGGACCCCTTTAGCTTTTCTGCCATCCCGAGAGTTCGGTTTGTATCCCAATCCATATCTGGTAGTCTGCTCCTTTACATCAATGATGGTATTGCGACCCTGGAGTCTTCTGCCCAATCCAAGCCCCGGAAGATAACCCATTTTTCTCATCATTCTCATGGCCGGAGGAATTTTATCGAAAGTAGCGGTGAGGTCAGTGCAACACACTTGCGCCTTAGAAGAAGCTACAGAGAATCCAGTCAAGGCGAACCCTTCATCATCATGCTTAATTTCCAATATCGGGATGCCCCCAGTGCTGGTTCCTTCTACCGTGACAATGTCTCCATAGATGGTGGTGATAGTCCCATCACTAGACAAAAATTTGACACATTGGTGCAGAGTAGAGGCCACTCCATTTATCTGGTGGATCCAAGGTCTCCCTAGCAAAGCAGTAAATGAGATCGGAATGTCAATCACTTGGAAGTCAACGTCCATGACCTTTTTTCCGAACCACAACTTGAGAGTAGCAATCCCCAAAACTGATCGTGCAGTGGAGTCATAGGCCTTAATAGTCTGACTAGAAGGCTTCAAATCTGTAGGCTTCAAATCCAGTAAGTCCATCATCTTTGCTGGTGTGATGTACCCGATTTTTTTTTGAAAATCAAACGGAGTCGCCACGCCATTTTTAATTTTAAGGGCCAAAACTTTGAAAAAAGCCCGAGATCAGAGATTTAGGTTCGGAGGTCATGTTACGCGTCGGGAAGGACGTTAGTGTGCACCCGACGCGCCTCGTAAAACGAGTCTTCCAAGCTGAAAATCATTTGTGTGTGTGTGTGTGTGTATTTTGGCCAAAATAAGTTGAAACTCAGAAAAGTAAAAATTGGGATATCTTTTTAAGACTTTAAACTGATCCCATGATTTTTTGAAAGATTTTTGGATTGAGATTTGGTACTCAAAAGACCTTTTGAAGTTGAGAGCCATTTCTGCCAGAATGAAAAAGGCAGTGGACCTTTGATTTTAAAAGGGATTCAAGGGTCTTAAAACTTCATAATCTGGATAAACTCAGAGAATGAAAGTTGTTCTAGACACCTTAAATAAAGTTTGTGCGAAGGAATTTTCCATTTTGGAGAAGATTTGATGGGTCAAAACCTTCTGGAAACCTCAGATATGAGATCTGGATTCCCAGAAGCTGATGAACTAGCCTCTGAAAGAAAATTTGAAAAGAGGAGTTTTACTCACCCAAAAAATAAGGTAAAAATATGTCTGGAAAGATATGGATGTTGGCTACAAAAAGTATTTTGTAGTCAACACCAAATTCCAAGTTCATCTGTGTCCAAAAATTAAGACCATGGACTGAGGTCTGAGAAAATTGCTACTGGACAGCAACTTCTCAAGAAAGAAAATATGATTTTAAGGGGGGTTTTGCATCCATGCTTGTCCCCATTTCCCTAGGTTTTGGTTAGTGATCACTAGACATTTTAGTGGTGAATCAACTATACCAAACCATCCTTGGGGTACATTAGGACTAAGCATTTCATTTGCTTGGGAAGGGGAATTTTATCCTTTGAAATCAAGATTTTGTGCTTGAAAATGGTTTTTTAGGGTTTTGAAAGTGCATTTTTGCAAGTAAGCAAGAAAAGCTTTGAAAATAATGTTGATTTTTGTAGAAGATCATCCATGGAGATGGTCTTCCATGGTGATCTTCTTAGATCTAGAGCAAGAAGATGAAAGAACTACATTTTGTAGTTTGAAGATGCATGCATGGTTGAGATTTAGGGTTAGGAAGAGGAGGGTTTACCAATCTTCCTTGTGTTCTTGAGTGTTTGGCTTGAGTGTATGAGTGTTTAGGGCTTTAATATGAGAGTGAGTGGATGAGTATGAGTTGGGAAAGATTGGAGAGAAAAAGGTGACAATTCTTGAAGAATTCTCACTGTTTTCTCTCTATATTTCGCCGAGGTTCGGTGCAAAATGTGTTCTTCCTTCTTATTTTTGTGACTCGGAGGGCTCAATTTATAGCCCTCTGAAATTGACAATCTCATCCGCGCGGACGGAGTCCAGCGGCGTGCCTTTGTTCATTAAATGCGGCTTCGGCTTTGGACAAGAAGAATAATCTTTTCAAAATTCAAATTAACGGCTTTTTGTGTTTCCACCATTGCCATTTTTGGTTTTCTTCTTTTGTTTTGCTTTTTGAGATTCTTTTTAAGGTTTAACCTTAAATAACAATGCCCATTTTACCCTCACTTTGTTAGAAATGTTAGGATAGTTAGGAATTGTTAGAAATGTTATAACTTTCGTTAATTTTCTAACGAAAATTCTAACAAGCTCAAATTGGAGCACTTACGGTAGCCCCTCGGCGACGGCGCTTTCGAAGGAAGCGGGGTCGTCGATAAGAGTAAGGCTCCATATTTGGGCAGGATGATCGAGTGATCGGGTGCATTTGAACCTAGCGATAGGCTACCTACGTATCCCGAATGGGAATCAAGCCGATCGTAGTTCGGGTCTTTGACCCCGGAGATGATGGCGTTTTAGGTGCCTCGAACCCGATGAGCGAGTTCTACAATCGATTCATCGGAAAGAAACTTCTGCTGGGATAAGAGATGACCATTTTTGGTCTGATGGCTATCCGCTCTGCTGGGGATAGGAATGACCATTTTTGGTCTGACGGGTATCCGCTCTGCTGGGGATTTTTGCGATTTATCGCTTTCCTAGTGATAGCGTCTTAGGTGCCTCGAACCTTGATGATGATGGCTTTTTAAGTGCCTCGGACCTTGATGATGATGGCGTTTTAGGTGCCTCGAACCTTGATGATGATGGCCTTTTAGGTGCCTCGAACCTTGAAGATGGCTTTTTAGGTGCCTCGGACCTTGATGATGGCGTTTTAGGTGCCTCGGACCTTGGAGATGGCTTTTTAGGCGCCTCGGACCTTGATGATGATGGCTTTTTAGGCGCCTCGGACCTTAATTTGAAATGGCCTTTCGGTGGACTTCGTCTGCTGCCGAAGGAGAGGGTGACCGTTTTGGTCGAGGGGCTGGACCTAATGATAGGCTACCTACGTATCCCTAGTGGGAATCAAGCCCTTTCGTAGTTCGAGTACTACTCGAGATCTCGCTGGCTTTGGGATTCCGTTAACTTTTGGGGATTTCGTTAGCCTTTTGGGAAAATCGACGTATTTGTCGGGAAATCGGTCTTACGTTTGATGATGAAAGCGGATGATTTTGATGAAAGATACGAGATCTCGTTATCTTTCTCGGGAAATCGGTCTTACGTTTCGATCGCCGAAGGATTTTGATGAAAGATACGGATTTCGTTATCTTTCTCGGGACACTCGGTCTTACGCTTTGACCACGGGTGGATGATTTTGATGAAAGATACGGGATCTCGTTATCTTTCTCGGTCTTACGTTTGACTGGGGAAATTTTGATGAAAGATACGGATCTCGTTATCTTTCTCGGGGCACTCGGTCTTACGCTTTGAGCAGGGGTAATTTTGATGAAAGATACGGGATCTCGTTATCTTTCTCGTGGCACTCGGTCTTACGTTTGATCGCCGGGGTAATTTTGATGAAAGATAATCGGGATCTCGTTATCTTTCTCGAGGCACTCGGTCTTACGTTTGGCTAGGGGTAAGATTTTGATGAAAGATACGGGATCTCGTTATCTTTCTCGGGGCACTCGGTCTTACGTTTGATCGCCGGGTAATTTTGATGAAAGATACGAGATCTCGTTATATTTATCGGGAAAATGGGTCTTACGTTTGACTCCGGGGATAATTTTGATGAAAGATACGGGATCTCGTTATCTTTCTCGTGGCACTCGGTCTTACGTTTGACCGCCGGGTAATTTTGATGAAAGATACGGGATCTCGTTATCTTTCTCGTGGCACTCGGTCTTACGTTTGGCACGGGGGTAATTTTGATGAAAGATACGGGATCTCGTTATCTTTCTCGGGGCACTCGGTCTTACGTTTGACCGTCTGGGATAATTTTGATGAAAGATACGGGATCTCGTTATCTTTCTCGGGCACTCGGTCTTACGCTTGACTCAGGGTAATTTTGATGAAAGATACTGGGATCTCGTTATCTTTCTCGGCACTCGGTCTTACGTTTCGATCGGGGATAATTTTGATGAAAGATACGGGATCTCGTTATCTTTCTCGGGCACTCGGTCTTACGTTTGGCCAGGGAAGATTTTGATGAAAGATACGGGATCTCGTTATCTTTCTCGGGGCACTCGGTCTTACGTTTGATCGGGGGCAATTTTGATGAAAGATACGGGATCTCGTTATCTTTCTCGGGGCACTGGTCTTACGTTTGACCGGGGTAATTTTGATGAAAGATACGGGATCTCGTTATCTTTCTCGTGGCACCTTGCCTTACGTTTGACCGCCGGAAGGATTTTGAGGGGTCCGACTCGCGATGCATATTATCTCGGGAGAGAGGGTGACGCGCCAAAGCATGGCGTGAACTCGCCTTGAGGACACCGGTGGAGCCTCCCGCCGATATGATGCACTCCGAGCGATCGATCGGCCCGTGACCTGGGATGATTACCGAGCGTGTCCGCACTTCTCGGACTTCGTGGCGATTGAGCCGTATGCGACATTCGTCTTGAGGAGGCCGAGGATGCCTTAGGTTACGGATAGGGAGGGGCTTGGGATCCCGCGGTACCCTCGGACGGATTTTTCCTATATCCGTGATGGGGTCCGATTGAGGGTGCAGATTCCTCACCCGAGCGACTTCCACGAGCTTTCCGGCCTCGTCCGGGTATGAAGGTATGGTTTCACCTTTTCCCCTTTCTTTTCTTTCCTTTGTTTCATCATCTTTAGCATCACCTCCTTTTTTTTTTTTTTTGACGCTTTTGCTTTTGTGCAGTTTTCGGAGGTGGTCGTCGAGAAGGCCGACGAAGCAAGTGATCGGGGCCAAGAGATTCATTAGGAGGATGGTCGCTTGCAGGGCTCCTCGTGCTAGAGCGAGGCGACCACGCCGGCGCGCTGGCCGACGGGAGGCTTCCCTATTCGCTCGGAGACTTCCTCGTGAGACTCCTTTGTCTCCTCTCCTTGATCCTCGCTGCACGCGCCCGGATCACGTCATTCTCGGGGATCCACACGGCAGGGGACACGTGCAAGATGGTGCGGTCGTCTTCGTACGTGCAGAGTCTCGACGCCTTCACCTCCGGGTACGACTTTTTCGCAGATCTCGGCTTGCCCTGTCAGAGCGTGCCGGTTGGTCCTGATGAGCCTCTTTCGGGAGACGAGGACGATTCCGAGCCCGAGATTTTCAGTGGCTCCCGAGGAGGCGGGCCCGAGTCGCAAGAGGGGCCGGGAGACATCGGCGCCTGGAGACTCCGATTGATTTTTTTTTTTTTTTTGAGATTTAGATTTGTACAGATTATGCACATTTTTTTTGATGTAATAATTTAGGATTTTATTTATGTTTGTTTGTTTTTTTTTTTTATGCACACTCTCTTTTTTGGAATGTAATAATTTAGAATTTTATTTTATGAATGCAATGCAATATGAATGCAAAGTGTTGCATGAGCCTTGGTTTTTTTTTTTGCAAGGGTGTTTGGTATATGGACTGGTTTGGGGAGGTTTTTGCACATGGTTTCGAAAGCAACCGGGACGGAATATTCCTCTTTTGGTGTAGCAACTGGACTGGCTGCAGTATTTTTTTTGGCAAACTCATCCGCGCGGATAGGGGCGGTTTCGACACTGTCCTTTAATTTTGGTTCGAACTGGTCTTGCTTTATTTCAAATTCGAATATCCTCTTCAACCTCCGACCCAAACGGCCATTTTCGGGGAGAAAGAGAGAAAAACCATGGAAATGGCCAAAAATTCTCCAAAATTGTCCAAAGAAAGGCAAATGTTGTTCTTTGAAACGTTCAAGGAGTGGTGTAGGGAGATCATGCACGAGAGAAGATCATTCTTTGAAGAAAGGTACAAGGTACGATGCTTGTGGTCTCTCAACGAATTGGTTCAGGATTATGACCTCTTAAGAGCTTCTTCTTCGTTTTGGGATACTAGAAGGCATGTCTTTGCCTTTCCTTCAACGAGATTGTTCCGACTGTCGAAGAATTTTGGGCCTTGCTTGGAGGTCGGAGGTGGAAGAGATAGCGGTCCCTTTGCCCGAGGGGCTTCTTTTGCCGACAGATTGTGCGTCCTCCTTCATCTTTCCCTGAGGAAGCGCAAGGTATGATCCGCGGTCCCGATCATCTCGATATTTCCGGTCTTCCCGATGCATTTAGGGGCCTAGGTTTGGTGGATGATGCCTATTGGGATGCCTTTGCACTTTGTATGTTTGGCACCTGTTCATGGTCTATTCCTTCGGGATCCGCCATCGGTCTCTGCCGGATGTTGTCGTTCACCGTCGCCCGGCGTAGATGTCGTTCCTTTGATTCTTGGGGAGACTTTTCATGCTCTCGACAGATTAGCTACCGGACGGCGGTACATGCACGGGGCAGCCCGTTTCTCTTGACCCCGTGGGCGATGGAGCGTTTGGGGGTTCTTCGGGAAATCTCGATATGATCGGGCCTTGGACTTTTGCCAGAGAGGTGTTGATGTAGATTTTGATGATCGGGGCTCGTGGGAGCGTTGGATGGCGGGTCGCCGCATCGAAGATATCGAGATGGTTGGTGCCTCATTGGCGGGTGGAGACTCGCAGAGTGCTTCAGGACGGGTCCCATGTGGTTATGCTTCCGGGCTTTCTCGGTCAGCTTTCTACATTCCGGCTACGGTCCTTAGGCGCTTTGGCTTGGAGCGGAGTTCCTTTGGAGGGCTTTGATGATGTAGCCACCGGGGTGGTGGCTCCTGTTTCCATGGATGATCCCTCGGTGTTTCCATTTCTTTCCCGAGCATGGAGGTATGATGCCTTTCCTCCTCGGGTCATTCTCAGCGTCAGAGGCCGGTGTTCTTGACCACTTGGTACTGGATTGGTACGAGGGGCATCTCGGGAGGGACTCAGGTGGCTATTTTGAGGCGGCGTGAGGCCATTATGGGTGCGGAGGACCCGTGTTTCGAGAGGAGGAGGGCCGAGGCGAGGGCCAATCCTCATGACGGGAGCGGAGACGCGTGCGATTATGAGGCTTACGTCAAGAGACGGAGAGGAGGGCTCCTATGTTACCGGCTAGGTTACAGGAGATGAGGGATGACGCTGTGGCTACTAAGGCCCCGACGGAGGCCGGTTTGATAGACCCTGTTCCTATACCGGAGCTTGGTAGGAGGAATACCGACATTTTTCCGGTTCAGAAGAGAAAGACTCGGAGGGGGAAGAAAAAGGGAGAGGCCAGTACGAGTGGCTTGGAGTGACTCTGAGGTTTCCGAGTATCCCTTTCTTGCCATGACGTACACATTAGTTTGATTATGTATCTTAGTTTTCTTTTAGCGGGTTGCCGGTTGTAGGAATGAATCGGGCTTAGACTCATCAAAGAGCTTTTAACTCGTAATGAATATTTGAATTGCTTTAGAGTTTTTCGAGACGTTTTCATGGTCTGATCAATTGTATTGATGCCAAAGTATGGCTTTTATTTGTGCTTTAGACCGAACCGTTTCCTGCCTACGTTCCCTCATTTTGAGGAGCTCGGGTCTTCGTAGTTCAACCTGGTGAACTCTTTTTGTTTTTTTTGTTTTTTTGGTGCAACCTGTTTTTACCTAGGCCGCCCTTTTCGGGTTTCTAACCTAGTTGGGTATTACTCTTTTAGCACTCTTTTTTTTTTTTTTTTTTTTTTTTTTTTTTTTTGGTGCAACCCTGTTTTTACCTAGGCCGCCCTTTTCGGGTTTCTAACCTAGTTGGGTATTACTCTTTTAGCACTCTTTTCTTTTTTTTTTTTTTTTTTTTTTTTTTGTTTTTTTGTTTTTTTGTTTTTTTTTTTTGTTTTTTTTTTGTTTTTTTTTTGTTGTTTTTTTGTTTTTTTTTTTTTTACGCGTAGTATCTCGCGCAGCCTTGTCACCATTCACCGGGTGTACAAAGGGATTCCCGTCGAGGTCTCAAGGAGTTGCATGGCTCCTCCGGAGAAGATCTTACGGACGACATATGGCCCGACCCATACAGGCTCCCATTTGCCGAGAGGGTTGATACGGGTGGGGGCTTTTCTTTTAGAACGAGATCACCTTCTCGGATCTCCCGATGCTTTACTTTCTTGTCGAAGGCTCGCCATTCTTCCTTGGTAGGCCCGGATGTGTTCCATGGCCTTCAATCGGCGTTCGTCTAGTAGGGCCAATTCGTCATGGCGACTCGGAGCCATTCGACCTCGTTGATCCGGCTTTCCAGCGGTATACGGAGCGAGGGTATTTCCACTCGATTGGGAGTACGGCTTCCATTCCGTATGTGAGGGCAAACGGTGTTTCCCGCTGCCGTTCGACCGATGTTACGTAGCCCCAGAGTGCCGTGTGTAACTTCTCGGGCCAATCTACGCCTTAGACAGCCATCTTCCGGATGATATTTTCGAGTCTTGTTTCTTTGCTTCGACGGCTCCGTTGGTTTGGGGCACGTAGGGAGATGACTTGCGACGGGTTATTCGGAATTCCGCCAAATAGCTTTTTCACATTCCCCTTCGAAGTGGGATCCATTATACGAGATGATTTCGCCGGCAACCCGTATCTGCACATGATGTTTTCTTTGATGAAGAGGGCAACTTTCTTTGAATTGAGGATTTTGTAGGACTTTGCAGAGCGTCCTTTCCGATTCCTTCAAAGAAATCACCAATCTGCGTCTCTTAGGCTCTTCCGCAGTTCCCAAATTCTCACTCGTCAAAATCTCTTCGGCAGCTTGGGCTCGATTTTCCTCTTCCGGACAACTTTGCTTAAAGATTTTTTTTTGTTGTTTGATTTTTTTCTTTTTTTTTTTTTCGTTTAATGTATGCTTCTTTATCTAATGAATTATTATTAAAAAAAAATTTTATTAATTAATTCATCATTAGTTAAAGTGGCAATCAAGGGATACTCGAAAGGTTCGTCATTTCATTGAAAACGAAAGGGAATACGGCGCTTGCTACTGAGACTCGTAGTCTTCAGGCGTAAGGCTGTCGGACGACCCTAGAGACTCGATCTTAACAGAGAGAGACTGGGAGGACTTGTCCTAGATTGACACAAAGGGATGGGGGACCAATCCAAGCTTGGTGATCATTTCCTCCTTGGTCGCGGATGGGCTGAGAGAGTTTCCCAATTCTTTAGCGGCATCGCTATTGGTGGCCTCATGACTCGGGAAGCTGTCTTTGTTTTTGTTTTCCTTTCTCAATTGCTTGCTATCATCTCTTGGGTCGAGCCGAGATCAATCGGGTCCGGCACTGGACTTTTCTTCGAACAATTGCCGCATAATCGAGACCATCCCAATCATCTCGAGGGAAATTCCGTGGCCTTAGCTTTTGGCATGTCGCGTTCGAACTCGGAGTTTCGGATCTTCTGGGCGGTAGGAATAGTGGTTGTGAGCTTCTCGGCTGTTCCACTGTGTCGCACGCCTACGAAGGTATACTCACTTTTCATGGCGGTGGTAGCCCCGGGTATCTTGGGTAGGTCCGGGAACATTCTACGGACCGGGTTAGCCTTGGTTCCTACGAACTTGTTGAGGTTATCCTGTAGCTTTAGCCATTCTCGCCGTAGGAGTGGGCTCGTGATGTTTCTGGTTGTGTGGGACCCTTTACAAAGTAGTCGGCCAAATTAGGGTGAAGGGGAGAGATTTAGGGTTGTCGGCGGGACCTTTCTGTGGCGGCTTCAAATATCTTTCCTTTTGCGGTGTCATTGGGGAGGCCTCATATCCCGGGCCGTGGCGAGTATTCTGTCCTTTCACCTCGATGAGTTTGAAAGTTCCTTGTTGGCGCTTCCCCGGACCGAGGCCGGGTAGATAGCTCATTTTTCTCATCATTTTCAAGACCGGTGGGATTTTATCCCAGAGTGACCGTCGGATCTATGTTGCACACTTGGGCCTTGGGAGGCTCGACCGTGAAGCCTGTTAGCATGTGACCTTCCTCGTCATGTTTGATTTCTAGAATAGGTATTCCGCCCGTATCTGTGCCTTCTAAAGTGACTAAATCTCCGTAAATGGTCGTTAAATCCCCATTCGAGACGAATTTCACACCTTTGGTGGAGGCTTGAGGCGACCCGCTTTGACTTGGTGCGGCCAAGGTCTTCCCAGGGGCATTGAAAGTAATCGGGATGTCGATAACTGGAATTCCACGGTATCAATTTACGTCCAAACCGGAGGTCTAGAGTAGCAACTCAGGGGCTGCTCGGGATGTTGAGTCGTAAGCTTTGACTGTGAGAGAAGAAGGCTTCAAGTACGTAGTCTTGATATCAAGCAAGCTCATGATCTTTGCTTGGAAGAATGTTCATTCGGACCCATTATCAACCGGGACCCGAGGAGGCGTCGTTCATCCAGTGGGTGTGATGAAGAGAGGCTCATTATGATCGGCCCCAAATTGAGGGAGGTCGAGATCGTGAAAGTGATTATGTTCCCGTAGTGGATGTTTCCAATCAGTGTACCACATCATCGGGAGTAGCATCAATAGGCACGAGAGTGCGAGCGGGCTTTCTTCCGGCTTCGGCTTATGGGGATAGGACGAAGTGAGTAGAGACCGAGAGGAAATGTTGGCTGTGTTTGCTTCAACCGGGTGAGTACGGGATCCTCTTTTCGAGTGCAGGTTTGTTTGTCTTAGCATAGGGCGGCGATCTTCTTTTGGTGCTTGGTACGTGGCCTTCTTATACGCCTTGGGATTTCCTTGGAAAATACGCCGGATCGGGTCAACAGATTAACTTCCTCATCGATCGTCTCTTGACCTGGATTTCTTCAATCTTTGCTAGGGTCAATGGGGGAGCCCTTTTGGCTATTGGCCATTGGTTACGACGGAGTCTAGTGACGAAGAGGCCGAGCCGTACCGGCTTCTTCCCCGGGCGGCCCTTATAACCGCTTCCCAAGTCACGAGGCTTTTGGGTTTGGGGTTGTGTTGTTGCCCCTTGGATGGCCCACGAGCTAGGGCGTCCTCCGATTCATTCTCATGGCCGGCCTTGCTCATTGTTATCATGCAACAAGAGTTGCTATTGTCGGGACTCGGCGGCTTTTCGATTTCATCCCTTGGATGCCCCACGAGTTGTGGCTATCGGCCTCCATCTCATCGTATATCCTTTTTCTTTCGAGTCTTGCGGGTAGGGCGGCCACGGGCGAAGGATAGGCAACGTTCCCCTTCGGAGCTTGAGGTAGCGGCTCGATAGATGCGTGTCCAAATAAGGAGCACCGGGGTCCATTGTCGGGCCCTGTAGCAATTAGGAAGGCGTCATGTGGATTCATAGGTATGAAGGCCACTTTGGGAGACGTTCGAGATCGATAACCCTTTTCGGTGATTGCGAGGCACTCGGCTGCGCTCGAGCGGCAGGTGTGACCCTTACGGTTGTTATGCCATCCGTTCTTGGGAAAGAAGAAAAAGATCCAATAACGTTTACGAATTCTTCATCTTCCGTGGCCGAAACCCTCCATTTTCGACCGGTGCTTCAATAAACCCTCTCCATTCACCATTCGGGTTCTTATAAGGAACGTTGTGTTCTAGGATTTCGAATATGTACGGATGCGGGCGCGGGCTTTGCTGTCCCTCATCCTCTGGAGTATCAGGGCATTGGCCACAAATGCATCTTACAAGTGACACCTCGTAGAGTGCTGTCTCCATCGGCATCGATCCGCATTTCTGGCGGTCCTTCGTCGTTGCTGGCGACAACCAACCATTGTGCCTAGCTCCCATGGGCTCATTTCCGGCATGATCGTTCCAGTTGTTTCCGGATGCGGGGCCTCGGTTGACTCTTCACTCTCGTCATCATCATCATCATCGCTGTCGTCGGAATCTTCTTCCCATACTACCGGGATTTCGGTGAGAGGAACGTCGATCAAACCCGTTGGGGGAATATGGGTGCGTGCGGCCGCAAAAATTGTCATATGTTCCCATTCCGGAAGTGGCAATTGTGACTCGGCTTCTCCTCCCGTAAATTGCGGGGAAGAGTGAGAGGGGTGGCACGTATTTGACACCGGAGTAGGATATAGAAGGAATCCTCCTCTTCCGATTCTTCACTGTTCTCGGGATCATATTCGGGCTCTCCCAAAGCCAATTTGCAAAAGTGTACTAGCTCCGAGATGCTCTTCGGCCTCTTTCTTTGATAAGCCCCAAGACGGTGCTCGCCGGAAACTTTCTTGCTCAATCTTTCTTGACTTTATTCTAACCATCTTGTGTAAATGGTGCTCTCATATTTTGAACGGAACGGCCCGGTTCTTCGGTATCGGCCTTCCCTTCATCCGAGAAATAGCGGGCCTCGTATTCTTGCAAGGAGTCTCGACATGAGACCAAGATGGGTTGATTCGTTCAATATCCTCAAGGCCGAGGGGGAATCCGGGTCGGGATCCTCGACGAAGTTGGCCACGGGTATTTGGGGACCTTCATCGCATCTTCATGGTCATGCGAAGATTCTCCGCATTCAATCATATTCACACGATTATGGTTCCTTGGCGGCGGATTTTTGGCTGTGTTAGGCCCCTCGGGGCCTTCCAACTTTCCTTGCTCTATTAGCCCTGGATTGCCTTTTTCGAGTAAAGCGGCATCGGTCGGATGTCCGTGAGCTTGATGAAAGGCACAATACTTTGTAGTATCCACGGGAGCATTCGGATTTACGGGTTGGAAATTCTCCAAAGGTCGCGGCAAGCCTTCTTTCACCAGTCCCTAAAGATGTCATTCGGGGGCATCCCAAAGTTTTCGAGATTTATGACCCGCGGTGCAGGCTCGGCCGGTTTCTGGGAGCAAAAGGAGTCGTGTTATTACATTCTGTCCCGCATAGTTAATCGTCTCTTTGCCTTTGGCAGGAAGCGAGGCGGTGTTTGCGGGAGGAGCCCGATATCTGTAGGCGAGTGCGGCGGCCGGTTCGATTGTAGGCCTTTTCAAACTTAGGCTGCAGAGTTAACCATGGCCCGCAAGTCCGAGTATGGGAAGTGACCGAGGGAGGCTCTCGAGATGTGGTTTCAAGCATGACCGGAAGATGTCCGGTTGTTCCTCTTCGGAAGGAGGGATGGCCATTTCACCGAGTTTGATTCCACCGCTTGTAGAAGTCCCCAACATTCTCATCGGGGCGCTGCACTTGTTGTTTGTAGGTCAACCCTATTTGTTTCCCATTCCAAGTTGGCCTTATATTTCTCTGTGAAGGCATTGGTAATCTGGTCCCATGTGGCCACGGCCGGGTTTCAAACGGAAGAACCATTTTAAGGCACTTTGGACTTCAAGGATAGGCGAAATAGTCGGCCCGCGATTGGTACATCCTTTGGCTTTCATCGCCAAGGTATATGTGTCCAAATGGGTTTTGGGACATGCGGTCCCATCAAAGAGATCCAGATTTGGCATCACGAATTTGTGGGGCGGGGAACAATGGAGTCCGTGCAGTAGGCCGGAAGGCGGACTTCTTGGCGATCGGTTCGGCGATCTGCGCTTTCATTTCCTTGTGTTGTTCCATGAACCGGGCCGGATGAGGGTCTTGTGGCGGAACCATGGCATTCAAGCTAGTGGCCGAGCTAGAGAGAGGAGCTACCACCGGAGGCGGGCGGGTGGAGGGAACGGCCGGTCCGGGGACGTAGGTGAAAACTTGTCCCGGGCCGAGTTACCCCAGGGAGCATGAGTAGGAGCCTCGAGCAAAAGGATAGAACCTTGCGGCTTCTGTTGATTTTCAACCGGCAAAGTAGGTGGGGGCAGCCCCGATGTGGCCGGATAACTTGGATTTCCGTGAGCGGGGCCCGTAAGTAGGCTTGAGTGCGAGTCTTGTCCCGGATTGTTGAATTGCGTGGCTGCTTGTGGTGAAGGTGTGTAACCCGGGGGAATGCTGCGGTCCTGGTGATTCGGATGACACCGGGATGGAGGCTTGGTAACCCATAGAAGTCCGAGTGAGGAATGGATTTGTGTGAGGAGCACGAACTAGTGCCGTTACGAGGAGGGGCTCTGATCCGTGGCCCCGTAACCAAGTTGTGGCGGCATTCCGAACCGTGGCACATTCTTTGTGAGGGTCCGGATTGATCGGTTCCGGCCGAGGAGGGATCCCGATTAGCCGTGGCATTCCGAGATAGCCCCAACCATGAGAAGACATTTCAGACCGGATTTGCCCCCACCGATTTGTGCCGTCGGGCTGCATGGATCCGGTGGTACGTGGTTGGGGAGCCGGGTGACCCGAAAGTCGAGGAGCATGGGTTACGGTAGTGGCACCATAGGAGGTGGGTGGCGGCATCCCGGTGTAATCGGGCGGCGAGAGTGGGGTTGGCATCCTCGTCTTCTTCCACGGTGAAGGTGCCATCGGGATTGAGGCGGCGGCCGGACCGTGACTCTTAATAGCCTCCATAAGGCCGTTGTTTAGGCCGTGCTTCTGTCGTAACCTCATACGTTACGCTAACCGATTCCACTTGTTGCTCTGTCTGAGGGGTCCGGGAGGCGGAGTGATGTTATCCCCATCATTACCGGGCGATGCGGACATTACGAAACCCGGAGTCGGAACAAATGGCGAAGGCGACGATGCGCTTGACTCTTCCCAACCGATCAAACGGTGACCGGTGCCCGAAACCAAGCTTTGTGCGGAGGCATGCGGGGAAAGGACATGAAGGTTCAGATGTGCAGGAATGGAAGGAGGGTAGGTGTTTGGGCTTTAGGCTCATGCAACATGCGGTTATTCGTTCATGTGTACTTAAAACATGTTTTATTAACCTAATCGGTTGGAAAAGATTGCTCTTCTTTTCGCAAACTACTCGATTCTGGATCGGTGGGCCCCGTCACTACGTCTATAAGCCCCTCGTATTCCACCTGTATTTCGACCTCCCGGGGTGGACAGCGCCGGGCGAGGGGCCTATAGGGCAAGTGGGTCCCACCGACCGAAAGAAAAACGATCCTAAAAGTCGGCGGGTAATCGAGTCTTAACGAGCATTCGATGTAAATTACGGACAAAGCCGACGTCGAAAGTCAAGATCATGTCCGAGGGCTCGACAAAAAGTCGGCATGATTTGACCGATAAGCGTCCACGATTGATCTTGACTTGTCGTCGCTTAAGCCGTAATTAGGCATGGAATAGTCATTAATCCTTGATGACTCGGTGTCAATGCTTTGGGAGTCGAGTGTATAATTTGTGCCGGCCGAACCGAAGTCAAGGTGCCGGTCAATATCTTGGTCAAAGTCTGCGGCGGAAAACCGGCGAACTTCGGCCGATTAGGGACCCGAAAGATATTGAGTCGGTATGCCGAAAAGGCTTGAAAGGAAAGGTCTATACACGGACGGGGCATGACACGCACCAGGACTAAAAACCAACCGGGTCTCGGACAAAGTGTGTCACGGACAAGTGCATGGTCGACACGAGGCTCCATGGGATGTTTGGGTAGTCCTGTGCTCATCCGAGAGGCGTAATAAGACCAAACGGACCGCGACAAGGATTTCCTCGGGTTAAGGACGTAGTGTGCAGTGTACGGTCACGTGCGCGTAGTGTGCAAGCAGTCTATATTCTTTTTCTGAGTAAAATAGAAATTTTTTATGTGTCTTAAAAAATATGATGCATGATTTTTTTGCAAATTTTCTTTTTTTTTTTGAAAATCCCTTTTTTTTTGATTTTTTTTTTATGAGTACATAAGCACGAAAATTCCGACAGTTAGGGACATTATTCCGACAGTCAAAATTTTGACTTTCTCCAAGGCGGCCAAAACAACATGAAAACTGTGCAAAAATCAACACACACACAAAAATGATTTTCAAAGCCGGGACGGAAGCTTGACCCTCAAAAGCTTTTTTTTTGAAAACGGTGATACCGGTACGTGGGATTGTTAGACCACAATTTATCCCCGACTCGTGTTAGGAGGCGATAACGGGAAATTTAGTGGTTTCCACCAATATACCGAATACCATTTTTTATTAAAAAGCTTAGTCCCCAGCGGAGTCGCCACTGTGATGTACCCGATTTTTTTTTGAAAATCAAACGGAGTCGCCACGCCATTTTTAATTTTAAGGGCCAAAACTTTGAAAAAAGCCCGAGATCAGAGATTTAGGTTCGGAGGTCATGTTACGCGTCGGGAAGGACGTTAGTGTGCACCCGACGCGCCTCGTAAAACGAGTCTTCCAAGCTGAAAATCATTTGTGTGTGTGTGTGTGTGTGTTTTGGCCAAAATAAGTTGAAACTCAGAAAAGTAAAAATTGGGATATCTTTTTAAGACTTTAAACTGATCCCATGATTTTTTGGAAGATTTTTGGATTGAGATTTGGTACTCAAAAGACCTTTTGAAGTTGAGAGCCATTTCTGCCAGAATGAAAAAGGCAGTGGACCTTTGATTTTAAAAGGGATTCAAGGGTCTTAAAACTTCATAATCTGGATAAACTCAGAGAATGAAAGTTGTTCTAGACACTTTAAATAAAGTTTGTGCGAAGGAATTTTCCATTTTGGAGAAGATTTGAGGGGTCAAAACCTTCTGGAAACCTCAGATATGAGATCTGGATTCCCAGAAGCTGATGAACTAGCCTCTGAAAGAAAATTTGAAAAGAGGATTTTTACTCACCCAAAAAATAAGGTAAAAATATGTCTGGAAAGATATGGATGTTGGCTACAAAAAGTATTTTGTAGTCAACACCAAATTCCAAGTTCATCTGTGTCCAAAAATTAAGACCATGGACTGAGGTCTGAGAAAATTGCTACTGGACAGCAACTTCTCAAGAAAGAAAATATGATTTTAAGGGGGTTTTGCATCCATGCTTGTCCCCATTTCCCTAGGTTTTGGTTAGTGATCACTAGACATTTTAGTGGTGAATCAACTATACCAAACCATCCTTGGGGTACATTAGGACTAAGCATTTCATTTGCTTGGGAAGGGGAATTTTATCCTTTGAAATCAAGATTTTGTGCTTGAAAATGGTTTTTTAGGGTTTTGAAAGTGCATTTTTGCAAGTAAGCAAGAAAAGCTTTGAAAATAATGTTGATTTTTGTAGAAGATCATCCATGGAGATGGTCTTCCATGGTGATCTTCTTAGATCTAGAGCAAGAAGATGAAAGAACTACATTTTGTAGTTTGAAGATGCATGCATGGTTGAGATTTAGGGTTAGGAAGAGGAGGGTTTACCAATCTTCCTTGTGTTCTTGAGTGTTTGGCTTGAGTGTATGAGTGTTTAGGGCTTTAATATGAGAGTGAGTGGATGAGTATGAGTTGGGAAAGATTGGAGAGAAAAAGGTGACAATTCTTGAAGAATTCTCACTGTTTTCTCTCTATATTTCGCCAGAGGTTCGGTGCAAAATGTGTTCTTCCTTCTTATTTTTGTGACTGGAGGGCTCAATTTATAGCCCTCTGAAATTGACAATCTCATCCGCGCGGACAGGTCCAGGCAGCGTGCACTGTTCATTAAATGCAGCTTCAGCTTTGGACAAGAAGAATAATCTTTTTCAAAATTCAAATTAACAGCCAGTTTTTTGTTTCCAGCCATTGCCATTTTTGGTTTTCTTCTTTTGTTTTGCTTTTTGAGATTCTTTTTAAGGTTTAACCTTAAATAACAATGCCCATTTTACCCTCACTTTGTTAGAAATGTTAGGATAGTTAGGAATTGTTAGAAATGTTATAACTTTCGTTAATTTTCTAACGAAAATTCTAACAAGCTCAAATTGGAGCACTTACAGCTGGCAGGACGTTCATTGCGGACCCTCCATCAACTAATACCCGTGGCAACCGACGTTCTTCCAACTGGACTGTGATGTAAAGGGGTTCGTTATGACTAGCCCCATACTTTGGCAGGTCCAAGTCGGTGAAGGTAATGATGTTTCCATAGTGGATACTTCCAATCATTTGGACGACCTCATCTGGGGTGACATCTATGGGCACCATGGTCTTGGCCAAACTTTCTTCTAGCTTCAGCTTATGAGGGTATGAAGAGGTTAATAAGGACCACAAGGAGATATTGGCCGAGTACACTTCACCGAGTCAAGACTGGATCCTCTTTGTCGAGTCCGGCTTTTACGCTTCGGCTTATAGGGTCTTTTGTCTGTTTCGGCTCGTAGACGGCATTTCTTTTATCACCCTTAGGCTGTTCAACACTCATTTGCCCGGACCGAGTCATCACATAGACATTAGACTTCTCTCGGATCATCATTCCCTCTTGGAGGATTACGTCGGCTCTTTCAAAGTGAGAGGCGGGATCTTGCCGGCGTATGGCCAACTCTGGCGATTAATCCGATTAACCGCACCGCCGGAGGCATAGGCGGCTTCCCGAATCTGATTCCAGGTTACTGGCTTTTTGACTTTTTCTGAGTTCTGACTCCCTAATTGGTTCAACAGCCGACTGGTTTCAACTTCACCTTCCTCATTTAAAGCCTTTACGGTCTCGTTCAAGCTTTTCAAGGTCAACATGCAACAGGAATTATCACCTTCAGAGTTTGGAGTCTGGTGAATGGCTTCCTCATCCGGACCTAGCAACTTTTTCAACAGAGCGGGATCACATTCCTCATCACTGTCAAGGATGTCCCTCCTTTCTCTAGGGGTTAATTTTCTGACGGCATCTTTAACATTGGCCAAGCATTTTCTGAAGTGGGAAATTCCATCGTCGAGAAGGATTTCTGCGGGGTCAAACCTCATGGCGGGTTCCTGTTCTTTACTGTCGGGAAGGTTCTCTGGGCTTTTCGGCTTCTGGGCTAACCACTCCTCTACTGTTCCCTCTGGCACTTCGACTGTGTCTTCCTCGGTATCACTATGGTAACTTTCGTGAGAACTCTCATCTTGACTTTGATGACCAATGAGGGCAAATGCAGGTCGGGATACTTGACGCCATATAAGAGGTATCTTGGATTCTTCCTCTGACTTGGGAATTACTAAGAAAACATCGCTGTCATCATAGGATATAAAGGGGACCGGAGTCGCTTCAAATTTTAGGACTCTTTCCAAGGCATCCATACACTCTTCTTCAGACAGGGTCTCAGGGGTGATTCTCAGCACTGCAATGGAGTCTACTCTTCCTGATAGGGGTTTAGCTTCAACGACGCTTACATGTTCTAGATCGGCAGGCGGAGCCCACTTCCCTCTCTCATCTAAAGCTTCAATTAAGTCCCTCCATTCACCGACCAAGTCTTTGTAAGGAGTATTGAACTCTAGGATGTAGAATTCATATGCATCCTATTTCCCGCCCGAACCTTCACACAGGCTACAGACACATTTTGAAGTGATACCATCCCCTATTCCAGGTCCGTGGTTTTCTACTTCATCTTGTTCCCCAAATCTCACTTTGGTCGACTCCAAGTTCATTCCTTCTACTGAACTGTCATCATCGCTGTAGATCCATCCATTTTTGTTCTCATTTCCGACTGATTCTTCGCTACCACTGTCTGGGAGATAGGCAAATTCATAGGCGTTGACAAAGTTAGAAAGGTCAGGCTGGTACTGGGATTTTACGGCATGGAGATTTGGCTCAGGCTGAGAGGAGGGAAAGGGTCCCACGGGGTAATGCAGAGGCTGCATGATTGGGATAGCTGTGGCGAAGCTAGGTTTCATCTGAGGAGGAGAGGGTGTCGGGACCCTGACGGCTTGGGATACTGGAAAAGACTGAAAAGGGACAGTCTTTGGCAAAGGATTATATGTGACTGTAGGAGGGCATTGGTTATAGGCTAGCTCTTCTTCCCTAGTCATCTGGTTACCCAAACCAGTATTGTTCTCTGTCGAATCGGACATTCTGACTCTCTGGACTGACAAAACTGAGGATTTGGGCGAACTGTCTGAGAATTCTGCGCTAGCAAGTCGCTGACCCGGTGTTCTCACCCACTTCTTTCTCACTGCGGGAAAGGGATAGGAGAGGTTTAGACTCGGGGTAGGTGTTTAGGCTGAAGGCTCAAGCAATATGCAAATTAGGAATCTTCCAGTTTACTTAAAACAGTGTCTTTTATTAATTTCTATTTGGTTGGAAAAGGGGATTTGCCCTTCTTTTTCGCAACTACTCTAGATCCTGGATCAGTGGGTTCCGTCACTACGTCTATAAGCCCCTCGTATTCCACCTGTATTTCGACCTCCCAGGGTGGACAGCCCCGGGCGAGGGTCCTATAGGGCATGCGGATCCCACCGACCGAGAGAGAAGAACGCTCCTAACGGGTCTAGCGGGTCATAGGAACTTTTAACGCACGAGCGATGCGAATTATAGTCAAGGCAATACCGGGAAAGTCTCGTCTTTCAGCCTTGATAGAATTTCGGCAGAATTTCGCTTGCGCGATTGACGTTTTGACTTTTCGGTAATGTCCGAGAAGATAATAGACATGGGTCGGGCGGTAAAATCCGGATGACACAGTGTCACATTGAACTTCGTTGCATACGCCGGGCGTGAGTCAGAATCGAAGTCAATGCCGGGTCAAGATCTTGCCAATTTTTCCTTGTCGGAATTTTGGCAGAGCTTCGCTTGAGCGAAAGATCTTTGGAATTTTCTTGGCAAAGACTCGGTCTCGACTCTTACGCATTTCGTGCAGGTCAAGGTCAATGTCGGAGTCAAGGTTCTACCAATTTTTCCTTGTCGGAATTTTGGCAGAGTTTCGCTTGAGCGAGAGACCTTGACTTCCGTTATGAGCTAAGGCTTGACCTTTACGGGGATATGCAACTGGGCTATATGACACGGACTAGACCAAAAACCAACCAAAAAGTCACGGTTTTTTGAAATGTGTGACACGGACTGTGCATTGGTCGACACTGGCTGCCATGGGGAGTTTGGGGTGATTCCGTGCGCGCCCGAGAGCATCGTAAGGCTGTCCGTGACTGCAGCTGAACAACCACCCCGGGTTTAAAGGGACGTGCGTGCAAAGTGTACAGGATATATCAGGTGCGCGTAGTGTGCGATCTCCTAAAAATGTTCCTTTTTGAGTTAAAACAGAAATTTTCATAAATGTGTTTTAAAGGAATGATTTTTGGGACGGGGGAGAATGCAACAGATAAGCACGTAAATTTTCTGGGAGCCCCATTCAGTCTTGGAACTGAGTAGCCCCAATCTGCTAGGACTGCCAGATTAACCTTAATTTTTCTTGGTGGAATTGCCACTGAGGCCGTCCGGTCAGAATCCAAGGAGGATTGAGCCGTACGACTGCATGGATCAATTTTCTAGGTTCCACTCCTTTGCTATTTTTCGGGTTGTTTCCCGTTCGAAGTATGCACAGATCCCAAGATGCAAATGATGCAATGTAAGGCAAAGAAAGCAAGCAAAATAAACGGAATCCGCGATGGGAGTCTAACCCGCTCAAAGAGAAAAGCTTTCTTTCTTTTTTTTTTTTTTTCGAAAAGTGATACCGGTACGTGGGATTGTTAAACCACCGTTTATCCCAAACCCCGGGTTAGGGAGCGATACAGGAAGGTTAAGTGGTTTCCACCTATATACCAGGTATCGTTTATTTTAAAAATGAAAGCTTTTCTCCTTTGGGATGTCCCCAGCGGAGTCGCCAAACTGTGAATGTGTGCCCAAATTGTGGAATTCACGCGAGTTTGAAGACATCCGGTTTAATTTGAAAAACGGAGTCGCCACGCCATTTTGATTTCCTCAAAACTTTGAAAAAAAGTATTTATGGGTTCGGAGGTTAAGTTACCCCTTGGGAAGAACGGATCGTCGTTCACCCAAGGTGCCTTGCCGTAGCAAGTCTCCCTAGATTCCGTTTATTTTGCTTGCTTGCGTGCTTTCTTGTGTGCATGTGTTTGAATGAAAGGGGAGGGAATGTCCCAAGTTGTCTTCCGGACGTACAAACCATTTATTGGTTGTCGCTCGGGATTTCTTGGATTTTTATGTATTCGGGATTTTGATCCCGTCCTCATCTTGGACTTGTGATCATCGCATTTTGACCTCGGGACTTGCGTGATCGAGAGAAGGACTCTCATTTATAGCCCAAAAATGAGGTTCTTTAGGAAGGAATGTCCTTATCCCATCAATCCTACACCTTAAGACGATCGAGCTTATATGAATGCTTCATGCTCGTCTTAAGTGATAATCGGAGATATAGGGTTCAAGGTTGTCCCTTTCTAAAGAGATTATGGAACCTTTAATGGAAGAAACGATGCAAAGATAGGATCTTTACACCGGTCCGTTCCAAGGTTGCTAATGAGAACATGGGGGAATGCATGTAAAAATGACATTTTTAGTGAAAAGATGACATTTTTGGGTTGCAAAGGATGCATTTGATTTGCAAAGGATGCATTTTGATGTAAAGACATGATTTTTATGCAAAGGATGCATTTTTATGAGGGCTTAATATGCAAAGGATGCACAAAGGCTCTATTTTTGAAAGCAAAGGATGCATTTTTAGTATAAAGGAATGACCTTTAATGCAAAGGATGCATGAAAATGGATTGTAGGTACAAAGGATGCACCTTTTTTTTATAAAGACATGATTTTTATATGCAAATGATGCATAAAGATGACATTTTTATGTAAAAAGAGGATTTTTAGGTGCAAAGGATGCACCTTTGAGTATAAAGATTACATTTTTAATGACAAATGATGCCTAGTTCATGCAAAGGATGCAAAGGGGGAAAGGGGGTATGATAAAGATATGATCTTTAATGATAAACTACCAAGTCCCAAGCAAAGATAATAACAATATATGAATCCAATGAGCAATTTAATTCACATAGAGCAATTAAAATGCAAGGTTAGGGAGTGAGAGGTTACCAATGGTGGCCTCTTCTTCTTTGGGTTGAGCTAGGTGGAAGGACCAATCTTGGGATCTTCAAGGAGGAGGGAGGAGGCTTCTTGGCTTGCTTCTTCAACCTTCTTGGATTTCCAGCAGTATTTGAGTGTATATTGTGTGTGTTTTTCATGTTTTGTTGCCTTGTTGTTGGTGTCTAAAATGGGAAGAGGAGGGCTCTATTTATAGGCAGTCTGGATAAGACCAATGAAGCCGTGCGGCCAGAGATCCTTGGCTAATGCAGCCGTGCGGCATTATCCCTTGTGACTCAGCATATTTCTAGAATCATGCAAGGTGGCCATTCTAGAACTTTTCCCAAATTAAGAAAAACGTGTTTCTTAATTAGGAAGCATTCCCTTCAGCCCTTATATGATTTGGAACAGTTCCGGAACTCCAGAAAAGTCTGGGGAATTACCGGGAAATTTACCGGAATTGCCGGGAAATTTAACCGGAAGGCATGAGTCAGATTTGGGTACTTACACCGGCGTCTTCCGTTTTATACTTCTTTTCAAGAGATTCCCAAAGCTCTCTTGCAGTCTTTATGCCACAGTACACATTGTACAGGGCATCATCTAACCCATTTAGAATATAATTGCGACACAGGAAATCGCTATGATTCCATGCGTCCAATGCTATTCTTGCTTGTGGGTCACCTTCATCTTCGGGGACCGTTGGTGGTGATTCTCGCAAGAACCGTGCCAAACTGAGGGTGGTTAGGTAGAAAAACATCTTTTGCTGCCATCTTTTGAAATCTGTACCGGTGAATTTCCCCGGTTTCTCTGCATGGGTATGGAGGGGAGCAGCAGGAGTTGGGTTAGGAGTATGGACGGGAGGTACAAAAGATCCCGAGCCAGGGGGAGGAGTAGGAGCGGAGGTGGAGTCGGATGCCATTCTTTAAATACACAAATATTGTCTTACGATTGTTGGAAAAAAATGGGTGTATTTAAAAAATAGCTTTGAAAAAGAAAACGGGACGGAAAAATTATTTCTCTAAAATAAAATAAGTCGAGGCAAGAGTTTGACTCTTTTTCCGTAAGACAATATTGCCCCGTATACGAGTGCTCACGGTCTACGGCAATTGTCCCCAAGATACAACGACTTTCGGGAATTTCAGATTGCAGCACAACAACTCTGAAACTATCGGGCGAACTACTGAATACTCGAGATTTTCTTGGACTCTTAATGCAAGACTTCTGAATGCTAGGATGCTTTTAGAGAATAGAATGCTTGAATGATTTGGATGGGAATGAAATGAGGAGGAGGGGGCTATTTATAGTTATTGAAGAGATGGGGTGTCTATTGGGAATAGACACAAATTGCACCCGTTAAATCTGGATCGTTGGATCTAAGAAAATTGGATGGAGGAGATCTGCTGGGTCGACCCTAGTAGCCTTGAACCGCCTCTTCCAATAGACACGGGTCGCCCCATGTATTTTCATCAACCATTGCAACCTCTCTTCAATTAACAACATTAAGTTGCTCACTTTAACCATTAATTTCTCATTCACCCGAAATTGGTTTTGAGGAAATAAATATACCATTTTAATCTATACTAAATGTAGATTAATTATTTGCAACTTATTTCTATTTTTACAAAATAGAAACTTCTAGAAACTTGGTCAAAAATTGGTCAAACACCAATAATACTATCAATTTCTAACAAATACCAGATCTCATTTGAAGTTTCTGTCCGCAGACAGCAAACCCCTTATTTCTGACAGCAATCCTTTTTATTCTAGACAGCAAAGCCTTTGACAGCCAACCCCCTTGACAGCAAACCCCTTGCATCAAACTCCTAGATCGATATCAAACCTTCACACACTAAACCCTCACACAAAAAACCCCAAACATTAATCCCCTAAACTCTTGACAGCTATCCCAAACCTTAGCTGTCAGACCTTAGCTGTCAGACCTTAACAACAGACCAAAAACTGGTTCCACACCTTGTACAAAAAATGCATTATCTCCCTCTCCCGACATCTAAACGTCAAACAGATTTTTTATGTGTAAAGTAGACATATAGAGCTTTCCAAAAAGTCTAAACTCACAATCTGAGTCCTTATGAGCGAAAAATGGGACTTGTCTGAAGTTGGCAGCAGACATCGAAATTTTGACAGCAGAGATAAAATCTGTCAAGACTCCTCTCACCAAAAATGCAATATCTACCTCTCCAAAGCTCATAATCCTTAACCGTTTTCTCCTATTTAAAATACACTCATACACCTCTCCAAAAAGTATAGCCTCACACCCTGAACCTTGTTGTGTCAACACAGAAAAACCCGTGAAGTTGACCAAAAAATCTGCTCAAATTTTCTTAAAGAGCAATTTTTTATTCCTTGTCATCTCTTTTTGCTTATGGTGTTTTGAAGCAAGCCATTAAGATTTTAAAATGACCAATCATTCACCAAAAAGGGGGAAATTGTTAGGACCCAACATTGTGTTTTGATGAAGATTGATCATTTAACGGGACAAAGTTAAATGGTCTAAAGTGTCAAGAGTGGAAAGTTGCAAAAGTTACACAAAGATCCCTCCAAGTTCCCCATGTTTATCACCAGTGAACTTGGAATTGCAAATGGAGATATACCAGCCAAGCCATGTGTTTTCATAGGAGAAGAAGAAAACATTGTTCCATAAATCATGGAAGTAATGACAACCACCTTGAGTCAACTGCATTGAAGACCAACAATTAAAGCCTTCTCCCACTTGATCAACTCCTCCAACGGATACAAACACATTTCCATAAAACATGGAAACATTGTCAGCAACTTCAAATGGAAAATGAAGACCAAGACTTTATGGAGAGTACATCAATTCAATTGCATTGAAGATTACTTATTAACCTTGACCAACACCAACGGATACTTTCTACTCTCCCCTATATATTGAAATGAAGCCCTTCCATTTTCAGTGTGCTTGCACCAATACACCATCACCCATTTCTCTCTCCCCAAGTGTGTTTTTCCCACACCCCTTCCTCAATGGCCTCAGTGTGTGCAACAAAAACCAATTGCACACACTATTATTGATACAACACCCTTCACCCTTTACACCTCTTTAACCCTCACCCTTTATCTGTGTGTACAATAAACACCCACTGTACACACTTGGCCTTGGCAGTACACCCATGCTCCATGTTGCCAAATAACCCTTCAACCTTAAACCCTTCACCTTTCAATCCTTCACCCATTTCACTTGCTACAATCAACCAAACCAAACGATGTAAACATTAAGGGGGAACACCAACGAGCCAAATCATTGCTTTCATTCGACAACTCAAGTGTCAATTCAAGAAAGAACTACATATGCTATGTACCTAGCATCCCTAATTGACTGCACTAATTAGGAAGAGGGGGTTCGAGGAACTTGCCTTATCAATCTTTGTAATTCTTAAAGCGACCTAGATTATAGTGGATTGATCTCACTGGTCAGGCACATGACAATGGGGGTGGACGTATGAGGAGTGAACTCTGAACCACCTTAAAAATTCTCGTCTCTTGTCTCTTTTAGTTTCTTGTCTTGCACTTTAATTTTCATTTCATTTATGCTTTTATCTGACAGCTAAAATTCTGATAGCTAAGGTTCAATCTTAGCTGTCCAAGCTTAGCTGCCTATTTCTTGCTTTAATATACTATTGCTTGATCACTTAGATAAGATAAAATTGATAAAGAGATTAGGAATATATATGTTAGACAACAACTACAAGGCCATAGAAAATTTCCATTCCGTTGCGCATAAACTCATATCATTTTTGGCCTTGAGAGTGTTTTCAAGAAAACGGGACCTTTCAGCTATCCTTAGGGCAGGCCAGATTAAGGTTGGTGAAGTCGACACACATCCTCCACTTGCCATTAGATTTCTTCACTATTACCACGTTAGCCAGCCAGGTGGTGTGAGTAGCCTCCTTAATGATACCTGCACTTAAAAGTTTTTATACCTCAAGTTTGATCGCCTCCTCTTTGTCACGGGCGAAACTCCGTAGCTTTTGTGCTTTATATTTCATGGTTGGGTTGACTTCCAGCCAGTGAACAACGACCTCCTCCTTTATTCCCTTCATGTCTTCTACTCGCCAAGAAAAGACATCGTTGCTCTCCTTTAGTATCTCAACAATTTCTACTCTCTCTCCAGCTGACAACTGCTTACCAATCTGAATTTTTTGTTCGGGATAGGAAGGATTTGTTATCACTTCTTCTAGCTCGTCCACAACTTCTAGCTCCGGACCATCTCTAAACTGTAGGGTCTCGATAATGATCTCGCGAACCCCTGTCTTTCTTCAGCCCCCAAGTGTAGAGCTTCTTCAACAATCATGTCATCTAGCTCAGCTACGATCTCACTGGTGGTGGCCCCCGAGTTATTGTTGATCTGTAGGCATAGCTCGCCTATGAAGACTTGGTCGACCATAACTGCATCTGAATCAACCAAAGTAGATTGGGAGGGACGTGTCAGCTCAGACATGACCTGGTCATGTGAGTGATAGGTTGCCTCCTCTACGCAGGTGATCGTAGATAGTCGGGAAGTTGTGGTGATAGACTTTGATAGCTTCAAGTATCCCTCAGGAGTTTCAACCTCTAGTTCCCTCTTCTTTCTCATTCGAAGGACATGATCAAGGTAAGCTCGAGCTGTACTTTGTATGCATCCTACTCCAGCTAGTGTGGGAAACTTAACTCGTTGATGGGGGATGGAGACCACCATTCCAAGTGCAACCTGGCTAGGGATACCCAGAATAGCAGCATAATCACTATTTACATCAATCACAATAAAAGGTTACCTTAGATACGACCCTATATGGGTGTTGGCCTATGTCGACGTCCAACTCGATCTGACCCTTTGCGTCCACCCTGTGGTTGGTGAAGCCTTCTAGTCGACCATCATAACGTGACAACTGCTCCTTTGAGAGTCCCATTTCTTTGAACATTTTGTAAAAAAGGATATCCATACAGGCTCCGTGTCTACCAAGAGTCTGCTCGTCGTACACCCATCAATCAGTCCTGGGATAACAAGAACTTGCTCTCTGGCCGCTACGTTGGTCGCTAACTCGTCTGGGTAAAAACTGATAACCTCGTCCCTGATATAACTTCTTGGCGGGACGTGAGGGGCTTTGTTGAGCTGAAAGATCTTGTGCTTCAAAGCAGTGTTGCTAGCTTGCTCAGTAATCACTCCCAAATTCAATCTAGGTTGCCTTGGTTCTTGCGTACCACCAGCAGCTCTCTCACCTCCGCCAGGCTGAGCTCTTTTTACATATATGTCGAGCTTCCCATTGTCGACCCACTTCTGAATGATACGTTTCAAACTCATACAATCCTCTGTAGTGTGACCCGTATCCTTGTGATAATCGCAGTATTTGTTGTTATTCCTTCTGAACTTATTTCCTGGGTTCATTGGGGCTGGCGTAGCTCGACTGTGTTCAGGATTTCAGTGCGACTTACTGTCAACGGGGTAAATGCCTTGAGCACTCTCTCAGTCGCCCTAGTTCTATTTTTCCCGTTCTTATTGTTACCTCCATTCTTGACTGAGTCCTTCTTATTAGTATCTGCGACCTCAGGCTTGGAACCTGTCCCTTTCTTCTTTTCCTTCCCCTCTTCAGCAATAGCCACATTGTAGGCCCTTTCAAACAGTTCTTGTCGGGTGCTCACGCTCCTGACTTGCAGCTCATAATCTAAGTCTGCAGAGGTCACTCCATTTCTGAAGCAATTTATCACCTCCCTATCTGTCGGTCCTCCTCGATTTGGTCGACCATCTCCTTGAACTTGGTATAGTAGCTCATCGAGCTTTCATTCTTTCCTTGTGCCAGATTGTTCATGTCGGTGACCGTCAGTTTCCGGGCTCCTGCTGTCGAGAAGCGATCTAGGAACTTCTTCCTCAAGTATACCCAAGTAGTAATATACCCCGACGTCAAGCCATGAAACCAGGTCAGTGAGGCCCCTATGAGGGTGCTGATTAACGCTTTGCACATCATATCATCTCAGTGGAGACAAAACACATGGTAGCCTCCAGGTGCTGTATATGGCTCCGGGCATTGGTCGCGCCCGAATATTTTTCAAGAGCGGGCAACCTGAAACCTGAAGGAGGTCGCCGCTCGAGCAATTCCTTGGACAAGGGACGAAGAGTAAAGTCATTTCCTTTGCCCTTTCCAGCATCCTCCTTCTTGTCGGCCTCCCATTGTTCGAGCCTCTTCTTCCACTACAGCCATTCCCTAGCATCCAGATTGTCATCCCTTGCGTGGGAGACGTCGTTGGATCTCTGTCGCTTGTCACGATGAGGTTCCCTTCCTGAGTTGGCCCTATGCCTTTCATTTCTAGGGGGAGTCACCTCTCTACCTCGTCGACCTCTATGAGACTGGCGACCTGCGCCTATCCTCCCTGACTGGTGACCTGGCCGATCTTACTGGCGACCTTCGCCCATTCCTGTCTCGGTGAGAGAGCAACCTTTCTTCCCTAATAGGCGACCTGCGCCCATTTCTATCGCGGTGAGATTGCGATATTTTTGTTCTGGCAGACGACCTAGGCCTGTTCCTCTCAGCTTCCCTTTGCCGCCTCAGTTCCGACTCTGCTTCTTGTTCCCTATTGTTATTGAGATGACTTCTCAAGTCGTCACTTGGAACAGGTATATGGGTACCGATGTGAGGGACGATCTGTCGCTCACCATTCTGTCTGGCAATCCCACTTTGCCTAGCACTTCCTTCGGGCTGTCTGTGAGAGACTTGGGATGGGGCAGCCCTTTCCGACCTTCTGTCATTCAGCTCGGGCTCTTCCTCCATCGTTAGTAGTTCCTCTAAAATTCTAGTCCGCTCCACCAGCATCTCCTTCCTACTGAGGGGATTGGTTGAGGGACCTGGTCTGTCGCCTGCAGCCATTCGCCCTGCTTGACGCTTTAGAGGAGGCTGTGCTCTTTGCTCTGCCATAGGTCTCTTATCCCTTCTGCCGTCTGGCAAGCCTTTGCCATCAGCAATGCTATTCGAACGTGTCGCCCTCCCGTGCGGACGAGGCGAAGGAGGAGGTGGCAT
Organism: Adenophora triphylla var. japonica; assembly: GCA_022495995.1. Taxonomy (NCBI): domain Eukaryota; kingdom Viridiplantae; phylum Streptophyta; class Magnoliopsida; order Asterales; family Campanulaceae; genus Adenophora; species Adenophora triphylla. The sequence goes on along the minus strand of JAFEMH010002131.1, from coordinate 77,759 downwards.
GTTGACATTACGGTTTCTAGCACCGGCGTCCGTGTTCGCGCCTGCGTTTCCCTCATTGTGTTCATCCGAGGCTTCAGAGACATGACCGTCAGAAGTCACCATGATGATGGGTTATGAGAAATTTCGAGGTCAAAAGGCACGATTCCCGGCAATGGAACCAAACTGATGCTGCAAGAATCGTGTTGTAATCAATCTCCGTCCAGCTGCAAGATTAATCACTCGGCTGTTGACCTGAAAACAGAACCCATGACTAGCCGGAATGGTTTCCGGCAAAGACCCTCGGGCGTGAGAGTAAGTACGATGTATGAGAGCTAAATAATTATAATGAACAAGATGTATTCAATAAAACAAATAGCAGTTACCTTGGAATGGTTGACATTGCCTTGTATTTATAGTTGTTGACGAGAGATATAATTGTGGTAGGATTGCATGAAATCCCTATAATCTCGGATCAGATATGCATAAGTGATCTTGTCCATAAATAACTCCTAATTTGTAGGGAGTCCGTTGTGGAAAGATTTGTAGATTTGTCCAGACTCTGTAAGTCGACGTTCGTTAGTAGGTCGAGGTCGCCTATTGGGTATAGGTCAACCTGAGTGAATGCTGAGGCCGGGTCCTGCCCGTATATAACATGCAGATCGTATTCGGACAGAGCTAGGTTGGGACCAGGTAGGTCGGACCATGGGCTAAGTCGAATGATCAAGGACGATGAGCCTTGGGCTTGATAATTGTTAGGCCTAGCCCACTGAGATTGTGGTGGCAATAATAGGTAAATAATTGGGCTTGCTCGTTGGGCCTAACCCGTCGCATTTATTCCGTTCAATTGTAATTGCAAATATTGTATGTCAGTGAATGTACGGGGGTTTTGTCTATTCAGGTGTACAATGTACAATGATGTAATCCAGCCAACCAATCAGTCACCGATGATTACTTCAACCATCGCCAACTCTGATACTACATGTATTTCACACTTGATCAAGCAGGTATTACTACCGTTTTTCTCTACTAAATTCCCCAAAACGATTCAGATTTCTCAAATATTATCAACTTTAAAATTGAACTTCACCATTACAAATATATTTTTCAATCTTGGTGCTTTTTATTTATCATTTTTTTAACATGCTATTATGAATACAACGAATGAGATGAGAATTGAACCCTTGAGCTTCCCAAGACACGACAAAGGCCTATAAAATGAGCTAAGGCTCATTGGAATTTTGTATTCATCTATAGTGACACAGTTCACTTAATTTGTGATATGCATGCTTCCATCATAGTCTTGAAAGTTTGGAAAATTGTAGTTCAAAAGGATAGCTCAAAAGGATAGTAGGCAGGTTTGTGGTTACATAAAGAGGGTGAGGGGGGCTGAGGGGAAAGAGGAAAGTGTGTGGAAATGGGGTTATGTAATTTGGTCAGTTAAATTAAAATCATACTTTCTTATAATTTTCTTTTTGATTATAATAATAGATTTGTATTTTGTCAATATTATTTTAGCTAATAGATATGTTGTGTAAGGTTATTTTACTTTAGCTTCTCTTTTTCTTTCTTTAACAAATATTTAAGAGACAAATTTAAAATGGAAATGTTCTATTGAAAATCAAGAACTACTCCGTATGTAAGGAATCATCAATATTGTTGTTTTTGTACTCAAATGAAAATTTTAACAGTTTAACAAATTTGTTTTTTTTTTTTAATAGTGTTTGATAATTTACAATGTGATGATAAATGCTAAACTTACTGCATTTTGGGGGTTATGATCTCAATCACGCATTATTTATGTTGTAATGTCGTCGTGCCAATGACCCAGGTAGAAAAGTACTAGTCCGGGATTAAACTTTCACACTTCAGAAATATCTTCATTGCCAAAGCTCGATCCCTCGTTCACTCCCAAAAATTCACTGAATCAACACATCTCAAGTCTCGCTTGATGACTGGGTTTAAGAGATTGAAGAAATTTGAGGCCGATGATACGCTCTATTACGGTATGAATTCAAATCCAAGTTTGATTTTAGGGTTCTCAAATGAAATAAGTAGTTAGGTGGCGTTTGGTTGGAAGGAAATGTTGGGATTGGATCCTAAACTACAAGGAAGAGGAGGAGCCTAAGTCGGAGGTGATGAATCAAGAGGGAAAACTCGTCGGGATCTTCTGTCAAGGAGAGCGGCCGCGCTCGTGGTGGAGGGCGACCGCGCTGGAGGTTCAACGAGGGTGTATAAGCTTCTGCCGTTGAGGGCGGCCGCGCTGGCCTTGAGGGCGGCCGCGCTCGGTCCGAATCTGCAGCAGATTTTTATTTTGTTTCCTATTTTGATTAGATCTCTTCTTAAACTGAGTTAGGGCTTCCTTGTATAACTATATAAGCATAATTTCGGCCTAGAACATATTGTAGCAACATATTAGAGAGACTAATAACATATTGGCTTGGCAATTGCCCCCGGACGTAGTTCACGAGTTGGTGAATGAACCGGGTAAACAACTCTTGTGTTCTTGTGTGTGATTGTTTCTTTCTTGTACGTGTGGGTGTGTTAATTTCTTTGTTTTGATTGCAACGGGGGAGCACCAAATTTCACAACAACTGGTATCAGAGCTTTGGTTCAGAGGATTCAAAATATTTTCATTAGTTGATTAATTTTGAATCGCGTTCTTGGGGATTTTGGTGAAGCAGTCAAGATGAAGAACTCAATCGAGAAATTCAACGGTGTGAATTTCACGTTTTGGAAGACAAGGATTGAAGACTACCTTTATTGTAAGGATCTTCATGGACCCTTGAAGGCGAAGCCCGAAGACATGTCACAAGGGGATTGGGAGACGTTGGATCGGAAGGCGTTAGGAGCGGTAAGGAGTGCCCTAACCGACGACGTTGCACGGAACGCTATGGAGGCCAAGACAACGGTGGAGTTGCTACAAACGCTGTCGGACATGTATGAGAAGCCGTCGAATATCAATGAGGTGCATTTGATAAAGAGGTTTGCGAATGCGAAGATGTCGAGAGGGCGGACGGCGGCAAGTCATATCGGCAATTTCAAAGGTATGGTGGACCAATTGAAAAGTGTTGATATTACTTTCTCCGATGAAGTGCTAGCTTGTTTTCTTCTAAAATCGTTGCCCGATAGTTGGGAGGTTCTTGTCACAACGATTAGTACGTCGAAACGGCATTGGTGTATACGGAGGTTAGAGATCTCGTCTGCAAGAGGAGTTGCGAAGGAAAGAGAAAAGGGGAGAATCGTCAGTAGATGGGGCTGCACTTAGGGTGGAGAGAAATAGGGGGAGACCTAAGGGAAAAAGGTCAAGTGCTACAATTGTGGTGAATTGGGGCACATCGGTTATATTTGTCAGGGAAAAGGTGGTTGTGCTAACGTGGTGGATGATGGTGGTGATGTATTAATCCTAGGGGAGGAGCGATCGGGTGAAGATTGGGTGTTGGATTACGGAGCTTCTTGTCATGCTTGCAGTGGGGATGCGGAATCAATGAGGCGTTACAAAACCGGAGATTTTGGGGTTCTCTATCTTGGTGATGGTCAACCATTGAAGATCAAAGGTAAGGGGATGTAATGATGAAGACACCTAATGGGGCTGTTTTACAACTACACAACGTGATGCATGTTCGGATTTGAGGAGAAGGGTGATTTACGTGGGACAACTTGACGGTGAAGGATACGGTGTTTCTTTCATTGGTGGGTCTTGGGAAGTCACAAAAGGGGCTAAGGTGTTGGCTCGTAGGGTTAAGGGGAAGATGTTGTATTCTACCTACAATGTCGATGTTCGTTCCGGTGGGAGCAAGAGGCTTAAGAACCGGCCTGTTGGTGTGAAAAGGGGAGACATCAAGAAAGCGGTATGTTGGGGAGGACACAAAGTTGATCAACGTGGTGTGGAAGTCGAGGGCCCTAACGAGAGCGGTTTGGACCAAGAACGGTCGATGCAAGAAACAAGGTGTGTCCAAGTTTCAAGGGAGGCATTGCGAGGAAGGTGGGTGCGGAGGGAGAAGGCGAAGTTAGACTTGCGGGGAGAAATCAAGGTAGAAGGCGATTTGGGAGGCAAGAACGATCTAACACGGAGAGGTTGAAACGTCGCTTGGTTTCAACTCGCCTTAGTACTTGAGGAGAGGTGCGGTAGTGTCAAGCCAATATGGAGGGAATGTGTTCGAAGGTCTTTACTCCGTGGTGGGAGTTGATGGGTGTCTTATGTTTGTTAGTTTAGTCTCCGGTGGGAGATTGTTGGGATTGGATCCTAAACTACAAGGAAGAGGAGGAGCCTAAGTCGGAGGTGATGAATCAAGAGGGAAAACTCGTCGGGATCTTACGTCGAGGAGCGGCGCGCTCGTGGTGGAGGGCGACCGCGCTGTAGGTTCAACGAGGGTGTATAAGCTTCTGCCGTTGAGGGCGGCCGCGCTGGCCTTGAGGGCGGCCGCGCTCGGTCCGAATCTGCAACAGATTTTTATTTTGTTTCCTATTTTGATTAGATCTCTTCTTAAACTGAGTTAGGGCTTCCTTGTATAACTATATAAGCATAATTTCGGCCTAGAACATATTGTAGCAACATATTAGAGAGACTAATAACATATTGGCTTGGCAATTGCCCCCGGACGTAGTTCACGAGTTGGTGAATGAACCGGGTAAACAACTCTTGTGTTCTTGTGTGTGATTGTTTCTTTCTTGTACGTGTGGGTGTGTTAATTTCTTTGTTTTGATTGCAACGGGGGAGCACCAAATTTCACAACAGGAAAAGGGGGGAAAGGAATGGAAAACTCCCCCTTTTCCATTCCTTTCCTCCGTTTGGTTCAAGTTTTTTAAAAAAAAAAATTCCGAAGGAAAGTTGAATTCCTTCAAATGAAGGAATTCAACTTTCCTTCATAAAATCGATGGAAAGTCCAATTCCTTTGGGAATGGAAAAAAAAAAATTTTTTTTTGACCAAAATACCCTCAAACCCTACCCACCCCTACCCCTACCCCCTACCCGGCCCACCCACCCTTCGCCCCCACCCCCCCCCCACCCCCACGAATTTTTTTTTTTTTTTTTTGCCTACCCTCCCCACCCTACCCCCACCACCCCCACCCCCACCCCCACCCCACCCCCACGAATTTTTTTTTTTTTTTTTTTTGCCTACCCTCCCCCACCCTACCCCCACCCCACCCCCCACCCCCACCCCCCACCCCCCCCCCACGAAATTTTTTTTTTTTTGCCTACCCTCCCCCACCCCCCCACCCCCCACCCCCCACCCCCCACCCCCACGAAATTTTTTTTTTTTTTACGCCTACCCTCCCCCACCCCCCACCCTACCCCCACCCCCCTCCAAATTTTTTTTTTTTTTAAAAGGGTAAATTGGTCATTTTATATGCTTTCATTCCATTCCTATAATTTGTATTTTCAAACCAAACATGATTTGTCAAGGAATTGAATGACAATTCCATTCCATTCCGTGCCAACCAAACGGAGGGGGTTGACCAGTTTTTTTCCATTCCAATTCCATTACAATTCCATTCCATTGACAATTCCATTCCTTCACTTTTTTTTCCACCGAACCAAACGCCCCCTTAGGGTTTCAAAAATTTCAAGAGTAGATGGTCCCTGTTTTAGGGATTTGAAAATGTGAATATAATACGTGTGTGTTTCTGATTGCATATGTTCCTTACCTTTTAGGGTTTTTTATTGTGTAAATGGCGGTCAAAGATGCATTTTTTGTCTGTGTTTATATGACACTTTTTTGTTCAGTATAAAAATGTTTTGTCTGATTTCATATATTCAATGTTTTGTCTCTTTATGCACATGGTTATTTTCATATTCTTGTTTAAAGCTACAAAAGTAGATGTATCATGTATGTGTGTATACTATTGAAACTGAATATACTTGTATACTATGTGAATAATATTGACATTTCTTTCTAGGTATGCATCGTGAGTTCAGTATAAAAATGTTATTTGCTGGTCACTTTGAGAATAGGCCAGAAATGGTTTACACTGGGACAGGGGAATCTTCTTTTGATTTTATTGATTCTGATGGCATATCTATTCATGAGCTAAGATGCATGCTTAAAGAGTTGGGGTTTAATGATGATGTTCAGTTGAAAGGGATTTTTTATCAGAAAGTTAATAGTGACATGGGTTTAAATGGTTTAAATGATGGTTTTCGAAAATTGGAATCTGATAATAAGGATGTGTTAGCCATTATAGACTATATACCATTAAAACACAAGAGGCAAGCTGAGATATACTGTGACATGGCTAAAAATGAAGTTAGAGAAGTGGATGTGAGGATGGAATCTGATGATGTGTTAGTGAGTAATAAGCTTGCTGATGTTGATGATGATAGTGAGAGTAATGAGTCCGATGAATGTGAGGACTTTGATGATAGTGAGTATGACAGTAGGGAGGATGATATGTTGTATGATACCAATGTAGATGTAGATGCAAAGTACACAGGGGTATCAGAAAATGACATTGAGAAGGGGAGAGATAAAGAAAAAGGCAAGGATAAAGTTGAATGGACAAGGGGTAATAGTGGTATAGGATTGATGGATGAACCTGATTACGATTCAGATGATGGACTTGATGGTATTTCAGTGAGGATGCTGACCATTCTAAACCAAAGGGAAGGGTGTTTAATCCTATGTTTGAGTTGATGATGATATTAAAGGATCATAAAGAGTTTCAGTAGCCTGTGAAGAGACATTCCATTCTTGAGGGTGTGCAGATTTATTTTACGAAACAAACTAAGAACAGAGTTAAAGCTATATGCAAAGCCCGTGTAGGTGGAAATGTGCTGCAACAAGAGAACAACATAACAATCAATTGATGGCAAAGGTGTTAAATGCAGAGCATGCAAACAAATATATCAACTCAAAGTGGACTGCTGAAAATTATGTAAGTGATTGAAAAGACAATCCTAAGACTACAACAAGCTTCATAAATAGGAAAGTTTTTACTGATCATAGTATGAATATTTCCAAGTATCAGGTTTATAGAGCTAAAAATAGAGCTTTTAAGTTAAGCAGTGTTGAGGAGCAATACGCAAGATTGTGGGACTATGGTAAAGAACTCAGGATAAGGAATCCAGGATCAACGGTCGTAATGAAATTGGTTGATGGGAGTGTTGAGAGGGGAGAGCCAACATTAGAGAATTTATGTTTGTTTCCAAGGTTGAAGGAGGTCTTTAAACTGATAAGTGATAAGATACAAAAAGATTCATAGTTATTTTTGTATATATATTCTGATTTAGTTTCCTATTATTTGTAGATATCTTCCAATATTTATTGTAATCTTCTCTCTAGAATTCTTAGTCAAGTAACCTAGGTCAAGAGTTGTATATAAACATCAAGAGTATCAATAATATATGTTATGCTTTTCTCTCTCAAATATTGTTCTTTCTATATGATATCAAAGCCTTCGATCCACCCCTCGTATCCTTCTTTTTCCGGCAGCCCCCACCCTTCTTCAGTTTTCGACAGCCTCCCTTTCTCCTCTCTCTTCGGCTACACACCCTAATTCCCTGCCATGGCCTCTCCTGCCTCGACCATAGCCAATTCGGCTGACCCCTCCTCACCTCTTATTCTTGTTAATCTCTCTCATTGCATCAAACTTACCCCTCTCACTTACCTTCTATGGGCCTCTCAGCTTCAATCTCTACTCTTTGGCTTAGATCTACTCAAGTTTGTTGATGGATCGCACCCCCAACCACCGGCCAAAATCACTACCAATAATCAAAAATCTAACAATTCTGCTCACATCACTTGGAATCGACAAGATCGACTTCTCTTAGGCTCTCCTTGGCACCCTTGACACCACCATCGCCCCTCTAGTTCTCCAAGCAAAAACATCCAAAGAGGCTTAGGATATTCTCCAAACTACTTATGCAAACCCATCCCTGGGCATATCCTTCAAGTCAAGGATAACCTCGATTCTCTCACCAAATCCAATCTCACCATTGGCGATTACATGCACGCCATCAAAGCTAAGCTTGCACCAAAAAATTGGCCATCCTAGGAAAACCAATGGATCCTGAAGATATTATTGCCAAAACTCTAAAAGGTCTTGATTATGAGACCTACAAGCCAATTATTGATTCGGTTAGGGCTCGTGACATTCCTATCTCCTTCGAGGCACTCCATGAAAAACTTATTCATCATGAGCTTACCATAAAACACAATACCACACCCACCTCCTTTCCTGCTTCCGCCCACATAGCCCAAAATTGCAGCCCCTCCTACAAACCAAACACTCGCCCAAATCCTTCTCCTCCTCTCCTTCCCACGCCCACACCCCCTTCTTCTTACAATCCTAACCCTTTCAAGGGTAAATGCCAATATTGTAGCTACACAGGCCATGTCATATCCCAATGTCTACGTTTCAAACGAGACTATCCGAGTGTTGTCTTCCCCACATCGAACATTTTATTTTACAAAGTTTTGTAATCTTCAAGAACAATAGAATATCAACAAGAACAATGAATTTTTCTAATGTCCCTATTGTTAATAATCAGCAAAATTGGTTACAATTGAACATCTGGTAGTTTAGAATGATAGAATAGGATTCTTTTGTGCCCTTGCATTGAGTTACTAGTGTAATTGCTCAACTTTCATCTATGAACTAGTATTACAAAAACAATTACCTATGCCCTTGCATTGCTTAAGCTGGTTCAAAATCAAAGTTTCTGGAGTCGGGTGCTTAAAAACCATGATGTTTATGGCCTCAATCGAACAATTCAATGGATAGTTAGCAAGTGGCGAGCGATGCAATTGATTTATATCATCAATCATAGGTTCATAGCAATACAAGTCCGTATTTTGAACACTTGTGTGCTGTTAGATTGATAACACATCTGTGTCTGTGGTCGAAATTATAAGCTTGATGAATCAAACGCTTGACTGTGTTTAACAAAAACAATCTCAGTGTGATCGCTCTAACAGAATATTGAGTACAATTGAGATTGATTGTTCTTTCATTTAAAATCAATTTAGCAGTAAATGTTCTATTTATTTTGTTGATATACAAGTTGGTGGCATATATCTGTAGTTTCTGTTAAGGATCCTGCTTTTGTCATGGTAATTAGGCCCCGTTTGTTTCACCGTAAAACATTTTTCGGAAAATGTTTTCCGTAAAATAACTCGTTTTCCGGTGTTTGGTTGTTTTCCGAAAAATGGAGAAAACGTTTTCCGGAAAATATTTTACGCCCTTCCTAAGTAAAACGACTTACTGACCTTGTCCTAAGTAAAACATTTTCCGAAAAATATTGCCCTTCATGTACAACTCTTATTTCACAAGGTACAACATTCTACTTCCTCATAATAATAATAATAATAATAATAATAATAAAAAGAATAATAAAAATAATAATAATAATAAAAATAATAAATAATAATAATAAAAAAATAAAAATAAAATAATAATAATAATAATAATAATAATAAATAATAATAATAATAAAAATAAATAATAATAATAATAATAAATAATAATAATAATAATAATAGTAAATAATAAATAATAATAAATAAAATAAATAATAATAATAATAATAATAATAATAATAATAATAATAGTAAATAATAAATAATAATAAATAAAATAAATAATAATAATAAAAAATAATAAATAAATAAATAAAATAATAATATATAATAAATAATAAATAATATTAGTAATAATAATAATAATAATAAATAAAAAATAATAAAAATAATAATAATAATAATAATAATAATAATAATAATAATAATAATAATAATAATAATAATAATAATAATAATAAAACAATAATAATTGAACATACCAAAAGTGTCGAGTTGGGCAAAGTGGGTAAAGCCCAATCATATACAGCCTTAACTCCCACATTCTCAATGATCCTGGCCCAATCAAAGCAAGGCCCAAGGCCCATCTCAAATATCAGTTGACTAAGTCCATGGACCGACCTAACAGGTCCCGACCTAACTTAGTCCGACCTCAGAATCCGTATTACAATTCGGGTACGAACCATGCTCTACCCGACAGTCAGGTCGACCATCCCTCGAATGGCAACCTCGACCTAAACAACAAGTGACGACCTGACACTTGCCGGCGTATTTGGTTGAACAATTCTCATAACCACATCCCTACAAATCAGGGACCGTTATAGGCACGTTCCCACGACCAAGTAACAGCCGCTACAATCTCGGAGCACATGTCGCCTCCCCAAAAATACACCACTCTTGTCTATAAATACTTCATCACTACCAAACGGTGAAAGGTAACTGCCATTTTGCTATTGGAATTCATTTATTCAATACATTTTGAGCAATATTCAACTGTGATCTTACTCTCACGCCCGAGCGTCTTCGCCGGAGACACATCCGGCTAGTCGTGGGTTCTGATTTCAGGTCAAGGAGTCAGGTGATTCGTCCTGCCACGTGGAGGAAGATTGATAAGCACAATTCCTGTAGCATCAGTTTGGTTCCATTGTCGGGAATCGTGCTTTAGCTTGACCTCGAAAACTCCATCAACCTACAACAATGGTGACTTCAGACGGACATGTATCTGAGGCTTCACTTGGGCACGAAGAAGAAAACAACAACAACACGAACGCAAACGCCGAAAACCTGAACTTGCCTCCTCCCCCCACCAAATCGGCCTCATGATAGAGCCACGCGTTCTACCAGTGTTGTTGATGGCAGGGATTGCACGACACGAGGAGAGGGAAAAGGCATATGGAAGGACAAGGAGTACCACCTCCTCCTAAGCGTCCAACTGGACATGTGAACATGGGAAACGGGCGAGTCCCTCGGCTAATCCCATGAGCAAGAAGGAAATGATCTTTGAAGCGAGCTCGAGATTCTTGCCGATTTGATAGCTATGGAGGAAGCGGAAGCGAGCCGATATTCGTTCAGAAAGGATTGCTCCCTCCCAAGTCTCCAACAGACAGCAGGCCAGGAGTGCTAGGCCAAATGAAGGTGTGGGGCAAAATGGCGAGGACAGGATAGTTCAGCGAGCCCCCACTATCGTTCATGTGCCAAGTCACGACCTCAGGGCTAGCCTCACCAGAAATAGGGAGCAGGAGGCTCAGTCTGATTTGAGGACGCAATTAACCGCCAACCGATACAGATGCATTTCCCGGTACGGACACGAGAGATCGGGGTCTCATAGAGACGAGAGGAACGGGCGCGGAGGTCGCCTATAAGAGAGGAGGCGCGGAGTCGCCACTCGGGGATAATAGGCGCGGTCGCCACATCCGTGGAGATAGGCGCTGGTCGCCACAAAGAAATGACAGGCATAGATCTCCAGTTCGATCAGAGAGGGCTCATTCTCACAGAGACAGGAGGAGTAGGCAGGTAACTCCCCCCAGAAGTGAAGGTCAGAAGTCAAATGCTGTTCCCCCTCCAGGAGATGAAAGACCCGACGCTCGGGAATGGTTGTTGATGAAAAAGAAATTTGAACAATGGGAGGAGAAGAAAAAGAAGACTGGAAAGGTTGAACGAGTTGATTTTGCTCTTCGACCTCTATCCAAGGAGATGAGAGACAGTCGACCTCCTCCAAGTTTCAGACTTCTCCTACTGGAAAAGTACTCTGGAGCCGCAATGCAGAAGTCACATAGCACACCTGGAAGCCACGATGTGCTTTGTCGCCAATGAAGACGACAATATGTGCAAAGCCCTAATAAGTACCCTCACAGGAGCAGCTTTGACGTGGTTTAATGGGTTGGCAGCTGGCAGCATAACCACCTGGACGTGTTTAAGAACAAAATTCCTGGATCGCTTCTCGACAGCTGGAGCTCGGAAAGTAACAGTGACTGATCTAAACAACTTGGTGCATGCCAAAAATGAAAGCTCCATGAGCTACTTCACCAAGTTTAAATAAATGGTTGACAAGATTGAAGAGGATCTCACCGACAGAGAGGTGATCAATTGCTTCCGGAGTGGTATTTCCTCGGAAGACATGGATTATGAGCTCACACAGTTAAATGCAGTCACAACTCGACAGGAGTTGTTCGAAAAGGTGTATAACGTTGCTCTGGCCGAGGAAAGGAAAGAGAAGAAGAATGGTAAGAGCCCCAAGGTTGAGGTCGCCGATGATAAGAAAGACCCCAACAAGAACGGAGGAAACAATAAAAATGGGAAGAACAGGACTAGGGCAACAGAGAAGGTGCCCGAGGCTTTCACTCCCCTTACGGTGAGTCAAACAGAAATTATGAATGCCATCGAGCTAGCTCCTCCTGTCCCAATGAACCCAGGCAACAAGTTTAGGAGAGACAACAGCAAGTATTGTGATTACCACAAGGACACGGGTCATCTAACAGAAGATTGTTTGGGTTTGAAGCGTATTATCCAAAGAATGGTCGACACAGGGAGGCTCGGCGCTTATGTGAAAAGGCCTCAAGCCGGTGGGGGCGAGCAGCCAGCAGGTGGACAGCAAGGACCGAGGCAACCTAGATTGAACACAGGGGGTCATTGCTTGAACAAGCAAGCAACACGGCCATCAAACACAAGATCTTTCGGCTCAACAAAGCCCCGCATGTACCTCGAGGAGAGATGTAAGAGATGAAGTGATCAGCTTCTACCCTCATGAATTGGCAACTAATACGGCGGCTAGGGAGCAAGTTCTCGTCATCCCAGGTCTCATAGACGGATGTACGACGAGCAGACTCTTAGTCGACATGGGGGCCTGCAAGGATATCTTGTTCTACAAGACTTTTAAAGAGATGGGTCTTAATGACGAGCAGTTGGAAAGATATGATGGCAGGTTGGAGGGCTTCACCAACCATCGAGTTGATGCTAAAGGCCAGATAGAGCTCGACGTCGACCTAGGCCATCACCCCCAAAGGATTGTGTCGAAGGTACAATTTATCGTGATTGATGTAAATAGTGACTACGCTGCCATACTTGGTATTCCTGGTCAGGTCGCTCTTGGAATGGTGGCATCGATCCCTCATCAACGAGTCAAGTTCCCCACACCTGCTGGAGTAGGCTGCGTACAAGGCACAGCTCGAGCCTACTTGGACCATGTTCTTCGGGAAAGAAAGAAGAGGGCTAGAGATCGAAACGGCAGACGGTTATTTAAAGTTGTCTCAATCAGTCACCAAAACTACTCGACTATCTACAATCACCAATGTGGAAGAGTCGACCTATCGCTCAAATGACGAGGTCATGCTTGAGTCGACACGTCACTCTAACACCACAGAGGTCGATTCAGATGTAGTTATGGTCGACCAAGTCCTCATAGGCAACCTATGCCTCCAGATCGACAATAACTCGGGGGCCACCACCACCACCAGCGAGGTTGCAGACAAGTTAGATGATATGATAGCTGAAGAAGCTCCACATTTGGGAGCCGAGGAGAGATAAAGGGTCAGGGAGATAATCATCGAGACTCTACAATTCAGGGATGGACCAGAGCTAGAAGCTGTGGACGAACTAGAGTCAGTAATCACTAACCCTTCCTACCCCGACCAAAAAATTCAGATTGGAAAGCAGCTATCAGTTGAGGAGCGAGCAGAAATCATCGAGCTACTCAAAGGGAGCAATGATGTCTTCGCATGGAAAGTAGAAGACATGAGGGAAATCAAGGAAGAGGTCGCTGTTCACAGACTTGAAGTCAACCCGACCATAAAGCCTAGACCCCAAAAGTTGAGAAGTTTTGCTCGAGATAAGGAGGAGGCCATAAAAACTGAGGTACAAAAACTTTTGAGTGCAGGTATAATTAAAGAGGGCCACTCATACAACCTGGTTGGCCAACGTGGTCATGGTGAAGAAGTCAAATGGCAAATGGAGGATGTGCGTCGACTTCACCACTCTAAGCCTTGCTTGCCCCGAAGGATAGCTATCCTCTTCCTAGAATCGACAAGCTTGTTGATTCCATTGCCGGCCACTCTACTCTCGGTTTCTGGATGCTTACTCGGGGTACCACCGCATAAAGATGCACAAGGATGACATTGTGAAAACGGCATTTCAAGCGAAGTTTGGAGGCATCTTGCTATAACATGATGCCCTTTGGATTAAAGAATGCAGGGGCGACTTATCAAAGGATGGTGAACAAAGTCTTTGCCTCTCAAATTGGCCGAAACATGGAGGCCTACGTCGACGATATGGTCATCAAAACAAAGACCGGACATCACGTGGTCGACCTAAAGGAAACATTCGCCAATTTGAGAGCGAACGACATGAAGCTCAACCACTAGCAAGTGTGTATTTGGTGTAGGCTATTTGGAAAGTTCCTTGGGTTTATGGTATCTCAACGAGGTATAGAGGCTAATCCGAGAAAAAATAAAGGCTTTAGTCGACATGAAAGCCCCCACCAAGTATCAAAGAAATGCGGCGACTTAACGGGAGAGTAGCGGCTCTTGGTCGTTTCATATCTAAGTCGGCCAGAGAGGTCTCTCCCCTTCTTCAAGGCATTGAGGGGACAAAAAAAATTTTGAATGGACGACCGAATGTCATTCGTCGTTCCAACAACCGAAGGATTACCTCGCTACTCCACCTCTCTGAGTAGCCCGACTCACCGGTGAAACCTTATTTGTGTATACGTCTGCTGGAGACAAGTTGGTTGCAGCAGTTTGATTAGAGAGGATGAAGGGCTTCAAAACCGTATACTACATCAGCAAGGCCTTATCGGATGTGGAGAGCGAGATACTATAATGCCGAGAAGGTCGCTTATGCTCTAGTCGTGCCTTCAAGGAAGCGAGCTTATTTCTTGGCTCACCCACCGTGGTTCTTACTAATGCGCCTTTGAGAAAGATATTGCACAAGCCGGAGAGTTCAGGTCGATCGCTCAATTGGTCAATTGCCCTTGCGAATTTGACATTGAGTATCGACCTCGAAAGGCACTAAAGGCTCAAGCTCTAGCGAGACTTCTTGGTCGAGCTTACGTTCACCAAGGAAGACGATCGGCGAGCTCCAAAGGAAAAGGTTAAAGGAAAAGAGCATGAACTCCACCCGCCGTTAATCTACCCGATGATTCTTTGGAAAGTTTACTCGGATGGATCGCCAACCAAAAATGTTAGTGGAGCAGGGATTGTCTTGATCGAGCGGAGTGCAGGAACCGTGTACGAGGAATCACTAAGGTTCAAGTTCGAGGCTTCCAACAACCAGGCTGAATATGAAGCTCTGATAGCAGCTATAGAGTACGCCAAGTGTTTTGGAGCAACTAAGATCATGGCTTATTGTGATTCACAACTGATAGTTAACCAGGTCAGAGGCGAATACGAGGTACTTAGCTCCACGTTGATTAAATACTGCGACCTAGTGAAGGAGCTGATAGAGGATTTAGAATTACAGGAGATTCGAGAGGATTGGAAGGGAGGACAACGAGCTAGCCGACCTCCTCTCGAAACTAGCCACCTCAGATGAGACACATGATGAACCCATCTCCTTCCTCGAAAATCCAGCTTATGAAAGAGTAAAAATTCAATGCATAGATGATCCCTCAAGAAATTGGACTCATGAGAAGTGTTGAATCGAGGAAATAAAGGCGTACCTAGAAAGCGGCGAGCTGCCTGATGACGAGAAGAAAGCTCGAGCTATCAAAAAGAAAGCTCCAAGATACGTCATTCAAGGAGGCGACCTATTCAGAAGATCCTACACTCGACCATTGCTAAAGTGTATCCACCCTCAAGAGGTCGCCCTATTGATACATGAAGTACACAGTGGGATTTGTGGCGGACACCCGGGGGCCAGGACCCTTGCTGACAAGTTAATCACCTTGGGGTACTACTGGCCACACATGAGAGCTGATACTCATAATTTTGTTCAACAATGTGATCAATGCCAAAGGTTTGCCAACTTACCTCATATGCCTACAACCGAGCAGACTCCAGTAATTGCAGCTTGGCCATTCGACATGTGGGGTGTCGACTTGATTGGACCCTTCCCTCCCGCCCGAGGAAATTGCAAGTATGTGATCGTTGCCATAGATTACTTCACTAAATGGGTTGAGGCCAAACCATTAGCTCGCATCACAGAGGAAAACGCTATCAACTTCATTCACGATTTCATTTGGTGTCGATTTGGGTTTCCTCGAGCCATAGTGTCTGACAACGGACTGCAGTTCTCCAGAGCCTTCGAAGCAGAGATGAATCGGGTTGGAATCAAGCATTGGCAATCCTCTGTCGCCTATCCTCAAGGAAATGGGCAAGCTGAGGCAGCAAATAAACTTGTTCTATCTTCGCTCAAGACAGGTCTCGTAGGTCGACGTAACAATTGGTTGGACGAACTCCCCCTTGCTCTTTGGGGCGCTTCGTACAACCACTCGGGGCCTACAGGGGAAACCCTTTTGCTCTCACATATGGATCGAGGCCATGGCACCCGCCGAGCTCGATTTCCCTCTTGCCCGAGTGACTTTCTTCAATCAGGAGTAGAATGACATCAACAGATTGATCGACTTGGATCTAGTCGACGAGAAGCGAGATACGGCTTACCTTCGAATGGTCAACTACAAGCAGCGAACTAAAAGTTACCACGACAAGAAGGTCAAGGCAAGGTCATTCCAAGTAGGGGACCACATGTTGAGAAAGATCGCAGCAACGGGTAGAAGGACCCAGCAGAATAAGCTATCTCCTAACCGGGAAGGTCACATGTGGTTACTCGAGTCGTCAAGGAAGGAACCTACATGATAGCTCACCCTGGAGGAGAGGAGTTGAAACATCCTTGGCACGCCACCCACCTCATCAAATACTACTTCTAGTTTTCAGTTCCCAATTTCAAGCTTGTGTTAATTCTAGTTTCAAATTGATGTAAGCATGTTCCCTACTTCAATGAAAAGCGCAGTTCATTCGATCAAACATAGTGTTACACTCACCCTAACAAGCTCGACTCTTAGTCAGCTTCGTTCTAACAAGCTCGATTCTTAATCAGCTTTGTCTATTTAACAAGTCCGACTCTTAGTCGACTTCGTTCTAACAAGCTCGACTCTTAGTCAGCTTCGTTCTAATAAGCTCAATTCTTAATCAGCTTTGTCTATTTAACAAGTCCGATTACTAATCGACTTCGATCTAATTAGCTCGACCCTGGGTCAGCTTCAATATTGTGAACAGGTTCGACTCATAGTCAATCTCGTTCGAAAAAAAGTTAACCAAGTTTGAGGTCGACTAAATCAATAAAGATCAAGTCGCCTCTAAGCTCAAATTGACTCATTTATCCTATCTATATCTAGCTCGATACTTACTTCAAAAAGCATACTACATGCAATAAAGAGAGGTCGACTACGATTAAATATGAACAAGTCTCCCAAAAACGGGCTAAGACTTGGGAAAATAAACTTGCAAAAGTATCCTGCCTCCCAAAAAATAGGGCCAAGGCATCCAAATATTCAAGAAATCAAAAGAACAAAAGTGTTTTGGGGCTTGTTCCATTACATAGAGTTCATCCAAAATCAAATAGCTTGATCGGAGACATTGTGGTCGTCGGTAGCAGCTCGATCTTCGTTCATGGGTTCAGGTTGTTGAGGGCTCAAGGGCTTACCCGACTCCGAGAAGACCTGATGGTCGAACTCACCCTCCGCCTCCATCTCATCCTGATCCTCCATATCTGCTAGCTCTTGTAAGGCCACATCAAAGGTCCTGGGGGCCAACGCTGGGGCTACCCAAGGCTCACAGTGCTCTTCTTTGTCTTCTCGAGCAATATGGGCTAGATCGTCTTCGTTGTAAGGCACCAATGAATGACCCCCTTTAGCCGCCATGTCATACTGAGGAGCATATGCCCATTGAGCAAGCTGGTCCAAAAAGACTCCAGAATCAGGGTCGACTAAAGCCCGACGGGCCATGTGACGCTTACCCAGCTCTAGGAATACCCTAGCTTTGGCAATGATGGAGTCAAAGTATTCATCTCCCTCTTTGAATTGATCGACAGCTCTCTTAGCAGCGACCTGGAGCTCCTCCTTCCATATGGCCCTAGCAGCATTGTGCTCTTCATTCAGTTTGGTCAAGAAGGAATCTCTTTCTTGAAGGATTTGGGAGTGTGGCTAGCTCTTTCTTAGCCTTATCGAGCTCCAAGCGATCGGCGTCTCTCTCCTTGGTCACTTCAGCAACCCTAGCATCAGAAGCCTTCAAATCCTCCAAGGCTTTATCCTTATCCGCCAGTGTATTAGTCTGCAGAAGCTTCAAAGCATCATAGGAGGAGTCCAAATCGTTGTATGTCTCCTTAAGCTCATTGAAGGCCTGAGTTTTCTTGGATAAGTCCTTAAGGACCTGCCTCTCTCTCTCGATGGAGGCCCTCCAAGAGCTTTTAGCCTGCTCGATCATAGTAAGATTCTACACACATGGAAAGCAGACAAGGATTAGCTCGAAGATCGATCTAACGAACTAAAGAAACAAGCGACAAGGCAAAAAAGGAAAACTAAAGGATTACCTCGCAGTGTGCCATCCCAGATCGAGCTGAGAATTCCTCAGGGGTCATCCCCTTATCTGCAAAGTGGGCCAGGAGGTCGACGTCAATAGCCCTCCTGACCACCACCTGACCCAGGCTCATCTCGGGGCAGCGACGACTCAAACTGTTCACCCCATCAAAAGGAGGCACATCGCTCAATCTGCTGATCTTATCCTCTAAAGACTCTGGACGAGTAGGAGATGGAATCGGAGGAGGAAGTTGGCTGGATGAGACGGACTTTCCCTTCTCGGTCCTTGATCTTTTCCTAGAATTCAGGGGTTGGTCATCCACATCCACCATCACATCATCTTCTTCAATATTTACAATCTCCGAGAGGGCTTGCTTCAACTGTTCTCGCACTTAAGTCCTGCATTGGCTTCGGTAGTTGGGTCGGAGCTCAAATTGGGCTTATCGGATTTATTGGATTCATCACCATCCTCAGTCCACATCCACAGGTATGACTGGCACGCTCAACAAGGGATCCTCGCATTCAGCCATCTCCATCGGAATCATGCCAACATTATCCTTTGATAGCAACTTCATTCCTTCTCGCAGCCTTCTCTTTCTCTATTAGCTCGAGCGTTAGCGGCACCGTGAGTTTTCTTGGCTTTCTTCTGTCCGACACCACCGGTATACGACCCATATTTGCCTCTTGCTCGGGGGTCGAAGCGCACAAAAATCAAGGTGACAAACTATTAATGGCGAGTTCGGCAATTAACGAGCTAAGAAATGCGAGTTAAGCAATGGACGAGCTAAAGGTTGTCTACCCCATTCAAAGTATTTTCTATCTGCAAATCACGAGTTAACCATAGGAAAGCAAAATGTCCTACATGCAATGTTCTACATACGAGCACTAGTTCTATGTACGAGCCAGTCATATACGAACCACGAGATCTAGCGCATAAGTATCACAATCAAGTCAAGCTATTCATACATACAAAGTTAACGAGATAAAGGGCGAGTAAAGAAGGACGAAACGAGGATATCTTACCACCAGCGTGCTCTCCATTCTCTTTGCAATAGTTGGCAGTTTTCCTACATTGCTGGCACTTGTCCTCAAATTTGGCCAATGCGTGGGTAACCCAGTCGGGATATATTGTGCCCCTACCAATGGCCACCAAGGGTTGCACCTCACCCTCCAGCCATCATCCCCGCTTGGATGAAGTTATATTTGGTGGTGAGCGAGACTCTCCCAACTTAAAGAGCCTTTGTCGCTAGTCGACACAACTTCTTGTATAATTCAAAGTGCCAGATTGGCTCCCAATAATCACTCTCATCTAAGGGCTCTGAATCCTCAGTGGGCAGGGGAAATTCCCATCCAAACCTACTCTCTACTACAACCACATGAGTGTTCCAGCCACTATGTTTACTGGGGTGGTTAGTGAAAAGCTTACGCGAATTGGGTTTGGAGGGGGTACTGATGGTCATCTCCTCTCCACTATACTTGATGCAGAAGAATTCCTTAAACACTCTCATGCAAGGTTCATATCCTAAAAACCTACAAACCATAGCAAAACATACCAGGACCCTACAGGTATTAGCTCCGAGCTGAAGGGGTAAGGCATTGGCGCACTCCAAGAATTCATTGATAAAAGGGTCGAGTGGCAACCTAAGGCCGGCCACAAATTGGCCATAGTAAAAAGCTACCCTAGTGGCATCTCTAGCATAGGTCGACTTGAATTTGGCCCTGAAATCCGGCTTAGTATAGATGGTCGCCCTGTAATCCTCTTTTTTCACCTCACAAAACTCATGGATCACACTATATCTGGAGGGCAAGTTCTTCTTTCCACGCAATGGCCCTTGGGGAACATAACCTCTCTCATTCTTCCCAGGCACAACTGAATCATCGAAGGCATCCACAATTCTGGGGCCTGAAGAAGTCGAAGCAGCATTTCCTTCTTGAGTTGTCATATCTGTACAAGAAGAAGGGGAAACAGGGGAGTCAGTCCTATGATCACGTTCAGTCGACCTACCTAAGGACGACCTAGACTCCCCTGGAAAACCTATTCTGTTCCTAAGGAAAGAGGGTTTGTGAACATCCCTAACATAAAACAAGGTGATATGGTCGAGCAATTCGTGAAATAGATGAAAAGCGACAACATTTGAGTCGTCAATCACTAAATTTTCAATATCTCCTGCAACGGGCAACCCTATTTCACTGAAATTCAACTCCCACCTGGTCAAGATAGAGGCACACTCGCTCAATGACATCTCTCTCCACTCACCGTTTATGTGCTTACATACCCTACGGTTAACAGTGCAATACCCGTACCAAGCTCCTGGTTCACTACTAAAGGTCCTAGCCATGGCGGAAATGAACACAGAACATAAATTAAAACCCTAAAGCAAGGGTACGAGAGAAATACCTCAATTGATTGCAGAAAGGGGAGTCGTAGCCGAAGACGCAAAGCTTGGATTAAAACCTACTGCAATTCCGTGATTATCGCCAAGAAGGTATGAGAACTTGAAAACGGTAAAAGTTCTAAATGGAGAAGGATTTTGCAATTTATATTTTCCAAAATTGGAAAGGAAAAAAGAAAATTCAAAAAATAAATTCCATATTAATGGTGGAAACGGTTCCCAAGACGGATTATCAAATGTCTAAATTGAAATCATTACAAAATACAGCGCTCCTTCATCTCCGACCGTTCGTTGCCAACGTCCAGGATTGTGCCACGTCATCAAAGGTCGACTATACCTCAGAACGAGTATCGACCTGCGAGTAAAACAATTCTCATCAAAGATCCTCTTAACTTCCAAGTCGACGAAGTCAACTCGTAAGTTGGGGGCCACTGAACATACCAAAAGTGTCGAGTTGGGCCAAGTGGGTAAAGCCCAATCATATACAGCCTTGACTCCCACATTCTCAATGATCCTGGCCCAATCAAAGCAAGGCCCAAGGCCCATCTCAAATATCAGTCGACTAAGTCCATGGACCGACCTAACAGGTCCCGACCTAACTTAGTCCGACCTCAGAATCCGTATTACAATTCGGGTACGAACCATGCTCTACCCGACAACAGTCGACCATCCCTCGAATGGCAACCTCGACCTAAACAACAAGTGACGACCTGACACTTGCCGGCGTATTTGGTTGAACAATTCTCATAACCACATTCCTACATATCAGGGACCGTTATAGGCACGTTCCCACGACCAAGTAACTGTCGCTACAATCTCGGAGCACATGTCGCCTCCCCAAAAATACACCACTCTTGTCTATAAATACTTCATCACTACCAAACGGTGAAAGGTAACTGCCATTTTGCTATTGGAATTCATTTATTCAATACATTTTGAGCAATATTCAACTGTGATCTTACTCTCACGCCCGAGCGTCTTCGCCGGAGACACATCCGGCTAGTCGTGGGTTCTGATTTCAGGTCAAGGAGTCAGGTGATTCGTCCTGCCACGTGGAGGAAGATTGATAAGCACAATTCCTGTAGCATCAATAATAATTAAAAATAATAATAATAATAATAAATAATAAATAATAATAATGATAATAATAAAAAGAAATAATAATTAAAAAATAATAATAAAAAATAATAATAAAAAATAATAATGATAAAAAAAATAAAAAAAATAAAAAATAACAATAATAATAATAAAAACAATAATAAAAACAATAATAAAAACAATAATAAAAACAATAATAATACAATAATAATAAGTAAAAAATTTTCCTAAGTAAAACATTTTACGCCCTTCCTAAGTAAAACATTTTACAGGAAAATATTTTACAGGAAAACATTTTTCGGAAAACGTTTTCCGGAAAATCGGAAAACGTTTTCTTGAAAACGTTTTCCGGAAAACCTTTTACGTCGAAACAAACTTAGCCTTAATGTTTGGCTTTTTACGATTCTGAGGTTTACTGGGTGCTCCTTGTTAGGCCAAATTGGTAGGAAAATAGGCTAGAGGGGGGGTGAATAGCTTTTTTGCAATTTAAAAGAAAACGCTTTGTAAATCAAAGTCACTAATCGGCAAGAGATACTTTGATCAGTATGCGCAGCGGAGAAGATGTGACTAGGTTTTAAACTCACACAAATCAGTAAGAAAATGTTTTAAAGCTTGGTTTAACACTAAAGTATTTCTTAAAAAGGTTATGCAGTTGCAAGTTGTTTGGTTTAAGGAAAAACTAATGAGATCAGCAAGATGAACTAGGTTGCCCAATCGGCAAGATAAGTGATAGTGCAAAGTGAAGCAAACACCCACAAGGTATTTGGAGAGGTTCACATACTGCTACGTCCTCTACCAAGTTTGGTCAAAACTTGAATTTCAGTAAAGCTCACTATCAGTAAATCATAGTCTATTACAAGAACGGCTTTGCCGGTTACAAAGTGTTTAAATCTAGAGTCTACTGATGACAGGTGTGTGTGAATCTCAATCAATGCACTCCAAAGATTGTCTTGTTTGGGAGTGCTTACAGATTTGATTTTGTGCACAAGTGTAGGTCCTAATAAATATCTAATTATTTTCTAGACTTAAATGCTTGAGCTTCAATAAATGCTTCAAGCTTTTCTCTTCAATGCAACAACCAACGTCTTCAATGCTCTAAGTCTTGTATTTATACTTGGAGAGGATAGAGCTGTTGTCTTGGACGGAGTAGGTGAGAATTTGAATTACGGGGCTGGTTAGGTGAGGAGCAATACGTATCTTTGCATTTAATGAAGGAGATACGAGGTACAGGCATGCCTGCTTAGTCCAACAGGTAAAAAACCCTTTGTCTCAACCGGTTACCTGCAAATGCAGACAAAAGACAAAGTAAAGCTAAAAATAGCTCGTGTGTCAGAACTAGCAGAATGGTAGTAGCAGAGAAGTTTAACTAATTTCAACAAACAAGTACAATAAAGAGAGAGGGATATGACCGTTGACACTGGCAGAGCATCCTAGGAAGAATATCTTGAGTGTACTGGTTGACTGTCTTGCTGATTTATGTTGCTGGATGAAATATTCATGCTGGTGGAGAGCTTCTTTCTGGTTGAGGTCCTTACCGGCCCGAAAGAATTTCTTCTGATGGTTACCATCTTGTCCTCACCAGCAAGTCTGCAGACGGAAAGAGTTTACACTGTCACAAGGTATCAGCAAGATATCCAAAAAATAAAATCTAAGTAAAATGAGGGGTCTCTAACTAACCATAATGATTGGGGTTAAGCAATTCTAAATCTATAGATATATTTGACCTAACACTTTTTTTTTTTATTTCTTCTCTTTGTTTTGCATATATTTAAGCGTCTCCATATAATTGATGCCTTTTTCCTTGTAGTATAAAACATATGTAGGGTTGCTAGTGGTGGGAACAAGTTGGAAACTGATTAGAAATGTTTGATTATTAAAATACATGTGTGCCCTTTATCAAGGCTCTTTGTGTACCTTCTGGAACAATTGAAGCTTTAGTTCCACTGAGGTATGTATCACGTTTTCAGTAAACGTTGTTTGATAAAAGTAGGCAAAGAGGTCTCTTTTGCAACATGGTCAAAACCTTTTTCTCATGTAAAACGGAGACAAACCAAAAAAGGAAAGTAAGAACCTTAAACTGGAATGGAGGGAGTATTATTTTTGGTCAATTTGATTTAATACTGATATACTGAGAATATTTGTTTCAAATTTATTCATGCCCAGTTTAGATTTACTCCTATTACTTGCCTTGGAAAAAGACCCCATTTGATCTAAAAGATGCAATAAATAATAGATGAAGTATTCATGTAACTAAATGCGACGCCAGCTTTCGTTTTTCATTTTTCCTTAATCACATTGACTTGTTTTCATTCAAAAAACTTGTTGCTTTATTGTCCTTTGGTATAGAGTTCACCTTTTCAATTCCATATTCAGCTTTCATCCAATTCGGTCCATGTGACTCTTACAAATCCAACGACATTGTTGAACTATCCGTTCTCCGACTGACACGTATACTGAGCATGTCTTTTATGACCGAAGCATGTGCGAAGCACGTGAAATGATAATGCAATGACATCGCTACCCTTACTATGGTAAAAGATAGGAATGCCCTCCCTAATTAATAGACTTTACTACCAATATACCTTGGCTGTTACAGTATATTGCTGATTTGCTGTTTTCAGTAAAGGTGTATACTTGCTGTTTTCAGTAAAGGTGTGTACTAATTATGTTGATTTAAAGAGTCTTTTTTGTTGTTGCAGATGGGTATGAAAAATAGGTCTAAATCTGCATCAGCTGGACTATGACATCCTAATTTAAGGGTGTTGAATAAACTAGCAGGAAGTGGGTTGGAGAAAGCCCATTTATGTAATTTCGACTATAAGGCCAATATGGAGATGCTGGATGTATTTAGAGAATACTATGACCGCAGTGGCCGGTATTTCACTATTAACAATGTTAGAATTGCACCTACGCTTGATGATGTGGTTAGGATTCTTGGCCTCCGTATTGACGGAATGACAGTTATAGGTGAAGAATTTGGGCCGAAGAAGACCGCTGAATTGTCTTTGGAGTTGCTTGGAGGTGATTATACATCTAAGACAAAGAGCGGGTCTGCTTTCGGTCTTCTTACTTTGAGAGATAAGTTCATGACAGTTCTCGATGAGGAGGAAGATATTGATAAATACGTTAGGGCCTACATTTTGTATATGTTAGGAACGGTTTTCCTAACCAGTATGACTTCTACCACCGTGCCAGGGATGTACCTTCCGCTGTTGAAGAATGTCAATGAAATTAACGAGTATGCATGGGGGCAGCTTTATTGGCTCATTGTTATTCAGAGCTTGGGAAGACTTAAAAAAATATGGGTTGGCCCAACCGCATTTATGGAGGTAAAATAGTTTTATTTTTTATTACATCTGTCTTCGAATAAATGTCACAATTTTCATTTCTGTTTGTCCCAAAATAAGTCACATTTTTAAAAATAGATAGTAGAAAGTTTGGTCATCTACCAATTGGATAAGTAAACCAAATTTAGGGGTACATTGGTTCATTCACTGCCAATAATATGCCATGTGCCTTGGTGTAACCATATTCGGACAACTGATAGTAATAATAAAAAATCCATCAGAGAGTGCAGAGTTGTAGAATATTCTCTCCTCTTAACACTTAGAAAATTCCATCACTACCTAAGTTTAATTGTTTTACAAATATTGAAATTATATACTTTGCAGGTGTTCTTCTTCGAGCAGATACCATCTCTCGTGGAGACATTATATCCCAAGTTTGGAGGTTTGGATATAATAACCAAAGCTGACCCTTTAGTGCGCTCTTACACTAATGCTCTGGAGTTGGTGAGTAAGAATAACCACAAACGAGCTAGCAGCGGTCAGATTCGAGCGTTTTTGGGTACAACACTTTAAGTTATTTGATGAAAGTCACAATTTAGCAATTTTGAATATCAATGAAGTGTTGTGCATGTTCCCACTAAATGTTCATGATGAGAAGCATTTGAAGAATGATACTGAATGTGTAAGTCTGATGAGCTTACACACTTATTCATTCAGTATGATGAGTTTAACAATGCTGCCTCTACTGTCATGAATCGTCTTTCCTAATCTATTTCACACTTATATTTGTCCCGGGTTTTGAGCAGGCCGTATGAGATTTTTGATTCATTTGTGCCTCAATCAATGGTGAACCAGCTGATTATAGCCCTTTCTTGCACAACAATTTTGAATTTCAATAAAGTGTCACTGATATGCCCACATAATGTTCATGAGAAGTTTGGGCGCCTGAACACTGACCTGGTGGAACAAACTACCCCCTTGATTAAAGCTTATTCCAGAAAACATAAAGAAGACTGGGCTTCCAAATATGAAGTGCATGTGTTGCGATGGTCGGAGTGGAAAGAACATCTAATTACACATAAAGCACTATTGGGGGTTGCTGAAATGGATGTGGATATAAGAGATTTGCTGCCGAATAATGCTGAGGACATGGGGAGGGACCAGGAGAGTCCTAGGGAAGAGGGTGAGAATAATGAGGAGAATCCTGAGGAAGAGGAGAATGGTGAAGCAAATGATGCCTATGATCGACGTGACGAAGAGGAAGAGGAGAATGGTGAAGAAACTGATGGCTATCACAACCAAAACAGTTCATTCCAAAGAGACAATTGGAGCCCATTCCGATTCGAACCCTCAACCCCGTCCGAATCCAGGCCATCACAATCCCCATCCTCAAGCCGACCCCCAGCCTCAAATCAATCCAAAGTTTCTGGGAATCAGGAGCCATCGCCCTTGTCCCCATCCTCAAGCAGATCCCCAACCTCAAATCAATCCAAAGTTTGTAAAGGGAAGCGGAAATGCACAGAAATGAATGGAAATGGGGAAAATAAACGCAGGGTCTTAACTAGAAAATCCGAACTTTCCAGAGAGATTTGAAGATTCTGGTGAATATGCCTCTATAATCCTCCGGATAAAACGCCAGTAATAGATATGTGGTTAGTTATTTTAAATTTTTACTCCCTTCGTCACAAAATGAATGCCCGTTTTTTGCTCTTGATCAAGAACAAAATGGACATTCATTTCGGGATGGTGGGAGTAGTTATTATAGATGTTGAATACAAAATGATGGACTCCCTAGCTCCAACATGTGATTCAACATCTATAATAACTACTCCCACCATCCCGAAATGAATGTCCATTTTGTTCTTGATCAAGAGCAAAAATGGACGTTCATTTTGTGACGGAGTAAAAATTTAAAATAACCAACCACTTACCTATTACTGGCGTTTTATCCGGAGGATTATAGAGGCATATTCACCAGCATCTTCAAATCTCTTGGGAAGTTTGGATTTTCTAGTTAAGACCCTGCGTTTATTTTCCCCATTTCTGTGCATTTCCGCTTCCCTTTAAAAACTTTGGATTGATTTGACGCTGGGGTTCTGCTTGAGGATGGGGATTACGATGGCCTGGATTCGGATGAAACTTTGGATTGATTTGAGGCTGGGTCGGCATGAGGATGGGGATTGCGATGGCCTGGATTCGATTCGGATGGGGTTGAGGGTTCGAATCGGAATGGGCTCCAATTGTCTCTTTGGAATGAACTGATTTGGTTGTGATAGCCATCAGTTTCTTCCCTTTCCTCAGGTCGATCATAGCCATCGATTTCTTCACCATTCTCTTCCCCTTCGTCACGTCGATCATAGGCATCATTTGCTTCACCATTCTCCTCTTCCTCAGGATTCTCCTGGTTCCTCTCCATGTCCTCAGCATTATTCGGCAGCAAATCTCTTATATCCACATCCATTTCAGCAGCCCCAATACTAGTGTTTTATGTGTAATTAGATGTTCTTTCCACTCCAACCATCGCAACACATGCACTTCATATTTGGAAGCCCAGTCTTCTTTATGTTTTCTGGAATAAGCTTTAACCAAGGGGGTAGTTTGTTCCATCAGGTCAGTGTTCAGGAGCCCAAACTTCTCATGAACATTTTGTGGGCATATCAATGACTCTTTGTTGAAATTCAAAATTGTTGTGCAAGAAAGGGCTATGATCAGCTGGTTTACCATTGATTGAGGCACAAATGAATCAAAAATCTCATACGGCCTGCTCAAATCCTGGGACAAACATAAGTGTGAAATGGATTAGGAGAGACGATTCATGACAATAGAGGCAACATTGTTAAACTCATCATACTGAATGTACAAGTGTGTAAGCTCATCAGACTTGCACATTCAGTATCATTCTCCAAATGCTTCTCATGAACATTTTGTGGGAACATGCACAACACTTCATTGATATTCAAAATTTCTAAATTGTGACTTTCATCAAATTACTTACAATAGCTGTTCCAAAAAACGCTCGAATCTGACCGCTGCTAGCTCGTTTGTGGTTATTCTTACTCACCAACTCCAGAGCATTAGTGTAAGAGCGCACTAAAGGGTGAGCTTTGGTTATTCTATCCAAACCTCCAAACTTGGGATACAATGTCTCCACGAGAGATGGTATCTGCTCGAAGAAGAACACCTGCAAAGTATATTAATTTCAATATTTGTAAAACAATTAAACTTAGGTAGTGATGGAATTTTCTAATTGTCAGAGGAGAGAATATTCTACAACTCTGCACTCTCTGATGGATTTTTTATTATTACTCTCGGTTGTCCAAATATGGTTACACCAAGGCTTTTATAGCCATTTGAGTGAGTACATGAAGGGGAAAAGATTACATTAATAAAAGCGTGAACCTAATGGGGCATGAGCCTCAATAAAAACATGAATCAGCACTTGCAAAATAAATCTGTCACATGGCAGATTATTGGCAGTGAATGAACCAATGTACCACTAAATTTGGTTTACTTATCCAATTGGTAGATGACTAAACTTTCTACTATCTAATTTTAAAAATGTGACACTTTGGGACAAACAGAAATGAAAATTGCGACATTTATTCGAAGACAGATGTAATAAAAAATAAAACTATTTTTACCTCCATAAATGCGGTTGGGCCTATCCATATTTTTTTAGCCTTCCCAAGCTATGAATAACAATGGGCCAATAAAGCTGCCCCCCATGCATACTCTTTAATTTCATTGACATTCTTCAACAGCGGAAGGTACATCCCTGACACGGTGGTAGAAGTCATACTGGTTAGGAAAACCGTTCCTAACATATACAAAATGTAGGCCCTAACGTATTTATCAATATCTTCCTCTTCATCGGGAACTGTCATGAACTTATCTCTCAAAGTACGAAGACTGAAAGCAGACCCGCTCTTTATCTTAGATGTATAATCACCTCCGAGCAACTCCAAAGACAATTCAGCGGTCTTCTTCGGCCCAAAGTCTTCACCTATAATTGCCATTCCGTCAATACGGAGGCCAAGAATCCTAACAACATCATCAAGCGTAGGTGCAATTCTAACATTGTTAATAGTGAAATACCGACCACTGCGGTCATAGTATTCTCTAAATACATCCAGCATCTCCATATTGGCCTTATAGTCGAAATTACATAAATGGGCTTTCTCCAACCCACTTCCTGTTAGTTTATTCAACACCCTTAAATTAGGATGTCATAGTCCAGCTGATGCAGATTTAAACATATTTTTCTTACCCATCTGCAACAACAAAAAAGACTCTTAAATCAACATATTAGTACACACCTTTACTGAAAACAACAAGTATACACCTTTACTGAAAACAGCAAATCAGCAATATACTTTAACAGCCAAGGTATATTAGTAGTTAAGTCTGTTAATTAGGGAGGGCATTCCTATCTTTTACCATAGTAAGGGTAGCGATGTCATTGCATTATCATTTCACGTGCTTCAGTCATAAAAGACATGCTCAGTATACGTGTCAGTCGAGTCGGAGAACGGATAGTTCAACAATGCAGTTGGATTTGTATGAGTCACATGGATCGAATTGGATGAAAGCTGAATATGGAACTGAAAAGGTGAACTCTATACCAAAGGACAATAAAGCAACAAGTTTTTTGAATGAAAACAAGTCAATGTGATTAAGGAAAAATGAAAAACAAAAGCTGGTGTCGCATTTAGTTACATGAATACTTCATCTATTATTTATTGCATCTTTTAGATCAAATGGAGTCTTTTTCCAGGGAGTAAATCTAAATTGGGCATGAATAAATTTGAAACATATATTCTCAGTATTAAATCAAATTGACCAAAAATAATACTTCTTCCGTGCCAGTTTAAGCTTCTTACTTTCCTTTTTGGTTTGTCCCAGTTTTACAGGAGAAAAAGGTTTTGACCCATTTGTAAAAGAGACCTCTTTGCCTACTTTTATCAAACAACGTTTACTGAAAACGTGATACAGACCTCAGTGGAACTAAAGCTTCAATTGTTCCAGAAGGTACACAAAGAGGCTTGAAAATGGTAAGTAATACTCCCTCCGTCCCAAAATGCTCCCACTTTTTTTATGTTAGTAGGGTATCCTCAAAGACAATGTTATTACACAAGAAGTCATAAATTACCTTTTTCCAATTCTTCTCTCTCTACTAATGCTCGTTTAGAACTTGTTTTCTCTGATGTTTGGACTTTCCCCATATATTCCATTGACAAATTTAAATACTATGTTATTTTTGTAGATCACCACACCAAATACACTTGGATCTACCCCCTGAAACAAAAATCTGATACTTTTGCCACTTTTTCTCGTTTTAAAGCTCTTGTTGAAAACTACTTTAATAGACCTATCATTCAATTATTTTCTGATAATGGTGGCGAATATCTTAAGCTCACTCCCTCTCTCTCACAAGATGGCATCTCTCATCTCACTACACCTCCCCACACTCCCAAACATAACGGCTATGTCGAAAGACGTCACCGTCATATAGTCAAAACTGGACTTGCTCTTCTTTCTCATGCCAATCTTTCCCTCACCATGTGGACCTTTGCTTTCACTACCGCCACATATCTTATAAATCGTCACCCGTACTGCCACACTCAATAATGACTCCCCTTGCTTTCGCCTTTTTCAAAAATCTCCCAACTACAATAAACTGCGTAGTTTTGGGTGCCTATGTTATCCGTGGCTACGTCCATATACACCTTACAAACTAGCTCCCCGCTCCATTTCATGCATTTTTGTTGGCTATTCTCCTACACAAAGTGCATGTCATTATCTTGACCCTTCCACTAATCGAATTTATACTTCTAGACATATCAAATTTGTAGAAGACACTTTTCCCATCCCTTCTCTCACCTCTCAGTCTAGTCTGACACTTCTCAAAAAATTAATCCATCTCAATGGTGTAAACTCTCTTTACCTATTCTGCTACCACCTCCACCATCTCAACCCACCCCGTTCCCACCTAGATCTCCATCATGGCATCATTCAGCCGCACCATCTCCATCCCCTAGCCCTTCCTCCTCCTCGACCGAGAACCAAACCCATATACCACCTTTACCGTCTGCCCCTAACCTTATTGCCAAACCCACCCCATCTTTTGCCAACACTCCCTCAACCACCCAAGTTCTCTTCCCACCTCCTCCTGTTCGAACCATTACCACTCGTCTTTCCAACATCATTAAACCTAATCCTAAGTATGCTCATCTTGCTGCCCTTTCTCAGCCCTCATTGGAGGGCTGCCATAGAAGAAGAATATGCGGCTCTAACCCGCAATAATACTTGGTCTCTTGTCCCTTCTCATATTGCTCCTAATATTGTCGGCTGCAAGTGGATTTTTCGGATCAAATATAACCCTGACAATTCCATCCAAAAATATAAAGCTCGCCTTGTTGCAAAGGGGTTTCACCAACGTCCGGGTATCGATTATTCTGACACTTTTAGTCCTGTTGTCAAACCTGTCACTGTCCGTCTTCTTTTTTCTTTAGCTCTCAGTCACAACTGATCACTTCGACAACTTGATATTAATAATGCCTTTTACAAAGTCATCTTCATGAAACAATGTTCATGTCTCAACCACCTGGTTTCATTGACTCCTCACATCCTTCTCATGTCTGTCAACTTCGTCTGGCCATTTATGGTCTAAAAACAGGCTTCTCGTGTCTGGTACACAGAACTCAAAAACTATTTTATTTCTTTTGGTTTTCAACCATCTCGTGCTAATCCTTCTCTTTTTATCTTCACAAAATCTTCTTCCCCACTTTATCTCTTGGTGTATGTCGATGACATTATTGTTACTGGTCCGTCTCCTTTCTTGACAAAATTCATCGCAACTCTTTCTTCTCGATTCTCCTTAAAAGATCTCGGTCCCTTGTCTTACTTCCTTGGAGTCGAAGTCACACCCAACAAAAATGGTCTTCTTCTATCTCAATCTAAATATGTCCACGACTTACTAGGTCGTCATAACATGATAAATTCTAAACCTTCGCCCAAGCCTATGGCTACTTCTCCAAATCTTACTCATAATAATCCGCCTACCTCTATTTGTAATCCAACAGAATACCGTTCTATTGTTGGTGGCCTTCAATATCTTTCCATCACTAGACCGGACATTGCTTTCTCTATTAATAAGTTAGCACAGTTTATGCAACACCCTCATGCTAGTCACTGGGTCTCTCTCAAGTGCCTTCTGCTCTATCTCCATGGTACCCTACATTTGGGCATCCAACTTTACCGTGACACTTCTTTATCTTTTCATACTTTTTGTGATGCCGACTGGGCCAGCGACAAAGACGATTATATCTCAACAACTGGGTTTCTTGTTTATCTTGGTCGTAATCCCGTTGCTTGCCTTTCACTTCGTTCGTGAGATGGTTCAACAAAAACGGCTTCAGGTTCAACACATTTCAGGTGGTGATCAACTTTCGGACCTTCTCACCAAACCTCTTCCTCGAGTTCGGTTCGAACATTTGCTATTCAAGATTTTTTTTTTCCCATGGAACGTCCATATTGCGGGGGACCGATAAGATACAAAAAGATTCATAGTTATTTTTGTATATATATTCTGATTTAGTTTCCTATTATTTGTATATATATTCTGATTTAGTTTCCCATTATTTGTAGATATCTTTCAATATTTGTTGTAATCTTCTCTCTAGAATTCTTAGTCAAGTAACCTAGGTCAAGAGTTGTATATAAACATCAAGAGTATCAATAATATATGTTATGCTTTTCTCTCTCAAATATTGTTCTTTGATTTTTTTTTTTCAAAATATAGCTTTTTAAAAATTTAAATTCCAAAATAACATTATTAAAAGTTTAAGTACCAAACTAACACTTTTCAACCAAATCCGGAATTGGTAATTCCGGATTAATGCATTCCGGAATTACCAATTTCGGATTTGTTTTTTTTTTTTTTTTTTGTTTTTCAAAACTGAATTTCCCAAAATAAGATTTCCGTTAATAGGGAGCGATCACGCTTCTAGTATGAGCGATCGCTCCTAATGTACTCCGCCGTTACCAATTTCGGATTCCTTTTTTTTTTTTTTGCAAAACTGATTTAATTAGCAAATTAATATTTTCTGAAAAAAGAAGAGAGCGATCGCGCGATTTATGGGGCGATCGCTCTTAATGTAATCCGGTATTGGTAATTTCGGATTTTATTATTATTATTTTTTTAATACTGAATTGAACTAAATTGAATGAAGTAATTATTTTTTTTGAAAAATTGAAATCCGGAAATGCTAATTCCGAATTTGCTTTACAAAATCCTTCTTCCCCAGCAAATCTGTAAACAACTCATGCATAATCAAAACACAGTGAAGAAGAAGGAAAAAAGAAGGAAGAAGAAGAGGAAAGTAGGTGATTTTTTTCCAAAAAAATCTGAAAATTCAAGAAGTTGATTAAGAAGTTCAAGAAGAAGAGAAAAGAGGTGATTAAGAAGGTACATTTAATCCCTCTTAATTTTTGTTTGAAATATAAATTTAGTATTTATTTGATTTTTTTGTAAATGTAGTGATATTGTTAAATTAGATTTTTTATAATTTATTTTTTCAATTTTTAGGAATAAATATGGCTGGAGTTTTACTTATTTTCATGTGTTATTGGGGAGGAGATGATGAACACCCGTTTGAAGGTGAACATTTTGAAAGGGGACCAAAATGTGCACTTAGGGCTAAAACTCGGTGGAGTTACAAGAAGTTGATTAAAAAATTAGCTAAGAAAATTGGGGTAGATCGAGCTATTGTTAAGTTGCAAGTTACATGTAGATATCCTCATCTTGTCCTTCCCGGGATTGCAAATTACATTCTATTTGTAATCGACAATGATATGGGTATGGAAGTTATGTTTGATGTTTCTGCTCAGTTTGGTGGGTTGAGTAGCTTACAATTGTATGTTAAGATGAATTTAGTTGATAATGTGAATGTTGAGGAATTTGAAACCCATGAGGAGCCATTCCAAAATGAGTATGTTAATGACATGAATACCTTCCAGATGGGTTCTTTAAACTGCTATAGTCAGAGGGATGCTGGAACAAGTACACAAACATATGTGGAAGAGGGAGAGGGAGAGGGAGAGGAAGAGGAAGATAGAGAGGAAGAGGGAGGGGGTGAGGGTGATGAATTGTATAATGATGATGATAATGATTCAGATTATGAAGAAAATTTTGGGTTGCTTCTAAATGAAGACCGTGACGATGGATATGATGATTGCAGTAGTCCTACTGATGATAGCGAGAATGAGGGTGAAGCTGGGGTGAGGGAAGATTTAACGTTACATTTGGTTGCTTACGAAGAACCACAACATCATGTGCATGAGAGAGTGGGTATCAATTTTATCGTGATATTGGAAAAGGATCAGAGATAAATGATGATAACCAATATGACTTTGCTGAATGGAATGTAGAACATGATGAAATTGCCAAAGGTATTCGCTTTTCAAAGAAGACAGAGGTGCAGCATAAAATGAAGTTGTTTCATATTAAGAAAAATCTGCGCTTCAAAGTAAAACGAAGCACAACCCGAAAGTGGACTATTGAGTGTTTGGTGAAAGATTTTTCGTGCAATTTTTATGTGAATGTGAGTTTGAAGAATGTCGGGTATTGGGAAGTTACCAAATACAAGGGTCCTCATTCTTGCTTGGGAACTGAAATTAGCCAAGATCATCAAAACATGGATGCTAAGTTCATAGGGCAAGAAGTTTTGGAACTGGTTAAGGCTGATCCCGAGTTGAAGATTGCACTAGTGAAGGCGGAAATAAAAGAAGCCCATGGGAAGGAAGTTTCATATCGTAAGGCATGGTGTGGTAAACAAAAAGCTATTGCAGAGGCATATGGAGACTGAGAAGAATCTTACATAAGACTGCCACGTTTGTTAGCAGCCATCCAAAAGTGGAACCTTGAAACCATTGTGGAGCATTCTGATCCTCCTCCTCCCGGTGCTTTAGGTATGTTTGATCGTGTGTTCAAAGTATTGCCCAGAATGTCCCTTTTTTTTGAAACTCGCTACACCGTGTAGCGAGTTTGACTTGGGCTAGTCAAACTCGCTACACCGTGTAGCGAGTTTTGTGTAATTAAGTTTGACAGTTCGTAATTAATTAGGGTTATTAAGTTTCTTAAAACTCGCTACACGGTGTAGCGAGTTTAACTTGTCAAAGTCAAACTCGCTACACCGTGTAGCGAGTTATTAAAAACCCCTTTTCCCCTTCCAGTTTACATGTTTTAAAATAAATGATGACATGTTGCTGAATTATGTTTTTGTTTCAAATATTTTTTTTATGTGTTAAAAAAAATGTCATGAATAATTGCAACAAAATCAAACACAAACTGTACAAAACAATTTAAAAAAAACTAAAATAACATCACAAATATTCGTTTTTACTCGATAAAAATTACTAAATCCAGTGACCACAGCCCGGGCACATAGGAAAATATAACATAAATAAATAAATTCAGTGACCACAGCTCGGTCACCGGTCACATAGGAAAATATTACATAAATAAATTCAGTGACCACATCTCGGTCACATAGAAAATATAACATAAATCCAAAAAATTCAGTGACCACAGCCCGATCACATAGGAAAATATTACATAAATTTTGGTACATATTAAATTCGACGGAAATCCAAATATTACACGTCTAACAAATTAACTTAACAATCCTTAGGGAAGACCTTAGAAACATTGAAAAGTGTAATGTTAAGTTGTTTTTTTGAGCGTGAGACGGAAAAAACAACAACCAAATAGATCAACAAAACAAAAATTTAGAACAAAATGTTAAGGAATATATCCTTAGGGAGTGTAATATTAAGGAAAATATTCATACCTGAGTAAGTATAAGAACAGCACCAACACCTATGTCACTTTCGCCCTCACTTTCCTAAAGCACTTTGTCAGCAATGTAAGCTTCAATTGTGTCAGTAGGATCCTTCAAAGTCACCGAAACAGAGCCATGACCAGTTAGTGTGCACTCCTTGACAACAACAACAACCTAATAGAGCAAAAATAAATGACCAATTATTTGTAAATTTCAATATTAACTAATTAATGTAAAATATTATACATGTTCCACCCTGTCATATTGTTTGCATTTCTCCTTGATCATTCTCAACGGATAATGTGTACCATCTGCAGTGAGATAGTCCATCGCAGAAAGCCAAGCTTTGCCCTGGAAATCTTCATCCTCCACCGGCTTTTCAAGCTTTCTACATATGGCCTCTTGGGTCGACTGGGGAGGGGTTCCTGAGAGACATGAGCTTTTCCGGTGTGATGCCGACGCACGGCGGACTGTGCGACACCAGCGGGACCAGCCAAGATATGAGGCGGTGGAGATTCTAACTCTCGTTCGATTTGAGAAAGATTAGATTGAGGATTGGAGGTTTGATCGGGATGACCAGCGGGATCAGGAATCAGACGCTCTGAAGAGGGTTGAGACTAATTTATTTGAGAGAGGTGAGAGGGTTGAGGGGCAGATGTTTGGCCGGAAGAATGAGGTCGGAGATTGGAATGGCGGGGGAGTCTACGATCCATATTTGAGTTTTGTATGAAGCAGGTTGTAATGAAACTACTCCTTCCTTTTAAAGGGGAATTTAGATTTGATAAAACCGGCATTAGCAGTCCCAGATTTGTAAGTTAAGATAAATTCGGCATTGGCAGTGCCGGATTTGTCAGTGAAGATAAGATCGGCATTGGCAGTGCCGGATTTGAACCTATATTTAGTATTATATCTTTCTTTTTTCTAAATGAATATTTAATTTTGTTTATGAAATATTTGCTTTTATATAAATTTTTACT
The DNA here is from genome assembly GCA_022495995.1 of Adenophora triphylla var. japonica. Lineage (NCBI taxonomy): Eukaryota > Viridiplantae > Streptophyta > Magnoliopsida > Asterales > Campanulaceae > Adenophora > Adenophora triphylla. The sequence continues at coordinate 40,884 of JAFEMH010002131.1, read as the reverse complement.
ACCACAAATGCATAAATAAGATTGATAATCGCAAAATACATATAACATATAACATAATAATTAATATTCAAATACTGCAACATTATAACATCCTACTTAAAACCAAGTTTGCATGCCAACAAAGGCATGACGAATTAAAGTACAAACCAAAGATGAAATATTGTTTATGAGGATCCCCCTCATCAAATTAAAGTACAAACCAAAGATGAAATTAACGAGTTTTAAAATTCAATAAACAGATTAAATATTCAATACTGGCCACCATAGCTCGAGCCATCTCCCGGTGGTGGTGGCATCCATCCTAGGGTAGTCTGGAGCAACCGAGACTGCTCCTCCTGTTGAAGATCATGTTGTGCCCTCCAAAGATTATGTTGTGCCCTCCAAGCCTGGGCCGCCTCAATCTCCGCATCCACGCGGACGGATAGATGTCCAAAATCTCCCCCTCAGATCGCTAAGCTGACTCTTCATGGAGCCAATCTGCTGTGACAGAAAATAAGCAGCCTCGGTCGGGTCTGCTCGCCATTCATCATCCTCCTCCTCATCCTCCTCATCATCTTCAGCCTGACGTCCCCTAGATGACCCCTCACCGCTCTTTTCATTCTGACATTTAGTGGTGAGAGTGAACTTGTTTATCTTAGGACCTGTTCTAATGTCCTTGTTCACTAACCTGACGTTCAATCCCGTTTTCGTTATCAGGGCTGTGATCAACAATGGGAAATTGTAGTTGGTATTGGCCATACCCTTAGCTGTGTTCCATATCTCATTACAGATTATTTTTCCGAAGTCAATTGTTTTTCCTTGAACTATCATGTGCATCAGAAATGTATGCCTCCAATTCACCTCATTAAAATGAGAGGAGGGGAGGATCCTCTCACAAATAAATCTATGAAGCACCTTCATCCAATTGTCCATGTTCCGAGCCTTTACAATTACACCCTTGTTCACAGAGTTCGGATCAATTTCCCCGAAAGTCGGAGCTAGCAAATGCAAATTCTCCTTATAATTTTTTCCAATCCTCTCCATCTCTTTCGTATACTCACACCCATCCTCCTCAATGTCGGAGGCAAACCCGTAATATTGATTAATCACATTCCTGGAATAGTTTACCTCCACTCCCCGCACAAATGACTTTCCCGTGTTCCCTCGTTCAAAAACATTGGCATAAAATTCTTTTACTAAAAGCCCGATTCCAAAGTGTAGGGGCTTACTCCCCAACTTTTCCCATTTGTATTGGGTAACATAGTGCTCTACATACAAGCCTTCAAAATCAAATTCCCTCTCCGGGTTGAAGGACTTGGTTTTGTATAGCTCAAAGAAATGTTGAGCTTTATACCCAACAAATTTGGAAGCATCAAACGGGGGACCGACGGGAGGGGTGGTAGTGTTGGTGGTAGTGATTCATGCTCTTTTAGGCATTATAAATCAAAACTCAAAGATACAGATTGGAAGCTTACTTTGGGATTGGCCGGAAATTCGCCGGAATGTCGTCGAAATGTCGCCGGAATCTGTCTTCAAAATCAAATGCGTGACCCTCTTCAAAATTCACCTCTAACCTTGAATCCGTGTTTAAAAATGGTTGATTGGTTGATTTTGGGGTTGAAGAAGATTGATTTTGGGGTTTGAAAATTGAAATTTTAGAGAGAGAAAAGGGGGCGACTGGGTTGAGGGTTTTTTGTTTGGGAGAGGGGAGGGTTTTTTGATATACCAGCGTTCTTGAGAAATATGCATAGAGAGCGATCGCACGGTTTTAATGGAGCGATCGCGCATTTTCTCTATAAAAAGAGGGCGATCGCTCGTGTTATTGGGGTGATCGCGCAACCTCTTCATTATTTGATTTTTCAAAAAAAAAAAATTAATAACAGAATCCGGAATTATGAATACCGGATTATAGTGGGGGCGATCGCCCGATATAAGGGAGCGACCGCTCTCTTGTCCGTCCCTCTTTTTTAAAATTCCAATCAGTTTTTTAACGTTTTTAGTTAGTTTTTTAGAATTTTCATCAGTTTTTTAACGTTTCCAGTTAGTTTTTCAGAATTCCAGTTAGTTTTTTAGAATTTCTAGTCAGTTTTTTAACGTTTTCCAGTTAGTTTTTCAGAATTTTCAGTTAGTTTTCAAATAGTAATCTTTATTAAAAAAAACATATAGAGTACAAAACTTATCAGAAACTGTTAACCGGCGGTTATTACCGTTTCATTGGACACGTATATATATATATCAGTCCATGGCAAGCTTTCATGGAATTAAAATTAACAATAATAAAAAGAATAAGTATGAGAGAAAATTGATCACATCCCGGTCACGTAGGATACCCGTCAAGGATAATTAGACGGGATAAATTCATCAGGAGGATTGCGAATCCTACTCCCTCTCCTAGGTACACGACGACCACCTGATCTAGATTGTTGAGATGAGGATGAGGATGATCCATCGGGATTTTCTGAAAACTGCACACGAGGCAAATGGAAACTAGGCCTAAATTCCGGAATCCCGAATGCCTGCTCAGGAGTCTGAGTATAATTGCTAGAAGAAGGGATCTCAGGCGGTTGCATGTAACCAAACTGATTCATCAATTCGGTAAAAGAATTACCCGGTCCTGTCGGAGTGAACTCAAACTGATGCATATCACCGTATTGATCCCCCATATCTGGCTCATCCTCCCTGGTATCCGCCACGTCTACGAACCCGATTCTGCCTCCGTGGCTCCTCTTCAGCAGTATGATCAACCGTTGGAGGAGCTTGGGCTGCGCCGTTCCTCGCCACTAATAGCCGGCTGTGTTATCGATACATTGTTGAGTGTAATCGCGAGTCTTCCAAGGATGTGGCAGTCTAGCTATATATGTACATCCCTTGGAGACTTTGAATACTGCTCAAAACAATGAACTAAAATCAATTAATACAGAAAAAATGGTATTTTTTTTTTTTGTAAAATCATTGTATGTAATATATAACTTACCACACCCTCAAAACCAGTTGAACGTGGCCTGAACCCTAGTCCCTCCACATTAGACGAATTCTGGATGAACGATCGAGTAATACTTCTATACTTTCTCAAATAGGGGTGATGGTAACTCATATCCACTTCACCAAACTCTCCATCAACGACATTAAACTCCCGTTCATTCCACTTTTCTATGTGCAGACCATGTTCTTGCATCGAGTTAACGCCTGACCGACCTTGCCGACTAATCCGATGCAGGTCCAAACTAGTGTCGCAGTCATCAGGCACACCTTGAACCATCCCAAACTGTCGCATTACGCGATCTGGAAAGTGCCATTCAACCCTCTCAAAGCAGATGAGGGTTCAAGGTGTGCCTGATCGCGTAATGCGACAGTTTGGGATGGTTCAAGGTGTGCCTGATGACTGCGACACTAGTTTGTACCTGCATCGGATTAGTCGGCGAGGTCGGTCAGGCGTTAACTGGATGCAAGAACATGGTCCGCACATAGAAAAGTGGATTGAACGGGAGTTTAATGTCGTTGATGGAGAGTTTGGTGAAGTGGATATGAGTTACCATCACCCCTATTTGAGATGGTATAGGAGTATTACTCGATCGTTCATCCAGAATTCGTCTAATGTGGAGGGACTAGGGTTCAGGCCACGTTCAACTGGTTTTGAGGGTGTGGTAAGTTATATATTACATACAATGATTTTACAAAAAAAAAAAAAAATACCATTTTTTCCGTATTAATTAATTTTAGTTCATTGTTTTGAACATATTCAAAGTCTCCAAGGGATGTACATATACAGTGAGAATGCCACATCCTTGGAAGACCTGCGGAATTACACTCAACAATGTATCAGTACCACACTGACAGCTATTAGTGAGCATGAACGACTGCAAGCCCAAGCTCCCCCTCCAACGGTTGGATCATACCGCCAAGAGGAGCCACTGAGGCGTAAGACCTGTTCGTAGACGCGGCGGATACCACTGAGGACGAGCCGTAGATGGGGATCAATACGGTGATATGCATCAGTTTGAGTTCACTCCGACAAGACCGGGTAATTCTTTTACCGAATTGATGAATCAGTTTGGTTTCACGCCACCGTCTGAGATCCTTTCTTCTAGCAATTATACTCAGACTCCTGAGCAGGCATTCGGGATTCCGGGATTTAGGCCTAGTTTCCATTTGCCTCGTGTGCGGTTTTCAAAAAATCCCGATGGATCATCCTCATCTCAACAATCTAGATTAGGTGGTCGTCGTGTACCTAGGAGAGGGAGTAGGATTCGCAATCCTCCTCATGAATTTATCCCGTCTAATTATCCTTGACGGGTATCCTACGTGACCGGGATGTGATCAATTTTCTCTCATACTTATTCTTTTTATTATTGTTAATTTTAATTCCATGAAAGCTTGCCATGGACTGATATATATATAGAGGTGTCCAATGAAACGGTTATAACCGCCGGTTAACAGTTTCTGTTAAGTTTTGTACTCTATATGTCTTTTTTTTTAAATAAAGATTACTATTTGAAAACTAACTGAAAATTCTGAAAAACTAACTGGAAAACGTTAAAAAAACTGACTGAAAATTCTAAAAAACTAACTGGAATTCTGAAAAACTAACTGGAAACGTTAAAAAACTGATGAAAAATCTAAAAAACGTTAAAAAACTGATTGGAATTTTAAAAAAGAGGGACGGACAAGAGAGCAGTCGCTCCCTTATATCGGGCGATCGCCCCCACTGTAATCCGGTATTAATAATTCGGAATTCTGTTATTAATTTATTTTTTTTGAAAAATCAAATAATGAAAAGGTTGCGCGATCACCCTAATAACACGAGCGATCGCCCTCTTTTTACAGAGAAAAGGCGCGATCGCTCCATTAAAACCGTGCGATTGCTCTCTATGCATATTTCCCAAGAACACTGGTATATCAAAAAACCCTCCCCTCTCCCAAACAAAAAACCCTCAACCCAGCCGCCCCCTTTTCTCTCTCTCTCTAAAATTTCAATTTTCAAACCCCAAAATCAATCTTCTTCAACCCCAAAATCAACCAATCAACCATTTTTAAACACATATTCAAGGTTAGAGGTGTATTTTGAAGAGGGTCACGCATTTGATTTTGAAGACAGATTTCGGCGAATTTCCGGCCAATCCAAAAGTAAGCTTCCAATATGTATCTTTGAGTTTTGATTTATAATGCCTAAAAGAGCACGAATCACTACCACCCCTCCCGTCGGTCCCCCGTTTGATGCTTCCAAATTTGTTGGATATAAATCTCAACATTTCTTTGAGCTATATGAAACCAAGTCCTTCAACCCGGAGAGGGAATTTGATTTTGAAGGCATGTATGTAGAACACTATGTTACCCAATACAAATGGGAAAAGTTGGGGAGTAAGCCCCTACACTTTGGAATCGGGCTTTTAGTAAAAGAATTTTATGCCAATGTTTTTGAACGGGGGAACACGGGAAAGTCATTTGTGCGGGGAGTGGAGGTAAACTATTCTAGGGATGTGATTAATCAATATTACGGGTTTGCCTCCGACATTGAGGAGGATGGGTGTGAGTATACGAAAGAGATGGAGAGGATTGGAAAAAAATTATAAGGAGAATTTGCATTTGCTAGCTCCGACTTTCGGGGAAATTGACCCGAACTCTATGAAGAAGGGTGTAATTGTAAAGGCTCGGAACATGGACAATTGGATGAAGGTGCTTCATAGATTTATTTGTGAGAGGATCCTCCCCTCCTCTCATTTTAATGAGGTGAATTGGAGGCATGCATTTCTGATACACATGATAGTTCATGGAAAAACAATTGACTTCGGGAAAATAATCTGTAATGAGATATGGAACGCAGCTAAGGGTATGGCCAATACCAACTACAATTTCCCATTGTTGATCACAGCCCTGATAATGAAAACGGGATTGAACGTCAGGTTAGTGAACAAGGACATTAGAACAGGTCCTAAGATTAACAAGTTCACCCTTACCACTAAATGTCAGAATGAAAAGAGCGGTGAGGGGTCATCTAGGGGACGTCAGGCTGAAGATGATGAGGAGGATGAGGAGGAGGATGATGAATGGCGATCAGACCCGACCGAGGCTGCTTATTTTCTGTCACAGTAGATTGGCTCCGTGGAGAGTCAGCTTAGCGATCTGAGGGGAGATTTTGGACATCTATCCGTCTGTGTGGATGCGGAGATTGAGGCGGCCCAGGCTTGGAGGGCACAACATAATCTTTAGAGGGCACAACATGATCTTCAGCAGGAGGAGCAGTCTCGGTTGCTCCAGACTATCCTAGGACGGATGCCACCACCACCGGGAGATGGCTCGAGCTATGGTGGCCAGTATTGAATATTTAATCTGTTTGTTGAATTTTAAAACTCGTTGTTAATTTCATCTTTGGTTTGTACTTTAATTTGATGAGGGGGATCCTCATAAACAATATTTCATCTTTGGTTTGTACTTTAATTCGTCGTGCCTTTGTTGGCATGCAAACTTGGTTTTAAGTAGGATGTTATAATGTTGCAGTATTTGAATATTTATGTTATATGTTATACTCCCTCCGTCCCATTAGTAATGGGAATTTTACTGTAGATACGGGAATTAAGGAAAAGTGAATTATAGTGGAGGAAATAGTGAATTATAATGGTGTTGTGAGTATTAAAATAATGTAGGAGAGAGAATGAGTGGAGGGAATAGTAAAGATTCCTTTCCATTTTAGGAAGTTTGTGGTTTGTAATGGGACGACCAAAAAGGAAAGTTTATGGTTTGTAATGGGACGGAGGGAGTATGTATTTTGAGATTATCAATCTTATTTATGCATTTGTGGTAGTAAAAATTTATATAAAAGCAAATATTTCATAAACAAAATTAAATATTCATTTAGAAAAAAGAAAGATATAATACTAAATATACGTTCAAATCCGGCACTGCCAATGCCGATCTTATCTTCACTGACAAATCCGACACTGCCAATGTCGAATTTATCTTAACTTACAAATTCGGGACTGCTAATACCGGTTTTATCAAATCTGAATTCCCCTTTAAAAGGAAGGAGTAGTTTCATTACAACCTGCTTCGTACAAAACTCAAATATGGATCTAGACTCCCCCGCCATTCCAATCTCCGACCTCATTCTTCCGGCCAAACATCTGCCCCTCAACCCTCTCACCTCTCTCAAATAAAAATCAGTCTAAACCCTCTTCAGAGCGTCTGATTCCTGGTTCCGCTGGTCATCCCGATCAAACCTCCAATCCTCAATCTAATCTTTCTCAAATCGAACGAGAGTTAGAATCTCCACCGCCTCATATCTTGGCTGGTCCCGCTGGTGTCGCACAGTCCGCCGTGCGTCGGCATCACACCGGAAAAGCTCATGTCTCTCAGGGATCCCCCCCTCAGTCGACCCAAGAGGCCATACGTAGAAAGCTTGAAGAGCCGATGGAGGATGAAGATTTACAGGGCAAAGCTTGGCTTTCTGCAATGGACTATCTCACTGCAGAGGGTACATATTATCCGTTGAGAATGATCAAGGAGAAATGCAAACAATATGACAGGGTGGAACAGGTATAATATTTTATATTAATTATAGTTAATGTTGAAATTTACAAATAATTGGTCATTATATTTTTGTTCTATTAGGTTGTTGTTGTTGTCAAGGAGTGCACACCAACTGGTCATGGCTCTGTTTCGATGACTTTGATGGATCCTACTGACACAATTGAAGCTTACATTGCTGACAAAGTGCTTAAGGGAATTGAGGGCGGAAGTGACATAGGTGTTGGTGCTGTTCTTATACTTACTCAGGTATGAAATATTTTCCTTAACATTACACTCCCTAAGGATATATTCCTTAACATTTTGTTCTAAATATTTTGTTTTGTTGATCTATTTGGTTGTTGTTTTTGCCGTCTCACGCTCAAAAAAACTACTTAACATTATACTTTCCAATGTTTCTAAGGTCTTCCCTAAGGATTGTTAAGTTAATTTGTTGGACATGTAATATTTGGATTTCTGTCGGATTTAATATGTACCGGAATTTATGTAATATTTTCCTATGTGATCGGGCTGTGGTCACTGGATTTTTTAGATTTATGTTATATTTTCTATGTGACCGGGATGTGGTCATTGAATTTATTTATGTAATATTTTCCTATGTGATCGGTGACCGGGCTGTGGTCACTGAATTTATTTATTTATGTTATATTTTCCTATGTGCCCGGGCTGTGGTCACTGGATTTAGTAATTTTTATCGAGTAAAAACGAATATTTGTGATGTTATTTTAGTTTTTTTAAATTATTTTGTTAAGTTTGTGTTTGATTTTGTTGCAATTATTCATGACATATTTTTTTTAACACATAAAAAAATATTTGAAACAAAAACTTAATTCAGCAACATGTCATCATTTATTTTAAAACATGTAAACTGGAAGGGGAAAAGGGGTTTTTAATAACTCGCTACACGGTGTAGCGAGTTTGACTTTGACAAGTTAAACTCGCTACACCGTGTAGCGAGTTTAAAGAAACTTAATGACCCTAATTAATTACGAACTGTCAAACTTAATTACACAAAACTCGCTACACGGTGTAGCGAGTTTGACTAGCTCAAGTCAAACTTGCTACACGGTGTAGCGAGTTTCAAAAAAAGGGACATTCTGGGCAATACTTTGAACAGTGAGAGAATGCTGCCACACAAGTGCCAAATGCCCAAAACACACGATCAAACATACCTAAAGCACCGGGAGGAGGAAGATCAGAATGCTCCACAATGGTTCCAGGGTTCCATTTTTGGATGGCTGCTAACAAACGTGGCAGTTTTATGTAAGATTCTTTCCGGTCTCCATATGCCTTTGCAATAGCTTTTTGTTTGCCACACCATGTCTTTCTATATGAAACTTCCTTTCCATTGGCTTTTTTTATTTCCGCCTTCACTAGTGCAATCTTCAACTCAGGATCAGCCTTAACCAGTTCCAAAATTCTTGCCCTATGAACTTAGCATCCATGTTTTTTTGATTATCTTGGCTAATTTCAGTTCCCAAGCAAGAATGAGGACCCTTGTATTTGGTAACTTTTCAATACCCGGCATTCTTCAAACTTACATTCACATAAAAATTGCACGGAAAATCTTTCACCAAACACTCAATAGTCCACTTTCGGGTTGTGCTTCGTTTTACCTTGAAGTGCAGATTTTTCTTAATATGAAACAACTTCATTTTATGCTGCACCTCTGTCTTCTTTGAAAAGCGAATACCTTTGGCAATTTCATCACGTTCTACATTCCATTCACCAAAGTCATATTGGTTATCATCATATATCTCTGATCCTTCTCCAATATCACGATAAAATTGATACCCGACTCTCTCATGCACATGATGTTGTAGTTCTTCGTAAGCAACCAAATGTAACGCCAAATCTTCACTCACCCCAGCTTCACCCTCATTCTCGCTATCATCAGTAGGACTACTGCAATCATCATATCCATCGTCACGATCTTCATTTAGAAGTTACCCAATATTTTCTTCATAATCTGAATCATTATCATCATCATCATTATACAATTCCTCACTCTCACACCCTCCCTCTTTCTCTCTCTCTTCCTCTCCCTCTTCCTCTTCCACATATGTTTGTGTACTTGTTCCAGCATCTCTCTGACTATAGCAGTTTAAAGAACCCATCTGGAAGGTATCCATGTCATTAACATACTCATTTTGGAATGGCTCCTCATGGGTTTCAAATTCCTCAACATTCACATTATCAACTAAATTCATCTTAACATACAATTGTAAGCTACTCAACCCATCAAACTGAGCAGAAACATCAAAAACATAACTTCCATACCCATATCATTGTCGATTACAAATGGAATGTAATTTGCAATCCCGGGAGCGACAAGATGAGGATATTTACATGTAACTTGCAACTGAGCAATAGCTCGATCTATCCCAATTTTCTTAGCTAATTTTTTAATCAACTTCTTGTAACTCCACCGAGTTTTAGCCCTAAGTGCACATTTTGGTCCCCTTTCAAAATGTTCACCTTCAAACGGGTGTTCATCATCTCTTCCCCAATAACACATGAAAATAAGTGGAACTCCAGCCATATTTATTCCTAAAAATTGAAAAAATAAATTATAAAAAATCTAATTTAACAATATCACTACATTTACAAAAAAATCAAATAAATACTAAATTTAAATTTCAAACCAAAATTAAGAGGGATTAAATGTACCTTCTTAATCACCTCTCTTCTCTTCTTCTTGAACTTCTTAATCAACTTCTTGAATTTTCAGATTTTTTTGGAAAAAATTCACCTACTTTCCTCTTCTTCTTCCTTCTTTTTTCCTTCTTCTTCACTGAATTTTGATTATGCGTGGGTTGTTTACAGATTTGCTGGGGAAGAAGGGTTTTGTAAAGCAAATTCGGAATTAGCATTTCCGGATTTGAATTTTTCAAAAAAAATAATTACTTAATTCAATTCAGTATTAAAAAAAAAAAAAATCCGGAATTACCAATACCGGATTACGCTAAGAGCAATCGCCCCATAAACCGCGCGATCGCTCTTTTCTTTTTTCAGAAAATATTAATTTGCTAATTAAATCAGTTTTGCAAAAAAAAAAAAAAGGAATCCGAAATTGATAACGCCGGAGTACATTAGGAGCGATCGCTCGTACTAGAAGTGCGATCGCTCCCTATTAACGAAAATCTTATTTTGGGAAATTCAGTTTTGAAAAAAAAAAAAAAAAAAAAACAAATCTGGTATTGGTAATTCCGGAATGCATTAATCCGGAATTACCAATTCCGGATTTGGTTGAAAAGTGTTAGTTTGGTACTTAAACTTTTAATAATGTTATTTTGGAATTTAAATTTTTAAAAAGCTATATTTTGAAAAAAAAATCTTGTTATTTCTATATAAACACTGTAGGCCATTTTTGAGCATGGGTGGATGTTTTTTAAAAACAGAGCTTGGTGGTGTACTACATGTTGCTTCAGGAATTGATCCTAATAATAACCGGCACCCAGTAAGTTATGCAATAGTGGAGAAGGAATCAAAAGAGAATTAGGAGTGATTTCTTACTTTAGTGATCGAGGATCTTCAAATAGTAGATGATTATGGATTCACAATAATGTCTGATAAGCAAAAAGGTTTAATTGACAGTGAAAAATCTTTTGCATAACTGTGAACATAGATATTGTGTAATGCACATGCATAAAAAAATGAGGAGAGCATGGTTTAAGGGAGAAACATACAATGAGTATTTGTGGAATGCTGCATGTATTACCCTCAGTACTTGGTGAATATCAAAGGAAAACTTGTACCTGTAGAAAGTGGGATTTGTCTGGTATCCCTTGCTCCCATGCCATGGCTTGTATGTTCCTGAGGGAGGAAGAGGCAGCATAATATGTGGATGAGTGCTATAAAGTATCTACTTACAAGAAAGTGTACTCTTATCTCATTAATCCAATGGATGGAGCAGAGATGTGGCCTAAATCTGGGTTTGCCAGTCAGGCCTCAAGTGGCTAAGAAGATGCTAGGAAGACCAAAAATATTGAGAAGAAAATCAAGAAGTGAGGTGAAGGATACAGAACCAGAAGAAGTATCTATTACAATGGAAGATGGAACTCAGAAATTAAAAAGAAGGTTGTATGCAAGATCTATCAGATGTAGTGTGTGAAAAGAGTTGGGACATAACAAAAGAGGGTGCCCTTGCCCTATCTCAAAACAATAAGCTTCTGTTGTTCATGCAAGTACACATAAACAACAAAATCATGAAGAAGCCACTAAACAACCTTCTGCAAATGCATATGAAGATGGAATCATGAATGAATCAAACCTTGTAGATGCAGCTAGAACTTATACTTCTATTGCTTCAGAACTCAATGACTTGTATGACTATTTTCAAGATGACATTATTATTTATGGACTTGAAACCATTCTCAGTCAAACCTCTGTAAGTGGACATGGCTTTATTTTAAATTTTCAACCTACCTTCAATTAATGCACTTTTTCTTTATTAAAGTTTTTGTCATATATGTGCAGGGTGAAATAGAAAGAGAAATTGGCAGGTGCACACAGTTACCAACACAACAGAGTTGTACCACTGCAAATGTACAACCTGCTCAAGCTCAAGTGGTCACCAAAAAAAGGGAAAGTAGTCCATTGTTGTTGCACAACAGAGTTGTACATCTGGAAATGTACAATTGCCCACTTATATATTTTATCTTTTTTTTGATGCATCGGGGTTTGCCCTTTTTATAGGTCCAAAAAGTAGAACACAACCTGTTCAATCTCAAGGGGTCACCAAAAAGAGGGGAAAACAGTCCATTACTCCTGCACAACAGTCATCTGAAAATGTACAATTGCCCCACTTATATATCTTATCTTTTTTTTTTCCTGTTGTTTTAAATATTAATATACTCCCTCCGTCTCATTTATTACTTCACCATTTTAAAGGTGGCACACAAATTAAAAAAAAAAGATAGTGGAAAAAGTGTTGTGAGTATAAAAGTAATAAGAGAGAGAATGAGTGGAGGGAATAGTAAAGTTGATTGATAGTGTGAGTATAAAAGTAAAGTAGGAGAGAATTAGTGGGTGAATTAGTAAAGATTCTTTGCCATTTTAGGAAAGGTGAAGCTTTTAACGGGACACTCATTTTGACAAAAGGTGAAGCTTCAAATGGGACGGAGGGAGTATATATTTTGTCTTGTAGGTCCAAAAAGTAAAAGCACAACCTGTTTAATCTCGAGTGGTCACCAAAAAGAGGGGAAAACAGTCCATTACTCCTGCACAACAGAGTTCTACAGTTGAAAATGTACATATGTCACACTTATATATATTATCTTTTTTTTTTTGCAGTTAGGCTCCGTTTGTTTAGCGTAAAACATTTTTCGGAAAATGATTTCCGGCAAAATGTTTTCCGAAAAATGAAAATGTTTTTCGAAAAATAAGATAAAAATGAAGTTTTTCCCATTTTCTGGTGCGGAACCGTAACCGAGGTGAACCGAAATCGTCCGGTTCTCGGTTCGATCTCGGTTCGGAATTTCTGAAAACCGTGAACCGCCGATTTTAGAACCGGCGGTTCTAACGGAAATTTCAAAAAAAAGACAAAATTTTCAGTTTTTCTCAGCTTTTCAGTCCTTTTTCAGTCAATTTTGCCCGTTATTTTTTACTTTTTAGACCTTTTTCAGTAATTAAAAAAAAACAATCCTTGTTAATTCACCTCCTTACATTTTTGACCTATAAATACAAATTCACCTCATTACATTTTTTTTCACAAAACTCTCTTAACTCTCTCTTAACTTTCACTATCAAAGCTCATTACAAATTCTCAAGGCTCAAGCTCAAATCACTCACCAACTGACCAACATTCTTATTTTCAGCCATTATTCCATAGTCCATCCTCATTTTCCATATTTTCATCCCTTTTCATACGCACCATCATGTCTTCTTTCCTTAGAAATTTAACAAAAAAAACGGGTAGCAAGAGTAAAAATAACCAACTTTCTTCATCTTCTTGACTACCACCACCACCACCACCAAATGATATTCCCTTTTATGATGGGGGAATGTCGGGAGAAATCAATGGGAAAATAATGAAAATGAGGAGGTTCAAGTTGGAGACCAACAATTTCCAATACCGCCTTTCATGTCACAACCACAATTTATAGGAACTCCAAGTACTGAAGAAAGTGATGCACATAACCTATCACCAGTACCACCACCACCTGCACTAAGAGGAAGGGGTCGCGGTCTTCGTGGAGGCGGTCGACAAGGTCAATCGCATGAACCTAAAATTCGTGAACCGAAGTCCTCAATTTTTATTCGTCACTTTAGGAAGGAGCTCGGAGTGGACAAACATGGTGAGGAGGTTTGGAAAGTGATATGTAACTATTGTGAAAATATTTATACTTTGAGGGATGGCAATGGATACGACACTTATACCAAGCATATTCGAGTTCATCATCCTACCGAATATGGCATAGATCCAACTCAAACACAACTCCAAGGAGTTTCGACTTCTTTGATGGCTTAAAAAGAGAAGAAAAGGAAAAGGAAGTGACCAAAGTGCACTGACCAAAGTTGCAGGGACCAAAATGAAAAGGAGCAGCAGACAGCAGCAGGCAGAGAAATTGGGGCGGCCGCACCAAGACTTGGGGCGACCACACCAACTAAAGCCGTAGAGTTGGGGCGGCCGCACCAAGTTGTTTGGGGCGATCGCACCACCATTCCAAAAAAAAAGGAACAATATAAAATCGGATAAACCGTGGAGCCGGAACCGGAACTGTCAGCCAGGAACCGGAACCGGGAACCGGTATTTTGCGGTTCCATCTCGGTTCCCCCTTTCCCGGAATCGGAACCGGCGGTTCGAAACCGGAACCAGGAACCGGTTGCCCATGTCTAGTTAATAGTAGTAGTGACTGATGAAGCATTTACTAAATCTGTTGGGCTAAGAACAAAGAATGAAATATAAAATATGTATAAGTAACTACATATAAGAGTGATTAATCATATCAAATGAATCCCATCTATAAGATAATTAACATGACATCAAAACTAATATTTGGATTGCGAGTTGACTCAAAATATAACTATCCTTAGGTAACCAAGAAATCAAACAATGTCTTAATCAAATACTTAACCTTCATTTGGTCCGATTTAAGTACTCAAAAAAACAACCTAACATTCTCTTACTTGTTACCAAATGAATGTATAAATTTAGTCAAATAAACGATCTTTTTTAGAAAATTCATTTTATCCACATATTAAAGTATAAATTCATCACTTAAAAATTTCGGATCTAAACAACGTAAATCACTTTGGCGGCAATATTATTTAGAAAATTTATGAAGTCGTTAAGCATATAATTAATTACAAAGAGGGGAAAAGATGAATAGGTGCACGATCATGCGTTATAACTTGTACGGGTATGCAAGGCCTGTTCCAGAAAACTCATTATTCGTCACAATGGTGCACGGCCGAGCATAGAAAAGCGCTCGGCCGTGCACCATACAACGCACGGCCGTGCCAATGGGACAATCTGCTTGAACCATCGCACCTTTTACGAATTTTATGCCTTTTGAGCCAAAAACTTCAATCATTCCAGATTTTAAACTAGATAATTATTAATAATACTCTATGAATGAATTAGAGTGATTAAACAACATCAAAACATAATAATTTCAACATAATCAAGAATCAAAGTAAAGCAAAACATATACTATCATGAACTTAAACTTAATAAAGAATATGAGCAGGCTCTGATATCAATTGTTGGAATAACTCTATTCCGTTAAACCCAATGCGTACTCATTTCTTTAAGAAGTATGAGAAAAGGAAATGGAGGCGGAAGCGTAACATACCTGTTGAATTAATTTGCCTTGATATTGAAGAGAAGAAGTAGAAATAATGGAGGGAGATGTAGATCTTCTAAATGATGACTTCTCTTTCACTCAGATTTATGGAGAAATTATAAGTAAGATTATGTAGTGTTTCTAGGCTGATGGTAGACCTCTATATATAGGAAACAATAGTCACTTTATTTAGAGACCACACCCTTTCACATAATAATCAGTGAAAAATTACAATTTTGCCCATCATAAATATGTAATTTTCACTTCAGGAATTCTACACATTTATTAATTTTCTACACTTTATATTAACATTATATTTATGATTTATACATATACGTCTAAATATTTATGTATATTTACTAAGTATACACATTTTGCAATCCATATTCTAAAAGGAAGGCCTTGGGTTTAAAGGGTAAAATATGAATAGTGTTTGATGTCTCTAGTGTTAAGTGATAAATTATACTCTTATATTTTGAAATTATTTTTATTAGGTATTTTGCTAGCAAGTGAGAAAAAGTTTTTCAAATAGTTCAATTATAACAATATTGATGGGTATGTTAAGTTGATTTGAAATGATTGAATAAAGTTTACGAGGACATGCTTGAAATTTAGATTAATTTCAGATATATGTGAATTATCATTATCAAACACAATAATCAGGTACATTAAATTTTTAGCTTTTAAAATTCAGTAACTTAATGATTTCAAGTCTATATTTTCAGCTCTATATTTTCAGAGATTAATTTTCAGTTTTACCGAAAAGAGCTTAGTATTGTGGGGGTATTTAGTAATGTTGCATATGTGAATAACAAACCTCTTTCAAATAATATTATTGTAATATTATTGACAATTTTTATGTTTATATATATATATATATATATATATATATATATATATATATATATATATATATATATATATATATATATATATATATATATTGCATAATATCTTGAGAAAAATAGTTTTTTAATTGATAGAAAAAATTTCGTTTATGACTTTAAAACTATCTACCCGTCAATACAAACTGTCAACTTTATTGTGTAATTATTACAAGTCGAAAATTTAGATGGATTAAAATTGAATAATTACAAAAACATGAAATGTACTACACCCTAACTACTAGAAAATGTATGTTAGGTGACAAGTCTAAGGTGACAAATATTATTTCGTCATCTAAGACGACTTTAGGCGTCAAATAATAAATTGGTCACTTAAAATAACTCTTTCGTGACCATTCTTAAGTGACCAGCATATTTGTCGCCTTACTTAGATTTTACGCCACTAAGTGCACATTTAGTCACCTCACGTTATCTTTTGTAACGAATTCTTTGGTGACTAACAAAATAGTCACCTTAAATATAATTTATGTGACAACTTTAATTTTGTCACCTAAGGATAGTTTTAGGTGACTAAATCTTGGGCAACCAACATGGTTGTCACTTCTTAATAAACATTATGTGACGAGTTAATTTTTTGGTTATCTAAGACTATTTTTAGGTGACTGATGTCTTGCAACAAAACAGTTGGTCACCTTACACAAACTTTAGGTAAGTAACTACGTTTTGTCACCTAAAAGGTTGATAGGTGACTAATTCTTAGGCAATAGTCACCTTATATTCAAGGTGTCTATATTTAGGTGACAAAAGTTGGTCACCTAATATAGAGACAGATTCAACATCTTCAGCTAAAATAGATTGTTTATTTTTATAAATTTTTTATTGAATAGGAAATAATATTTTAGACTTTTGTTTACTACATAGATTTTTTACAAAAAGGTATAGAAAAAAGATAGAAAAAAACTAAACAAATGAAAGTATATAAAAGAAAAGAGGGACGGACTATCCTTTATTTATTTTTTAATTTTTATAATTTTTTTATTAAATAGGAAATAATATATTAGACTTTTTTTACTTCATACATTTTTTACAAAAATGCATAGAAAAAAAGATAAGAAAAAAACTAAACAAACGAAAGTATAAAAAAGAAAATAGGGACGGACTATCCTTTATTTATTTATTTTTAATTTTTTATTGAATATGAAATAATATTTTAGACTTTTGTTTACTACATACATTTTTTACAAAAAGGTATAGAAAAAAAGATAGAAAAAAACTAAACAAACGAAAGTATACAAAAGAAAAGAGGGACGGACTATCCTTTATTCATTTTTTATTTTTTATAAATTTTTTATTTAATAGTAAATATTATTTTAGACTTTTTTTTACTACATACATTTTTTACAAAAAGGTATAGAGAAAAAGATAGAAAAAAACTAAACAAACGAAAGTATATAAAAGAAAAGAGGGACGGACTATCCTTTATTCATTTTTTATTTTTTATAAATATTTTAATGAATAGGAAATAATATTTTAGACTTTTGTTTACTACATACATTTTTTACAAAAAGGTATAGAAAAAAGATAGAAAAAAAAAACTAAACAAACGAAAGTATATAAAAGAAAAGAGGGACGGACTATCCTTTATTCATTTTTTTTTTTTATAAATTTTTTATTGAATAGTAAATAATATTTTAGACTTTTGTTTACTACATACATTTTTTACAAAAAGGTATAGAAAAAAAGATAAAAAAAAAACTAAACAAACGAAAGTATATAAAAGAAAAGAGGGACGGACTATCCTTTATTCATTTTTTATTTTTTATAAGTTTTTTATTGAATAAGAAATAATATTTTAGATTTTTGTTTACTACATACATTTTTTACAAAAAGGTATAGAAAAAAAATAGAAAAAAACTAAACAAATGAAAGTATATAAAAGAAAAGAGGGACGGACAATCCTTCATTCATTTTCTATTTTTTATAATTTTTTTAATTAATATTAAATAATATTTTAGAATTTTTTTACTTTACATACATTTTTTACAAAAAGGTATAGAAAAAAAGATAGAAAAAAATTAAACAAACGAAAGTATATAAAAGAAAAGAGGGACGGACTATCTTTTATTCATTTTTTATTTTTTATAAATTTTTTATTGAATAGGAAATAATATTTTAGACTTTTGTTTACTACATACATTTTTTACAAAAAGGTATAGAAAAAAAGATAGAAAAAAACTAAACAAACGAAAGTATATTAAAGAAAAGAGTGACGGACTATCCTTTATTCATTTTTTATTTTTTATAAATTTTTATTGAATAGTAAATAATATTTTAGACTTTTTTTTACTACATACATTTTTTATAAAAAGGTATAGAAAAAAAGATAGAAAAAAACTAAACAAACGAAAGTATATAAAAGAAAAGAGGGACGGACTATCCTTTATTCATTTTTTATTTTTTATTGAATAGGAAATAACATGTTAGACTTTTGTTTAATACATACATTTTTTACAAAAAGGTATAGAAAAAAAGATAGAAAAAAACTAAACAAACGAAAGTATATAAAAGAAAAGAGGACGGACTATCCTTTATTCATTTTTTTTATAAATTTTTTATTGAATAGTAAATAATATTTTAGACCTTTGTTTACTACATACATTTTTTACAAAAAGGTATAGAAAAAAAGATAGAAAAAAACTAAACAAACGAAAGTATATAAAAGAAAAGAGGGACGGACTATCCTTTATTCATTTTTTATTTTTAATAATTTTTTTATTGAATAGTAAATAATATTTTAGACTTTTGTTTACTACATGCATTTTTTTACAAAAAGGTATAGGAAAAGAGATAGAAAAAAAAAACTAAACAAACGAAAATATATAAAAGAAAAGAGGGACGGACTATCCTTTATTCATTATTCATTTTTTATAATTTTTTTATTGAATAGGAAATAATATTTTAGACTTTTGTTTACTACATACATTTTTTACAAAAAGGTATAGAAAAAAAGATAGAAAAAAAACTAAACAAACGAAAGTATATAAAAGAAAAGATATAGGTATAGATGTATGATTTAGGGTTTAGGATATAAGAGATAAGGTATAGGTATATGACTTAGGGTTTAGGTTATAAGGTATAAGATATAGTTATATGACTTAGGGTATAGGGTTTAGGGTATATGTATATAGTTTAGGGTTTAGGGTATACTCTCTCCGTCCCATATTAGCTTACTCATTTACTGTTGAGAACGGAAAATAAGGAGTGAATATATATAATGTTATTAAAGTAGGAGTTGTGAGTGGGTTGGAGAGAGAAAGTGGGATAGAGAATAGTAAGTGGATAGTTGTTGTGAGTATGACAAGTGAATCCCATGAATAAAGAAGTATTAAAAAGTTTCCTTTTTAAAAAAGTGAAACTTTAAAGTGGGACGCCCAAAATAGCAAAATAGGTAAGGTTTTATGGGACGGAGGGAGTAAGCTATAAGGTATAGGCATATGACTTACGGTTTAGGGTATAATTTATATGTATATGACTTAGGGTTTAGGGTATAGGGTATAGGGTATAGGGTATAGGGTATGAGGTATAAGGTATATGTATTTGACTTAGGGTTTAGAGTATAAGGTATATGTATATGATTTAGGGTTTAGGGTTTAGGGTATAGGTTATAAGGTATAAGGTATTGGTATATGACTTAGGGTTTAGGGTATAAGGTATAGGTATATGACTTAGGGTTTAGGGTATAGGGTATAAGGTATAAAGTATAGGTATATGACTTAGGGTTTAGGGTATAGGGTATAGGGTATAAGGTATAAGGTATAAGGTATAGGTATATGACTTAGGTTTTAGGGTATAGGGTATAAGGTAAAAAAGTTAAGTTTTATTTCTTTCAAAATTCATAACTTTTTTTATATAACTTTTTGCAAAAAATGTATGTAGTAAACAAAAGTCTAAAATAGTCTTATTTATCCAAAAAAAAATTTGTAAAAAAGAAGAAGTTAATATTCAGTATAGAACTTAACAGAAACTGTTAAAAAGTTAACTTTTTTTTTTTCAAAAAACTGTTAAAAAGTTAAGTTTTTTATTCAAAAATTGTTAGAAAATTAAAAGGGTAAGGTTGGTTGTCCTCCTCTTTATAATTTTATTTTAATTAATAAAATTTAAGGGCACCATCCCTTAAGCTCTCATCTCGTCCCATCCTCCATACGATCCTTGCTGTCTTGAACCGCTGGCACCATCTCTTCTTGGCTCTTGCCTCACAATAGGTGTCTCTTCCTCATAATCACTCTCTGGAATATCCCCTCTGTCTATGGCGATCTGTCTCTGAGAAATATCCTCTACCCCTGGCATTCGCCAATCTCTGGGATGATCACCCAAAGGATATACCACATTCCTTGCACATTTGTGGGCAAGGCACAGTGCATCAAAGCTATATAAAACTATTTGAGATGTCAGTTAGTAGTGAAATTTTTTTATAAAAAGTTATATAAAAAAGGTTAAGAATTTTTAAAGAAATGAAAGTATATGTTATGATTTAAAATATAGGGTATGTGTTATATGTATATGATACTGAGTATATGATTTAGGGTATAAAGTATGTGTATGATATAATATTATATTATATTTTAAATTATTATTATTATAAACTATTTTTACTAATTATTATAATATAGAAATGAGGGTTTAGGGGTAGAATATGATTTAAGGAAAGATGAAAAATGTCAATTATTACTTATTATCAATAAATCATAT